>CM073777.1:9319931-9494931 GCA_037158775.1 Hetaerina titia | reverse complement strand
TGTGTAGGTCGTTGGTTAATATCAAAATCTGAAATGCGAGATCCGAAATCCCGTAAATTCAATTTTCCGAATAACTACGCATAAACAATTGAGTCCACATAGTATCCCGCAAGCCTCCGCAAGGGGGAGTGGCGGGGGCGTTAGGTCATCATACATAATTAATAATGACACCGTGTGCAAAACCAACTAATTCATGCTAATATTCACACACAATACCGTATATATCCATACAAAAACCGTTATAACTTACGCACATGCAGATTGAAATACTATCAACTAACACACACATGTACTTACAAATATACCTTATGCCTACACACTTTTTAATCTTTTCCTGACTTCTAAATTATTGTTATCGAAACTCTTTATCCATTTTTTCTGCCCCCTTAGGATTTTTCCCAACAATTCCCTCTCCTTAACCACCATACCTAGTACTTCCTCATTTGTTTCCCTTTCGGTCCATTTCACCTTCTCTATTCTTCTCCAAATCCACATTTCAAAAGCCTCCTATCTACGTCTATCATCCTGCTTCAGTGACCATGCTTCCGTGCCTTATGGAGCAACGGTCCATATAAAAATGTTCACGAGTGTTTTCATAATATCCCTAATCAACGTTCCTGTCATCAACTCCCTCTTCCCTGAGGAAGCGTCTTTGCCTAGCGCAATTCTTCTCCTTACGTCCCTACTAATGTGACCATTTTTCTTCAAAACAATTCCGAAATACGTAATCTGTTCCACTTGCTCTAGATTTGGCCCTCCCATCTTATTGTTAAGATTCCTTCCTATGATATTGTAAAGCTTACCATTTTTCTTTCTGAAAAATCGCATTACCTTTGCTGGCGTAAAATAACACATGTTGGGCCTTATTTGAATCTCTTTCTCCAAAAAAAATGCCAGTTTTCAGATAGAATAATTTGGGAATAAACTTAATTCCATATAGACCAAAATTTATTTATTGCTCTTAATACTTTTTACATATATATATATATATATATATATATATATATATTTTTTAGGTAATCTACCGGTTAAAGTAGGTTTCTCGATGGACACAACTATCAAATAAACATTTTGTGACTTCCCACCTAGCAAACTAATCTACATCAGGTCCCTCTTCATCTCTGTGTACTTCTTTCCTCCCTTCATCCCGTCCAACATCCCTATCCTGTTCCTACCCTTACCTCGCTTGCCTAACATTCTCCCCTCTATTACCCTCTTCAACATTCCACTACCGCTCAATACGCCTTTCATCCATTAATCCTTTCGGTCCATTTCACCTTCTACATTCTTCTTCACACCCACATTTCAAAAGCCTCCAGTCTACGTCTATCCTCCTGCTTCAGTGACCACGTTTCCGCGCCGTAAATGGCTACGCTCCATATACGAGTTTTGAGTGATAGTGAGTTTTTACGAGTCTTGTCTTAACCTCCCTACTCAACGTCCCCGTCATCAACTCCCTCCCCCTTGAGAAAGCCCCCTTGCCTAGCGCAATTCTTCTCCTTACGCACGTACAACTTTGACCGTATTGGTCGAAAACGCTTCCGAGATATGTAAACTGTTCTACCTGCTCTACTTTTTCCCCTCATATTTAGATGTTTGGCATAGCCTTTTTCTTTCTGGAAAATCTCATAAACTTTGTTTTATTAATATTGATTCTCTTCCCATATCTATCGCATTGAACCTCCATTTCACTCAGCAATGATCGCAGCCCCTTGGCTGACGGAGCAACTAATGCTTGGTAAGCAGCACACCTAACCGACTGTACGAATTCCCATCCGACTTTCATTCCTACCTCAAGTTCTTCCCATGCCTCTTTAATCATTTCCTCCACACATACGTTGATTAACACCGGTGTCAATAGGCAACCCTGCCTTAACACTCTTCCTAACACTGCCCATCCGGACTTTCCGTTCCCCACTCGCACCTGAGCAGTCTGAGACATGTACAGGTTGCGGATTAGTCCTCGCGTACCTCTTCATTTGCTGAACCCAAACTGATCATCCCCTAAGTAATCATTTGCCTTACTCTCTATCCTTTTGTTGATGATCCTGAGAATAACTTTAGCTGCGTGGGATATCAAACTTATTGTTCTGTAATCCTCACATGACGAAGCCTTTGCCTTTTTTGGAATAGGAACTAACACCGATCTCACAAAATCTTCCGGCCAGATTCCTTCCTCATAGATACTACGAATCAGTTCTTATATGGCCTTCTTCCCATCTTTTCCTAGCCATTTCAACATTTCTATAGGAATGTTGTCCACCCCCACGGCCTTATTTGCTTTCATCTCCTTTAATGCCCTTTCTATTTCATCGTCGAGTATGCCTGGACCTAAGCTATCTTATTCTACGTCATTTTCCTTTTCTATGTCTAACTTTGTCGGCCTAAGTTCTTTAGCATACAGTGTTTCTATATATTCCTTCCATCTCTCTTCAATTTTTCCTGGTTCAACTATTATCTTACCCCATTTATCTTTAACTGTTAGCACAGATCTTGCCTTCTTACTTCCCGATAATAACTTAACCTTGCTGTATAGAGCACCAATTTCACCCTTCTTCTGTAAACTTTCCATATCCTCGCATTGCGTTTTCCACCATTCTTCGTTTGCTTTATTTGTGGCCCTTCTCAATTTATTGTTTAACTCTTTGTACTTCATTTTGCCTAACTCTGTGTTTACATTTTTCCATCTTCTTCTCTCATCCATCTTTGCAATCATCTCATCCGTTACCCATGGTTTCCTTATCCTTTTCCCGTTAACGGTTCCTTTAGTGTCTTTAGCGGCTTCCAATATCCCTTTCTTGATACATTCCCATTTTTCCTCGATAGTACTCAGTTCTTTACCTTCATCCATCATTTTTTCTACAGCCTGCTGATACTCCTTCCTCGTTAATCCATTTACTGCTTCTAAATTCCATTTCCTAACCCGCCGCCCTTGCCTTATCTTCTTGAAACGAACATTACATTTCATAACAACTAAATTGTGGTCAGAGTCCGCATCTGCTCCTGAGAAACTGTGATCCCTCTTTATATATTTTTTTACTCAGAAGACTTTGTATCTAGCAACTATCGAAATATTAATTCGTGGTCTACTCAGGAGTTAAGAATAACAAAGTGACTTAACTCTTGCCATCAAACATATATGACTATTTTGGAATTATTTATGTTTTATGTAACTTAATAAGATTTAGTTGATCAATATATGTGGTTAGCCTAACAGGTGAATTGGTAAAAATGCCAAAATATCCCATGCATTAACTTTGCCAGAGGTGTCACACACTCAGGGTTAAGAATTAGTATTATTTTATCGCCTAGGATCGGCCTTTCCTTCTTTAAATCATTCTTTCCTCCGAGACATTTTTCATAATACTCATTAAAACAATTAGCAATCATTGTACACCTTTTTTTCATCACCCAATTTAATTCTTGAACACAATTTTAAAAATAAGATTCTTGTTTTTACCACCACATAAGACAGAATGATTATGAAAGTAATGGGCATGATTTTTTGTGTTGCGATTATCAATGGCAACATGGTAAAATCAATTGGGAAATGTGCTATAAAGATGTTTCCTTCCAACGCAGCCGGTCGCCAGTTTGCTCCAGGTAGACTGAGCAGAATGACGTGCTTCCGCGTGAAGTGTGTTGTTCGACTTTGTAACACGGCGCGATTGAGCGTTCGCTTGAACCGTGATACGCCATCAAATTTTGCGAGCAGCTTTGAAAGAAGGCAACCGAAACATTCCAGATACTTCAAAATACCTTTAAGGTCTCCTGCATTTCAAGATCACGGTCCGGGAGGTGGAATAAGGCGATCGAGGAGAGCCAGGAGGAGTTCGCCGACGAACCCCGTTGTGGACGCCCAACAACGGCCAGGACCGAAAAAAACGTAATTCGTACGCGTGAAGTTTTGCGTTTCGACCGTAGATTGAGCATCCAGCAAATTGCTGACAGCCTACACGTGTCCACAATTTACAGTACATGGGATAGTGACCGACGATTTGGAAATGTGGGTCGCGGTAGTCCTGGGGTAATCCGTTTTGATTCCCGGGCACCTGACTCTTTGCGCACCTGCATCTCCACCCAGGCTTTGTGATGTTTCGGGCCCGTGATCTTCTTTGGAAACCAGAACCGGCACAGAGAAGGGAAATTACCTCCCTTAAAACTCTGGTAATGTGCACTTATTACACGCGGTTTGGCTAAGCACTGAGTGAACTCATCATTAACAACGTCATTGCCAGGAGCACCGTGGTGGTGGTCCCCCGGCCCCCTTACTGTTCCGACTTGGCTACGACTTTTTTTTGTTTCCCCGACTGAAGAGAGCTGAAAGGTAAGCGTTGGGAGACCACGTGGAAAACATCTAAGAGCATGACACTCGAGGATCCTGAAAGACGCATTCCCTTCGAGAGGAGTTTTAGTGTGCTTTCTTAAGCGTTGAAGACACGTCTCCGCAAGTGTATTATTGATGCAGGGGGAGAGAGTATTCTGAAGAATTTACAGCATTTGTGCAAATACGACCGATTAATCTATGTTTCCCAGAGAATGTGTATGACCTTTATAATGGAAAGTGTTTCAATGTTTCCTTATTGAATCCACATTGATGTTTTCTTATTGAATCCACATTGATGTTTCCTTATTGAATCCACGTCCTTCATCTTTAACAACGTCATTGCCAGGAGCACCATGGTGGTGGTCCCCCGGCCTTGCTGGAAATAGGTGATTATATTTGTGTTAAAAATAAAAACTATCTGGAAGAAGAGTAACAGATAGTAGGAATAAGGAGCTCAATGGAAAGCATTGGCACACCGTGGAAAATATCCAAAAATATGGAACTCAACGCTCTTGATAGACATTCCCGTCATGGAGTTACAGGGTGGCTTCCAGGCGTGGCATTTGTGCAAGAACGATCGATAAATCTATTTTACCCACAGGAATAAATAAAATCAGTTGTATTACTTCCCTAAAGGACCAAATACGTACAAGTTAATTTGAGGGGAGCATTTGTATGCGTGTGAAAAACTTGATAAAACTTTTTACGCAAAAACTTTCCCTTCGCAGTCCCCGAGAAGGCGCTTATGATGTCCCAGAGCAAGCCAGGGCGGGGCGACGCCGTGAGGGTGTCTTGCAAGGCGGAGGGGGTCTACCCGGAGCCCAACATCACGCTGTCGCTGCTGCGCCACCAGCCGGGAGCGTCACTCAACCACTTGAGGGGCGGGGAGGGGGAGGCGACGCCGGCGGACGGCGAGGACGACAACGCCGACGACGACGAATCCATCGACGTCGACCTGGCCACTCTGTGAGTCCATACCCCCCTCCCCGGTCCCAACGCCCCCCTCCCACTGACTTAATTTGCTCAACAATATCACTCCTCATTCCACATATTCCTAAACAAAACTCAACCGCGGCATCCTTGAAACAGTAGCGGATGTGCGTAGAATAATTTTAAGGGGTGGTCATTTCAGATGTGACAAAACTGAATTAATAACTTATATTTCCCAAAAGTAAAGATGAAAATCGCGTTAAATTTGAACTATTGACAATAAATTAGAGACCTTAATGAAACCTGCATTGGAATAATATTTTGCTCGAATAAAATTTACTGGTGGACAGATTAGTAACATTAACTTTGAATCAGAATTTGAGACGGTACGGTAGCCGACGTTTTGGCTTCCCACCGAAAGAGCCTGTGTTCGAAACCACGAGAGGGCAAATTTTTTTCAGTGGTATCCCGATCCCTACTGAGGTGCTTTTTGGAGTGCACTTTGAATGAGTACGCCGTGCGTCCTATGGGACGTTAAACCTTGTGACCCCTTGGCACATTTTCTTAAGAGTGGGCTAATGCTGATACCGGGTTCTCTCTCCACCCTTAATTTATTTCCTGTCCATCATTCCTTGTGGCGAAAATGACCTCGGCTGTCGGTCACCTCCCCTAAAAACTACTACTTATAATTTTGTATTTTATTAAAATAGACAATATTATGCAAGCGGGTTTCCCATTGGTCCCCCATTTGTGTCCATCACTAATATGAGTGCATTTTATTTACTAGAACGATTACAAATGAGGATTGCAAACATCATTTCGTATAATCACACCGAACACACCCGACTGATTGAGTGACTTAGCGAAAACGCATGCACATCTCTTTTATAATTTTACATTCATCGGTGTGATTCAATGTGTGTGATCAATTGCACAGAAGGAATCCTTGTAAACCCTGACCGAGTGAGTGGGTGCGATTCACAAAGTTTCAACACACTCGAGTGATTGATTAACGGTGATAATTAACTTTAGCCTTTTTCTTTCTAATTTATTTAGTTATTCATTCCTGTATGAGTAAAATGGGTCCCTGGAATAGGAGATATCCTTGCAAAACCAATGTGTTTGTGGAAATGCGATTCACGAGAGTGACTGTTATTCCTAAACAACCCCTAGAGATCAAGTGGTCGTACGTTTGTTTTCTTTAATTATTATTTTTGCATTTTTTTGTGTGATTGAGGCACACGTGGGTCACTGTTTCCCAAACAAACCCAAACGATCGAGTGTGTGTTTCCTATCTTCCCCTTACTTGTCACTTTTTTCACCTCCCCCCCTCCTTAAGCAAACCTACTGCCAATCAAGTCTACGGTCTTGGCTATTTCGTATTCCGTTGCCTCATGACCGCAGGTACGTTCATTGTAAATTTACATACCCTTCCAGTTCAAGGAACATTTCTTCTTCGTGCAGAGATCGTAATCATGTGAGTAGGATACATCACGTTCGTGATTTCAAACTTTCGGAGAATGAAATGATGCTCTTAGATAATAATAACTACTTCCTCTAATGGGTGGTGATCTAACTCTCTCGCCACACGCCTTCATGGAGGATTGCGACGCAAGGTTTACATTGAGATTAACGTATTGTGACACCTCGTAACTGCCAAGATATCCGGAGGTCAGAGACTTATTTCAAGAAACCGCGTGAGACTCAGCAACAGTAACCTCTTGACGGAGTCATCCGTTAATGTACATTTCAATGCAGCAATATCAGAGTGGACAAATCATCGCCTTGGCCTAGATTCGAACCCGGATTCCTCGATATCCTGTTAAAATGTTGCATTGTGCAACGAAAAACAGGAAAGACGTCCACTGCAACAATACATGTAAACAAAATGCTTAAGAATGGAAGTTGAAACTTTTATTACGAATGAATGACACGTCCACCCGAAGAGGGATAATACATTTTCGCTGATTGGAACGCCATCTCTGTTTTAGACCAAGAAATTGTCATCTTACCATCGTAATCGTAAGTGCTATTAATTTATTTTAAGTGAATTGCAACGTTTGCATCAGTTACACCTAATTTTCCTTCCCTTCATGTACATTAAAAGCAATGCTTAATAATTTGTCACAAGTAAATTTCAAGCGTCAACAAAAGATTGGACGACCTCTAACTTTCTTGGTTCATTTGTTTCAGACACACATTCTCCCTTTTGGATAACTTCACTCGCAAATATTTTTCTGTCAAACATCCATCAATACATTCTTCCATAGAGATTGTTTCAACATGTTAGTTTAGGTGTTCTCTTAGGGTCCATTACAAGATTTGAAAGTGAAAATCTTAAACCCATGAATAATCTTTTATCGGTACATCAACATAGGCAAACTAAATACCAACAATTCAATTTAAATTTTGGAATTAAATTATTCAATTGTCTATCTGCGAATGAAAGGATAGTTAGGTTTGCAAAATTCTGATTAATGGTATACTTACAGTTAGTACCTACATCTTTTTGTTCAGAAGGATAATATTTCTCTGATAATGCAATGGAACGATTTCAGAGTGTAAAAATCGTTCAACTTGACCGGGATTCGAACTCGGATCCCTCGATGATCGGCCGAGTTCCTTAGCCTCTTACACTTCGAAATTTTGGGGGCTTTAAAGGAGCAGTATATTGTAACGAAATACCGTACTTATAATGTTACAGGTATACGGGTTTCGGAATCTGGGTTCGAATCACGGTCAAGGCGAATGATTTTTTCAATCTGAAATTATTGCATTGACCTTATTGTATATTTGTACCCATGTCGTCATTCTACTCATTGACAAACTGGTCGATATTCCTTTTCACGTTAGAGTTTTCGAGCAAAACCTCGTCAAATCCGTAATTTAATTATTTGCAGTGGATTTCTATAAGATCTCGCTCGTTTTTTCTTCCAAATACTTCCCTTTCGCCATACTAAGTGAATGGGTGACTCGCTAGGCCTTAGAGAGCATGATTTTAGGTGGGTGCCTAAGTGTAAGGCGCCTAACGAAAAGGTAGCTTCAGTTTGGACACCAAGCGTAATAGTGCTGCCATCTATGTGGCTAAGAATAAGGCATAAACACAGATGATGCCCGAATGTAATTATTATGCAAAAATAGATGCAAAATTTGTGTAGTTGAAAAACCTAATTTCGGTTTTTGCGGAATTCTGAAATCCCTTTACAATGCATGCGGCAATATTTTATAAAGTTTTACATTCCTTTATTTTAATTTAATAATTTGAGTGATTTTAGTACCAGTTTCGTATCAATTTTATTTTATCGGACTAAATTTAACTAAATAAATTGTCCAAATTTTAAATATTTTGCTTTAATTATTACGTCAGATTGTATTAAATTTCAAATATTTAAATAATGTTTTACTTAAAATATTTATATCTTACTCCAGGGTAATTTTTCGGTTATTAATCCTTGCCTTTGTTTGTTTTAAGATATGCTTTGTGTCGTGTGCAGTTCATTTACATTTATGCGGACTTTTCCCGCACATTGTGTTATATTTAAAGGTTAAGCTTAGTATTAATTCAATATTTATCCTATAATTAGTCTTTGTAGACGCTTTTTCATTTTTATTGGTTTTATTACTTTTTCGGCTTACGTGCTGAAACGTTGAATACTTTGCTAAAGTTTTGGCTAACAACCTATGATTACCCAGTTGGATTCATTCAGACGGCTTCATTTTTACTGAGTAAATTACAAAATGCTTACTCTCTCCAAATAAAACATAACGCTTGACGATTATTTTCCGTATTGTTTACTAATATCAAAATAAGGTTTAACAACCATACAAACGAGGCATGGAGACAACCATGATGACAAAGGCGATTCTCTTAGCCATGTAATGAATCGCCAAACAAAGAAATATGTTCTTACCTCTACATTCCAAGTATCTTTATCTAAAAATGTGATTAAATTGAGTTTTTACCTCTAACTTTTCAGACCTCGTAATATTAAAGCCCTTTGTTTTTTCAACAAGTAAAGAGTCTCTCAAAGAAGTAACCAATGTCATTGTGACCAATATATATAATACTCTCCCACCATGCGATTATCCTTCTACTGGTTGTCTCCTTTCTAGCACTTGGAATCCTGGGGTTGCAAAATGGCGTACTTATTTGGTGTACACTCCATGTGTTCTAACTGTGGAGGGCTGAAAGAATACGGGTCCTATAAATTTGAGTCCTCTCACTATAAAACTACTGTAGACGCCCTTAAATATGGCGTTCACTCAGCATGCTGCTGCTGGCCCCGGATACCCTCGACCGAACATGGATTTCGACTGCCCACTCGTCCGCGCGCGCCTCCGAATATATTGCCGCACGACCAAATATGGCCGGCGGGTACATTAAGGAGCGAGCAAGGCCCGAGAGGGCTTGTCGGCCAAGTTTTCGGTCGTAGGTACCCAGGACCAGGTCACCAATTGTGACTGAATTTCTTTTATTGAATCCATATACATGTCAAAGAGTATTGGGCGCAATGCCGTTTCCGCGCCGTAGAGAATAAAACGCAACAGTACTTTCCACGTGAACATTAATTAAAACATTAGACAAGTTCAGATCATTAAGTAACAGAATAGTTTCTTTTAGTCCATATAAGGCCGCGTTTGTCTTGATTTCGTTTATGTGCAATTGTTCCGGAACTGGAAAAGATCGTGACAGCTCCCATCGGGGAATTGTCACTCTTCCTTGGGTCAGCGTGGCGTCGGTAAAGACCTGGATCACTTCTGTTCGTTGAGGCAGGAACACTTCCTTGGACTAGGGATTTCACACGCTGAACGGCTTTGCGAGTCAGTCGGAGGGACTGTTATACGGTATCAATTTCGACTCCTAGGTACTTAATGAATTGCGTTGAAATAAGCGTGGACTTATGATAGTTAAAGGTGACGCCGAGCGTGTCCTGGAGGTAGGCACATATTTGGTAACCGTCAATTTTCTTACCATCGTAAAGGAGCCAGTCATTTAGGTATATTACTGCTTTTGTTTTGAATTTAACTGAAACTAAGAGCATCACATCATCCGCTCACCGTTGCAGTATGGCGAGGCTCAGTGGGTGGCCCATCGGAAGCCTTGTAAACGCAGATTTGGTTCCCCTATAGCGGATTCCATAAAACTTTCAATGGTGAACGTTTATCTGTGTTTAATAAAAGGCGCTAGATAGATCTATTTTCACCATATAGCTATTGCGGGGAATAAGGGCCGCTGCACGTGCTGGTCCGGGAAGTGAGAACTTCGGTTTATGAAGAAATTCGGTCCAGGCACTGAGATCCTGAATAAATTGGTAATTCCCATCTGGTTTTGGCACCGTGAAACACCGAAAGGAGCACTTAATCGCCCACTGCACTATTCATTTTTTTTGGATTAGGGTGAGATTTTCCCATCCGGATACCAAGGTAAGGATGAGATTACACTCGTGAATGTCCCGTGCCTTGATCGATGACTGGAGAGATTGTTAGAAAGAGAGGTAAATAGTACCTCGGCGTCGGGGGGGGGGGGTTCCATGCCTGTGGCCGCGTTGGCAGGGAGCAGTGCTGCGAAAGAGAGTAGGGGGGCTGCACCGGAGATGCCTCGAACATGGAGCAGTTCCGTGATGCGGTTGAGCTGTTGCGCCATCTCGTTCATTTGTGCGTTAAGGTCATGTTCATTGGAAGCTATGGTGGATGATGATGATGATTCGAAGACGTGCTGTGACTCCGCGAATGTTAGGCTTGCCTGAGGGACTCATCTGGGTGCCAAAGCGACTAGTCTGGACGAAGCTTATGACATTCGTTGCGCTTTCTTGTTCGCAGGTTGCCTTTGGAGGGCGTGACGGTGCAGACGCGGCGCACGGAGACGGGCGTGTTCGACGCAGAGGCGTGGGTTGACGTGCCCGACCGCTTCCTGGCGGAGGGCGCTGCTGACGCGGCCCCCGTTACCTTCCACTGTCTCCTAGCCATACCCAACTCGGAGTACACGCGGCGGAAGAGCATCGTCTACTACCCAGGTGAGAGAGAGAGCTGTGACGCCAGGGGGGAAGACCCACCTTTTCCAATGAGACCCCTGGCCAAACCCCTGTTGCCCCCCCCTGCGCAAGCGACGAGTCAGTGGCTTCGCCCATCAGCTTGAAAAGTTAAAGCAGCAGCTAGTTGTTGCTGTTCTCAATTTTCCGTGGAAAATATTTCTTCAAAACTTAAAACACTCTATTAAGACTATAATTTTCTACAACAATAAACCTATGATTTCTATGGTATTATATTTATGGAAACGCACTAAAACTACTAATAGGGAAAATGAAAGAAGCCATTGAAGCATTTGAGGCGTCAGTAAGTATATTCGCAAAAACGGGTAACCGTAAAAATAAGTATTACCGCAGCAACGGGAACCTTAAGGATGCATTAATTTTTATTGTTTTTGGACCGCACTGATTTAAAGTGGTCATTTGCCGGCCAGATGCAGAAAAAAATTGTTCGAATAGCAACACCCAACTACAATTCTTTGGGATCTGTACATAATCAACATTGTGACAAATGCTATTTAGTTCTCTCAATATGATCATGATGATAAAAGTGTTTGTGACCACAGAAGTATGTATACATTAAACACTTTGTTGAAAATCTAGCAAATTGTTCTGCTTTGGCAAAAATTGGCTATGCGTGTTAACAGTTAAAATTGTAAACAAATAATACCTTTAAAAAAGTTAGACACTCGTTTCGGAAAGGGTATGTCTCGTCGGAGACAAGCGTGCTTGATGGCTTCACGGATTGTGTACTATTGCAAATACAGGGATTTAAAAAATTATTTTGATCCTAGGATATCATTTGTTAGCAATTCGATCAAAGGACCTTCGGTAATAAATTAATATAGATTTTCACCAGTTGAAATGTTTAAATCTACCGTTCCGTTGATAGAAATTCGAATATTTACTGCTGACCTATAATCATAAGAAAAATGCTGTGATTTTTTCGAAAACAACGGAAAATAAACGGTAAAATTTCCGCATCCAAGAAACTTCAATGTTTTAACATTTTGGAGATATTTATTTCCCTCATTCTTAAAATAACGGGGAAATATTCTTAATTATAGACTGAATTGCGAGTTTAATTTGACTGATGGATTTGGACCAAGTTCCTATGTCTACTCCTGCGAGGCGAGCCATCACTGGGTTGGGAGGCAGGGCTGAGTAGGAATCAATGCAAAAGCTTTCTCTGGTTTCACGGGAAGTAAGCAGCGGTCCAAGTAGCTCTATATAACTCCCCGAGTTACAAAGGGGCGGGAGTTTGGAGAGAAACGATGGATGACAATCAGTCCGGGGTTATAGCCGTCAGAATATCTATCAATCCTCTGAGTGATGTCTCTGCCAAAAACTGGTTTTAGTGTCCAACCCTATCAACTGCTAAGCTAATAATCAGGATGCTAATTAGATGAAAATTACTATTTACTCCGACTGCCTCTTGTAAATTTAAAAGTAAATGGTTTTTTATTTTTAACATTTAAATTATTCATGAGAAGACATGATGGATATACGAGTATTTCGGGGAAAAAGTAAAATAAGTTCATCTTGGTCGTGTAGCGCTATCTTCAGGATCAATCCAAATAGTAATATTACTATCGTTATAATTTATATGCAACTCGTAAATATTTGTTCTCTGTGATTTCATAATGATTCATGGATTCATGTTTGGAGCTATTCCTGGGATTTGAATCAGAAAAGCTCATCTGAGCATAAATGAGTACGATTATTTATCTTTTATGAGCAATTTCTGCTTAGGTTCCAGAAAATAAAGTGCTTGCGACTAACTAGATAACTGCGTTAAAACGAGTGATGCACACACACATTACGAAATTGCTGTTGAAGTAGAAATCATCAATTTGTTTTCACAGATATACACAAATTGAAATACAAGATATTAACAACAGTTTTCACCGACTGTCTTTTTAAAAGCATAACTGTAGCATCCTATTAGTGAATGTACAACTTTACATCTGTTATTCTCTCAGCTTTTTTATTAAGTTTCTTTCAGTTAATTTGAGAAATACTAGTAATTTTTATATTTTCTCTATAATTTATCGACTAATATTAAGCCCATTTTCTGCTGTTTTCTTTAATTTGCATTTGTTTCTTTTTTTAACATATCCTTAGTTTTGCTTTACTGTTGCTACCCCTACAGGACCCCCATCCACCGCTTCACCTGCCGTCACACATTCAACTATTGATGCTGAAGACGGTAAGACAGACTTACGTCAATCTCACAGTTCTTTCGACAGCATTCATTTCTTCTAACCAAAGCAGATCCTTGCATCGCCCTCTCAACTAACACTTCCATGCCATTACGAATGTTTTCCAGCAAACATGTCAATTATGACGGTCATGCGAAATATTCTAAATGCCTTCGCACGAACTAACAGCTAACATTGTTGATATCATCCGCTCAACGCCTCCATTCTCGGTACTACGTTCATATTCGTGATAAGATAAAATTAATTTATTCATCAGGAAATATATAAATGTGTACCAGTACTCTTTCGATTTGGGGGAAAATTCAGTAAGATACCCTTAAGAATATTGAAATGAAGTGAAATTATTGCCTTTGCAATTCCACGCAATTTATTTAGATACATGGCCCAGGTTTCGACGTTGAACGTCATCACCAGGGATGGAAATTTGCCAATACACTTAAGGATAAGATACCCTTAAGGATATTGGGCCAATTGGTAGCTTGTGGCAAATATTTCCAGCCGTACCACTTTTGCAGGTGACAGGGCATACATGAATTTGCTCTACGAGTTGGCATTGGGTTATTAAATAAGTAAAAGGACACGTTTTTCGTCTCACTAATTTTTTTCAGTGAACCTGTTCGTGAATTTAACGAGAATTAAATGTACGTTAACTCACATGAACTCACATTTCTACTCATGAATAGATTAGGTTTCGGGAAACGAGGGGAAGACCTTGACGACCGTGAGGACGAAATTTGCGGCCGCCAAAAGGGTCACAATTAGTTCTAATGAGGGACTAAAAGAAAATATAGCATCTACTCCTTGTTGGCCCCCGCATCGCATCAGAATTAAAATCCACCTATTGGACCATTATATAGTATAAAGCAGAAAAGAGATATTTCAGTTCTTGGAAAGAATATGTTTTTGGAGAGGAACACATCATAAGAGAAATTTTATTTATTTTTTCAACCCGGAAAACTACCGCTAGGGTGAGTGGTAGGGGGGTAATACACACAAGACTAATTATTACCCGAAGATGGCCCTACCGCGGTCGAACAATATTATTCTGATCCCTTGTCATTCATGGAAAAAAAGACATCTTGAATCTATCTGTTCTACACTTAATCACTCTAATATTATTCACTTGATGCCTCCTACCGTAGTACGATGGCGGTTATACAGTAATACACTTTCAAGATCACTGCTAAAGAGACGCCCTTCCAATTTACGTTTGAGATATAATCTCTGCTTTAAACCTCCACTCCATTGAGTGATTCCCATTCCATTTGCTCCAACCTTTTGGATAGGATACTAAGTTTATCATGACAACGTTTTACAAATCTAACTCCTCCACGCTGCACGCGATCCTATCCGGCAGTCAATCTAACTTCGTGAGAATCTCATTTAAACTAGGAGAATGTTCTAAATGAAGCCCAACCAACGACAAATAACGTTTCTCTTTTAATTTTTATCATATTGCGTGATGACAAGATAATTGTGAAATTGTGGTTATTTCGCATAAACCACTAATGCAATAATCCTGGCACTGTTTCTCCATAGAAACCAGAATGACGATAAGGGATACTGTTTCATTACATACGTGATCTGTATTGCATTAAGCTTTCAGCAAATAAGTAATATGTAATAAATGGGGAGTAAATCATATTTCTAAATAAACGTACTTCCCTTAGCGATTAATAATTAAGCAAGACGTAAAATGAAATAGCCTTTCCATATACAGGTGTTTGTGTGTTAGTATATGTATATGTATATATATATATATATACATATATATGTATATATATACATATATATATATACATATAGCATCCCTTATCGTCATTCTGGCTTCTATGGAGAAACAGTGCCAGGATTATTGCATTAGTGGTATAGCATTAGCATATTGCATTAGCGGTATATATATATATATATATATATATATATATATATATATATATATATATATATATACATGTATATCACAAAGCAAATGAGGAAGTACTAGAGATGGTGGTTGAGGAGAGGGGTTTTGTTGAGAGAAATCCTATGGAGGCAGGAAAAATGGATGAAAGGCTTATTGAGCGGTAGTGGAATGTTGAAGAGGGTAATAGAGGGGACAATGTTGGGCAAGCGAGGTAAGGGCAGGAACAGGATAGGGATGTTGGACGGGATGAAGGGAGGAAAGAAGTGCACCGAGATGAAGAGGGACCTGATATAGATTAGTTTGCTAGGTGGGGAGTCAATAAATGTTTATTTGATAGTTGTGTCCATCCAAAAACCTACATTAAACGGTAGATTACCTAATAATAATATATATCACGAGAACACAGAAAGAACAGTCACAATAAAATCTTGATAATTTCGACGGACTCGAACTCCGTCTTCTTCGGAAGAAAAGATATGACTGATATATATACACACACACACACACACACACACACACACACATATATATATATATATATATATATATATATATATATATATATATATATATATGCATATTCAAACATGAAATCCCGCCATACGCCGAACAAATATTCATTCACATAGAAATTGATATAAGGAAAGGGGAAAGGAACACACATAAAGGACGAACACAAGAGAGGCGGGGAAGGCGGATTTGAGCAGATCACAATTGTAAAAATATTTTCCTCGACCGGGACTTGAACACCGGATCTCTCCACTTGCCGGGCGGATGCTCTAACCGCTTGAGCAATCGAGAAAATGTACTTTAAATGTCCTTTATGTGTGTTTCTTTCCCACTTTCTTATCTCTATTTCTATTTTATTGAATATTTGTTCGCCGTATGGCGGGATTTCGTGTTTTAATCTGTATTTGTCCAATGTGGCTCGTCTCTTCTTCTGGCTATGCGTGCCATGAAACGCACCGTTCCTCTCCTATATGATGTTGTATGCTTGGTCACCTACTATCCTTTCTCCTTCTTGTGTTGGTCTATTTCTTCCTTAATTGGTGTAACAGCTCCATAACGCCATCTCCTGTGCAACGAATCGGGGCACTTTGGCGCTTTATAAGATCTCAGATTTCAGTGTAAAGTACATTTTCTCGATTTTTATATTTGTGATCTGCTCAAATATATACACACACTACTAATTACTAATGTAAAAGGTTTCTAGCGAGTTTCTAGTCTACGGTAGGTCGCGAATACTTTTTTCCGGCGTAAGCAGACGTGGGCTAAGCAGTACGAGACAATAAAACACATTAATTTCTTAATTATATACTCCTTGGGTGCTACAGCCGGACCTGCAAGTGAAGCAATAACCAAAACTACGGAAATGAAAAAAAGCGAGAAAGCTGTTGGCGAAATGTGAGTCGCCAAGGTGAGGAGGTAACGAAAGCGAAGGCGGGCAAAATGCCCCTGGAGATTGGCAAGAGAGGGGTGTGAAGAAAGAAAAGATTCAGAGGCCTCCCTTTCTTTTTCTCTCTGGCCCCCCTGTACCCCAGGGACTCCGGGAGTGAAATAAGAAGGAAGCCCAGAGGACTGTGGAACGACAGATAAGGGTGGCCGTCTCATCCCCCTGTTTTCTCACGGGAACGAGGAGACAAAAAAAGATCTCTCAAAAACCATTGGGTGCCAAGGGGATCTCAGCCTGGCCACCGCTCCTGAGCCCTAAGACAAGGGGAAGGACCACTCCACCCCTCCCCGTGTCTAAGGGTGGCGCCCAGGGAGAAGGGATAAGGAGCGAAAGGGGCGCGTTTCCCCTAGAACAGGCATCCCGGTACATGGGACTGAAAGGGCGGGTGGTGGTGGGGGCGTGTGAGTTACATGGCGATTGGAGAGGGAAAGAGTTTCATTCCCCCGTCTTCAATAATTAAGTGAGGAATGACATGAGTCATAGAATTTTACCAAGGTCAGAGAGCCCTGTGAAGAATAGGACTATATTCTAGGATAGAAAATGTGAGTGATTATCACGAAATTAGTGAGACATGGCGTTCCTCTTACCTGTTATCATTCCAGGAGAATCTCAAGTCGAGGTGTAGGGGGCGATTCGCGGACTGTATCAGGGCGTCTGAGCTTAGGGCGGCGTCTAACTCCTTCCTACCCCGCTGTGACGGCGCTAGTTAGAAGGCGTGGAATTCAACTCTCGCCGTTTTAAAGACTTCAACGCTTCCGGGCCCGAAGCAAACGTTTGGCCGTCAGGAGCAGCGGACGCGCCGATAGATGAATTTAATGTGGGGCACACCCCGATTTAGGGTAAACAAAGTTAATAATTAATACTCTACAGGATTCATACGAAGAGTGCATTGGATGCGACATAGAAATTGATTAAAGAATCATGGTAAGAATCAGGTATGATATTTGACATGCCTCACTCGAAGCTATCCCCGCAGCTAGAGTTGTAATGAGATGAGGACACCTTCGTTTCAGAGATAGGATTCGTTGCCATTGACTTTTGCTTCGTAATTGCAAATCTTTTTTCAGATCAAACAAAGACATCTTGGTTCATATGCATCTATTTAGTTCGATCACACAACTATAGTTCTCGAAATATGAATCTCGGGCTATTTACACGACGACCGCGAAAATAACAGTGTAGACAGGAGTGTAGGGAAAACTAACTGGGAGAAATAGTCATCATTCGTGGTCTTTGAACGTCCTTCCAAATATCTTATACGTTTTTTTTATACGAGTAAAATTGTGTTCGTATTACGAGATGTTTGCAGTGCTTTCACTCCAATACCCTTTCTAAGATCCGGACTTGTTTCTTTGCCAGAAGAAAACCTCAGAAATTATCTTAAGCATGCAAATAAATATCTCCATTTAATAAACATCAATCTGTCTTTCTTTCAGGAATATACTGGAATCGAGAAATGACAAAGACTAAAACTAGCGGAAAAAACTCTACGTCATGGGAGAATGAAATTGGCATCACACCGTATGACAAAACTTTTTAAGAGCTCCATCTCTATCACTTCTTTATTGAAGACGATGAATAACATACCATTCAAAACTAAATGCACTCAATCGAACCATACATTTTATATATCTAAATCTACATATTACCTCGGAAGCCGCTGCGAGGGCATGCGGCGTGGAAAGTTTCGTCAAAAGGATTGTTAAGGATAACAAACCCACAAGAAAAATTAACACATCCATGCAATCCTATGCCCACAGTGGCGTATAAAATAAGACTAGAACCTCTTCAACTTACATGCATGCAAATACATATACTATTAACTAACCAGCGATTGCCTCTTAGAACGTGCAGGCTAGAATTTGAAAAGTAAGAAGGCGAAATTCCATTTATATGCCGTTGTCCCAGTATTTGAGTAGTGATTTGACACAACGCGTAAAATAACACTTATGACAGATAGTAGATTAAATTTTGTGAAAGTTTACTATTCCATTATTTCAAATTTTGCGGAATATTTTTAATTGACAGTGAATATTTTTAAGGAATAGAATTTTTAAAAAGTTTGAGTTGCTAGGAGATTCCAATTAACATTTATTTTTTCGATAATTATGATTCGGAATTCTTCACAGGATGAAAAACTATAAGATACTGCAGTACACTCAATGTACAAACACAGCAATGGCATGAAATGAGAATGAAAATATGACTTTTTCAACCTAATGGATGATGGAAATTTTGTGAGACGTGAAACGAGGTTCATGTTCCGTCCATTGAGGAAACGTTCCTTGCTCCGTCCTTTCCAACTTCTAAACGAGCGGGTTTTGCGTTTAGCATTTCAGGCGATGGATGGCGCTGCAGAAGGGTGAGGAGTTCCACTATGATGGAGGGACGAAGGGAATTCAATTTTCCGACGACGTCCAAGGGATGTCACGAAAAATGAGAGCCGGGGGGAGGGTGCATTTGTTTTGGTCGAATGTCAAACTCGAGGAAAGAGATGTGGCGGGGAGAGAGCCGTACGGTAGGCGCGCATACATATATTCCATTATTTGAGCATTTACGTCATGGAAGCTGTCTGGTTGCCGGACGCGGGAATGTATTAGGGTCGCTCGTTTTAAAACATGGAATATAAAGAGAACCCCAGGAGGGGGGGTTATTGGGGCACCAAAATCGAAATTATTTGTTGGAATTTTGGAAACGCAGTCAACTTGTGTATTCGTGCAGAATATAAATCCGAAACAAGTGTTCCAAAAGGGGAGAATATTGTTTTCCGAGACAACATTTTATTATTTCTTAATAATGTGGCGGTGGTTGTTGAGGGGGGGGTCATAGGTTTGGCAGGTCGGGTCCTCCGTATGCCCCGAAAGCGGATTTCGATCAATGTCCCTTGTCCTTTTCCCCGATAATCATCATTCCACACCTTCCCCTTTTCAGAAAGCGTGCATAACAGGAAAACGTTGAACCACTAATGTTCTGAGAGGCCAAGGTTTCTCAATTCTTACAAAACATGGTCCGCTATACATTTAAAAATAAAAATGTTTGCTTACTTTGATTCCTTCGCGAATTTTGTTCTGTACCGGGAGTATAATACCAAATACTAATGAATAAATTGCATAAAATAAGAATAGATTGGAGCGACAGGCAGGATGCCTCAGACTGCTCAGATGCAAGTGGGGAACGGAGAGTCCGGATGGGCAGTTTTAGGAAGAGTTGTAAGGCAGGGTTGCCCATTGTCACCGGTGCTCTTCAGCGTATACGTGGAGGAACTGATTAAAGATACATGGGAAGAACTGGAGGTAGGAATGAAAGTCGGAGGGGAATTCGTAAAATCGGTTAGGTTTGCTGATGACCAAGCATTAGTTGCTCAGTCAGCCAAGGGGTTGCAAGCATTGCTGAGGGAATTGGAGGGTCAGTGCGATAAATATTGGATGAGAATCAGTATCAATAAAACAAAGGTTATGCGTTTTTCCAGAAAGAAAAAGGCTAAGCTAAATATTAAAATAGGCGGGGAAAAAATAGAGCAGGTAGAACAGTTTATATATCTCGGAAGTGTTTTGGACCAACACGGTCAAAGTGGTAGGGACGTAAGGAGAAGAATTGCGCTAGGCAAGGAGGCTTTCTCAAGGAGGAGGGAGTTGATGACGGGGACGTTGAGTAGGGATGTTAAGACAAGACTCGTAAAAACTCTGATATGGAGCGTAGCTATGTACGGCGCGGAAACGTGGTCGCTGAAGCAGGAGGATAGATGCCGATTGGAGGCTTTTGAAATGTGGGTGTGGAGAAGAATGGAGAAGGCGAAATTGACCGAAAAAAATACAAATGAGGAAGTACTGGAGATGGTGGGTGAATAGACGGGTTTGTTGGGAGAAATCCTATGGAGGCAGGAAAAATGGATGAAAGGCGTATTGAGCGGTAGTGGAATGTTGACGAAGGTAATAGAGGGGAGAATGTTACGCAAACGAGGAAAGAGCAGGAACAGGATAGGGATGTTAGACGGGATGAAGGGAGGAGACATGTGGAATTTAAGAGGGGCCGGTTGCAAAGAAAGATTTTGAGTTGCGTTTTGTTAAGAAAAACAAGAAAATTATTTGGTTACTGTGTCCGACCAAAACCTACGTAAATGGTAGAATATTTATAATACTAATGTATTATGCATACCTAATGCTAAAGATTATTATTTAGATGTAGACGTAGATGTATTTCCTCCTTGTGGTGAATCCTGGGTAAAGCTTGATGAACTAAGCCTATATAGAGATATTTAGACATCAACGCCGAAAATATTTACTGTGCATATTATTCGTACACGAATTACTTAAATAAAATTAAAATCTCTGCATCAATTGATGAATGGAACTGGAAAAAGAATTTAATTTCACTCCAATTATCTACTTATCCGACACATCATTATGAGAAAAATATTAACAGCACAGTATCGCATTTATATAGTTGACATAACCGCCACTGTACGTAATTAGCAATGCAAACTTCGGTGAGTATTAAATTTTCAATGCGGACATGTTTGCTCAGTTCAAGAGTTGACCATGGTTGAATGCAGGCAGCGCATTAAGGAATAAAGATCAAATTGTTTATTATCAATACTGGCCGTAATGTCAAGTATTAATTGATGACAGTTTTCAGGCCGTGAGTTCATGGGGTCTTTTGCATTCGGTAGGGGTCTCATTAGAGTGCAGTTGTTGTCATGGCTCCCACGAAGCACAATAGCGTCAGCTAGGAGCGCCACAGGAGCGTCAGCTAAATTTGTACTTCATGCAGCATAAACGGCTTCATTCTTTCGGAGTTGTCTGTTCAAATCCGTAGAACCAGAGAAAGTTTTTTGTTGCGCTAACCCGGCGGATAACACGCGTTCGCGGAGGAATAAGCTCTATTGAAATGACCACCATATTACCAAATTATTTTGAACAACATTTACCCTGTGCGATTAGAAAAAGAATGAATAGAACATAGCGCAAGATTATGCTGCTAGCGATGTTAATAAAATAATAATTCTCACTAATATCTAATAGCCTTATTACAAGATCCAATATAAAAGTATTGTCCCTTCTCTGGGTGTAATAGATTTATCAATTTACGTATTGGACAAATGCTTAAAATCCTCCAAAATACTTTTTCCCTGCATTTACTCACTTGCGGAGGTGTCTTTCACGCCTGAATGGCACCCTGAAACTCATCGACAGGAATGTCTATTTCAGTAACGTTGTAAATCTGGTTTGGGATGTTTTCATCGTGGTCTCCCAATGCTTTCCTTTCAGCTCTCTCTGCTGAGGTGGGGAAACAGAAAAACGTCGCACGCAGTTATTTCGGGACTGTAAGGGAGCTGGGGGACCACTGGGGTGTTGCACCGGGCCTGGAGGTTAGTAACGATGAAGAACTTATAGGTGGAAGAATTGTCATGGTGGATTGTCATGCTCCATCGATCCGTGTTAGAAATTCGAAAAACACATTTCACGCGGAAGCCCGTCTTTCCGCTCAGACTGCTCGGAGTAAACGTGCGACCGGCTGCGCTGGAAGGGCAGACCCAACACCACTACATTTCCCGGTCAGTTTTCCCCAAGCTACTATGGATAGGTGCACCACAATCAAATCATGCCTAAGACTTACATTATGAACCAAGTGTACGCTAAAAAATGTATATTTTCTTACAGAGTAATAGTTTTTAATTTTGCTTGCACTTACTAGCTAATTGTAAATTCTCTCATTATTTTCTCTAGATATCTCCATAGTTTCTTTCATATTCATATTCACTCCTGCGGTCTTCAGCACATTCTCCAAGCTGTTTTTTTTTCTTTTTAGATGTTTCCCTTGATTCACTCCTCGTTTGTTTTTCGGCATTTTCAAATAGAAGCGTTGTTTCCGTAACACGGGTGAGGCAGCTTTTATACCATATTTCTTCGTTAACTCTTTGTTTATTTCGGATATGATTCCATTTAATAGCCTCTTTTAATGTGGATATATGGCCGAGTCGGGTCTCAGGAGTTTATCTTTCTTCACTAATAACATTCTTCATGCTCACGTTTTAGTGAAGTCTTTTCACTTTCCCTTCCTTTCACATAAGAGTATCGCCTTTAACGTTGATTACCTCACTGCATTATTAATAATTCCTTCTGAATGGATGATAAACGTCAATAAGTGATTTTATATTTGCTTTAAATGAAGAGTTCTTGTGATATGTTTGCCTAATTATTTCATTTCTAGGTTACGTATATTCCATCAAATTTGTTTCTTATCCATTTGTAATTTCTTCCGTCTTTTGTAATTATTGCTTCATTTGATTATAATTCTTTCATCTTATTACGTTAGAAGCTACGTCCTCATTGTTATATTTTATCACAATTAGCCTAATTTTTTTCCAATTAACTTTTGCGTATTTTATTTCATCGTTTTTCGTTCCTCTTCATTTGTTATCAATCGAGGGCCTTATCATTGAAAATTTTAAAGCACCACCGAGCGTCCTTGGAAAGCAAAAATATATTTCATATACTGGAAGTCGTGTGAGAACTTAAATTTACCCCTTTTTATCACTACATTGCGATCTCTCTGAATACTCTTACCTCTGAAGATAAGGAAGAATTAAATATGAATCTTAAATTTCTTTATCGGAAAAACGAACTCCGCATAGAGTATCCAAGGTTCAACTGAAATTGTAATCGTTCATTTGCTGCGATGACGGCCTCCAAACGTTTGGTATGCTTCCTCGAATCAATATTGGGAATACTTAATTGAAGGATATATCGCGTTTACTCCCAGTAAATAGTCATATTAAATCACCCAATGCGAGAGAAGATCAGTAGAGTCAATGCAATCACGAACACGGTCACTTTTGTTAAATTTACCCGTTAACATTATTTCACAGACAAAAATCGAAAATTATGAATGGAAGTTTTGTCATTAAAAATTATTCATTTTACTCGACAGAACAGATATATTGTCATATCTAAACTCAACCTAAATTATAAAATCCAATTATCTAAGTATAGCACATTTTGTGAGATCAAAGGTTTAGGTCTAAAATGTTATTGGCTAATGTGTTCAGAAGAAATCTTGACGGCAAGGAAGAGAAAGAAAAATATTAGTCTAAAAAGGGCACGAGTCAATGAACTAATCTAGAAGAATAATATAAGGTGAATAATACCTTCGAAGGAAATTATTATCAGGAGATTTTCTGGTAAAGCGGTAAGACGGGGCATTTTAAATCGGCTGCACTTTGCGTGATCCGTAAGGGTATGGGGTAAAATCCGATATGAGACACGAGAAGACACTGAATGAGCAGACTGCAAAGACTTCATAACTCACCTGAAGATTTGTTCTTTATCTACAATAGTTCTATGCCGCGATTCGACTTCCTAATACATGGACTATTAATACAGTAATGAGCATGATTTCATTGATATGCGACTTCCCATGGCAGCGCGGTAAAACCTGTTGAGAAATGTGGTGGAGGGTCCGTCTTTCATACGCAGTTGGTCGTCAGTTTACGCCGAGCAGTCTGAGCGGAAAGACGTGCCTCCGCGTGAACTGTGTTTTTCGACTTTGTAACACGGCGCACGACCCGGTCAAGTTCCACCATGGCAATGGCCACAGCCTCACGTCCTTCGTCGTTACCAAATTCCTGGCCCGGAGCACCATCCAAGTGATCCATCAGCTCCCTTAATGTCCCGACTTGGCTATGTGCGAATATTTAACGTTTCCCCGGCTAAAGCGGAAGCTGAAAGCAAGGCATTGGGAAACCGTGAAAAAAAGAGTGGGATTATGGGAAAGTTTTTTGGAATTTGCACAAGTACGATCAATAAATCTATATTTTCCAGAGAATGCGCATTACTTTTACAGTGGGCCTTGTACATGCTCTCTTAAGAATTCTGTACCGGACTCCTGAGTGTGTCTTCTTCTAGCTGGTATTAATTAATATATGGCACTGGAAATTGTCAAGAAGGAATCCGGTTCTGCAGAGAATTTTCTAGCCTGCGTGCAAATTCAAATCATGACTGAAAAGGTAAATTACTAATTATTTCAATAATAATTACAGCTTATCCCTTATTCGGGAAACTTTTGTTAGTTTTTCGGTAAAGTGCATTGAATTACGTACGTATTGAAATTGTGTTTTAGGTTTCTACGAATTGTCAATGAAACGTTTCATATTAGACCTGCTGGGCAGGATTATGGTTGGAGGAAGTTTGCTACTTTTGGTAGAGTTAGTCAAAGAAAAAGGAATAAACGAGTCGGGTATCTAAATCTACACAATATCCCGTAAACCGCCGCAAGGGCGTGTGGCGAGGGGTGTTTGGTCACTACCCGTAAAATGGAACAAAATCACATGCAAAATCAACACATACAAGCAAACCTACGCCCATAGTGGCGTAATACATCAATGTAATAATCCTTTCAACTTACACGCTAAATGCGTTAATGATGGATGTATTGCTATTTTAGTGTTGTCTTGGGGAAATTTATCAAAGGTCTGATTATATTTTTTCGTTCAATTAATCATTTCTTCAGTTTTCCTTGTCCCCATAACGAGCTTCATTGACCAATCTGAAATTAATGGATATTTTAATGAACTTTCGGATGATTTGTCTAAGTATACCGGACTGCCATTGAGACAGATAGAGCGGCGAACAGACACATGGAAGTAGGGTCCCTGGAGTGACGAAGGCTCCAGATCGAGGTGCGAGGGGAGGAAGAAAAATCGATTGCTATCACACGCACCGCACCGCCATTTACGGCACCCGATAGAGTGTGGACGGAGTATGTTTTACCCGGCGCCATTCTTCGGGGGCGAGCCTTTTGAGATCGGAAGGAGAAGGGGTTGTGGCGCCACCTGAGCACGGACCGGGAGGGGACGGGAGGCAGCAGCCTTTTAGAGACAACGATCTAACCCGCCGCCGAACGTCTTGACGGGTCTAGCCGTCCGATCGACCGAAATGAAGACATTCGCCCACGCACACCCTTCACCGCTCCCACCTCGCCTTTCTTCTTGGAAAGGAAATTCCCCTTCAAAGATGAGAGCCAGAGCATATTATAATGCAGGTTCCGCTATCATATAAATACGCAATCCCTGGAATGTATAGATTTATTTTATCTTAATTTTGGAATAAACTAAATTGGTCTTCTTCATCTGAGTCTTCTGTCATGCCGCTGTCTGTTTTCCTTAGCAAAGGTTTCGTGGGATGACGACCGCTGAAGCCTTCCCTCTCTTATTTGAAGGACGGCCGATTCGGCCGAGTCCCGCAGTTGCGAGGACTCATATTCCCTAAAACGTGCGTCATTATATTCTTTGGTATGGTATTTGAGGTGGTTTCCCGTTGCCTTCCTCAATAGTGTTTTTAAAGTGACACCATCACTAAAAGGCCGACCCACCGTGGTCAGACACCTTTGCAGCCGCCTCGCTGAGGAACAAACTTTGCACGGAATACCTTTCGTCCGACTCCTAAACTTCGACCTATCTGGCATGGGGGACCTTACCATGAGCAATTATCATTACTCCCAACAGCAAAATGTGTGGTCTCATGCCCACATATAACTAAATTCTAGGGGTCACCGGAACGCACAAGCCCTTCCATCACGTTAAGGTTGTAGTTCATGGGGTCATATACCCACGTACATCTAATGATGCATATATGTGTACACACATATATGCTTAGCACAGTTACTTAAAAGAAATTATATATATATATATATATATATATATATATATATATATATATATATTTCACGAACATATAAATATACAATTTTTTTAATCAATTAAATTTCAGATAGTATTGGAATTTCCTGTAATGCAAATCGTTGATGGATTGCCACACTTAGTTATTCGCGCCTTAAATTCAATTTTATTCTATTCTATTTTGCATGTATATGCGTTCACAAGAGACTACGGTCAAATCATTATATGGGCTATTTTAAGGAATGGTGTTAGGATATGGTTCACAGTAAAAAGAAAATATGTTACCAATTTAATCTCAGTCGGAAATTACCAAATGAACGAACCGCATGATAACGTAGTAGTTAAGCTATTTTATACTTTTGTATTACTAGGCTCAAGTAGAAATCGGAAGAAAAAGGCGTTAAGATAAATAGGAGGCTATATTTTCACATTGAATTTCCCAAATTTTAAAATAAAAGAAATGAGCAACATCATAATCAATACATTGAAAAAATCTCAGTAGTATTAATGAACTCCTAATCATCTGAAGATAAACGTCTGATATAAAAATGCAATTTTCCGCTCAAGAATAGACGAAATGGTCACTTGGTTAGTGCAAATAAATACTCATGACTAGAAATCCGTTGGAAATTTGATTGTGGACGAATGTAATGCAGGCGTTAATTGAGTGGGGCGAAGTTAATTCCAAGAAACGTTATCGAGTTTTGGTAAAATTACAGCAGCCTCCTTATCGCGGAATAAGATTCCATGAGAAAGGAAGAATTTCATCTGAGAATCCTCACCAAACGGAAGTGGAACATAGGCGTATTCAAGCGGTGTCGGCGGTTTCTGGATACAAAGGTTAGATTGAAGAAGCAAGCGGAAAGGAATGTCTATAAAGTTGGATTTTGGATATATCCTCGTTTCCGAAAAGCAGAAAAGATTCGAAGAGTATTGGAAAGCGAGAAAAGGATCGGATTGAATGGTCACTAGAGATATTTGAAATGGAAAACGAGGAAGAGAAACATCGCATTTGTATGACTGAACGGAATGCGGTATACAGGTAATGCGCATTATCTGGGAAAAATACGAGGTGCATTGATTTAAATACTTCTGCGAATGCTTAAAATTCTACAAAATACTTCCCAGTTTGCCTCAAACTTCAGAATATCTATAAAATGTCGTAAATATTTCATACTTTGCTTTATGAAAATGTTTCCATTTTAAGCTTTAAATTGGTAAGGGCTGAGTATTAATATATATTTTTGTGCCAACGAACTATAACAGCTTAAAATCATATTATACTCTTAAAAACCATGTTAAAAAAGAATACCATTCTGCCATCCGGAGAAGAGGAAAATACAATCAAAATTCTAAATTTAGAAAAGACATCTACATCTACATACATCTACATAAATACCCTGCGAGCCACCAAAAAGTGTGTGGTAGGGGGTGTAGCACCATGAGCGAAGGGTAAGAGTTGAGGGGGTAAGGGGTTAGGTGAGGAAAGGTGGGGGGAAACCTGTAAGAAAAAAAATATATATATATACATATATACACATACATATATATATATATATACATATATACACATACATATATATACATACATACATACACACATGTATACACATCCTCGCGAAGTCCCTAACCTGTACGTTAATAGGTACGACATCTATTTGTAAAAGAAATTCTAAAAGGACGTCGCTTTAAAGAAAAGAATCATCACTCATGGGCGATGCCACTTGCTGCTCTCACTGCATTAAGCACATAAATAAAGTTTGTGCATCAAAGCAAGTACACGGCGTCTGTTCCAAGAATCACTTCTCTCCGCGAGACAAGAGCGTGTGAGTCGATTTGGCCTTTTTACGCCCACGGCTTCTCCTGACCTTTTTCGCCCATTTCCTCGAGGAGTTAGTTATCGAAAAGCGTCACTCACGATACTCTTTTCGCCAACTTGATTCCCTCAACATCCCAAAAAAACCTATTCGAAAGAAGTTTAGACCACCGAAAAGCAAAAGTATATGCATGGAGAGAAAGAAAATGTTTATTTCACTTTCAGGGAAGGATTCATGTGAACACAGTTTGGTACCACTTGGGAGAGAAAAGTGCTACGCTAGGTAGAAAATGCCTGTTCTCAGAATATCTCTAGCAATGATTTTCCGACTTATTTTCTACACTCAAATGAAGTTATCATTAATCCCTATCACATATGTCAACATATCTTCTTCTAACAGCTGAAAAAAGCCTATCTATTCTTTATTATTTATCTAATAGCTAATTACACGTATTGTAACCGTACTTGTTTTAAAGTTTATTCGTCACTTTATGCTTTATATATTATATGCACAAACATACAAAAACATTGTTTAAGACATTTAAACACAGAAGCACAAAGAAAAGACATTCAAACGTAATGTTTCAACACACACACACACATATTTGTGGGTGGTATGATAAGTGTCCGACCTAAAAATTTTAGAAAAAAATGTTTTGATTTTTTAAAACATAAACACACAAAGAAAAGAAAACGAAAATATCTATTTTTTGCCATGTAAACAATGCACTTACTTTTAAATAGTTCAAGGCTTTACCCCTTTATCCATTCAAATGAATAATCAACGCTACTCCAGTAATTTTGCCTAAATAAATAAATAAATGAATATATATATTTCCAAAAAAGGCAAAGGCTTCGTCATGTGAGGATTACAGAAAAATAAGTTTAATATCCACGCAGCTAAAGTTATCCTCAGGATCATCAACAAAAGGATAGAGAGTAAGGCAAATGATTACTTAGGGGATGATCAGTTTGGTTTTAGGAAAGAAAGAAGTACGCGTGATGCCATTGCAGTAATGAGATCATTAATCGAGAGAAATATAGAATAAAATCTGGTCGTTTTTGCCTGTTTTGTAGATTTCGAAAAAGCGTTTGATAGAGTGAATTGGGAAAAATTAATGCGTGTATTGCAGAACATAGGAATGGATTGGAACACCAGAAGACTGATCCGCAACCTGTACATGTCTCAGACTGCTCAGGTGCGAGTGGGGAACGGAGAGTCCGGATGGGCAGTGTTAGAAAGAGGTGTAAGGCAGGGTTGCCCATTGTCACCGGTACTGTTCAACGCATATGTAGAGGAAATAATTAAAGAGGCATGGGAAGAACTGGAGGTAGGAATGAATGTCGAAGGGGAATTCGTAAAATCGGTTAGGTTTGCTGATGACCAAGCATTAGTTGCTCAGTCAGCCAAGGGGATGCAAGCATTGCTGAGGGAATTGGAGGGTCAGTGCGATAAATATTGGATGAGAATCAGTATCAATAAAACAAAGGTTATGCGATTTTCCAGAAAGAAAAAAAGCTAGGGTAAATATTAAAAAAGGCGGGGAAAAAATACAGCAGGTAGAGCAGTTTACATATCTCGGATGTGTTTTGGACCAATACGGTCAAAGTGGTAGGGACGTAAGGAGAAGAATTGCGCTAGGCAAGGAGGCTTTCTCAAGAAGGAGGGAGTTGATGACGGGGACGTTGAGTAGGGATGTTAAGGCAAGACTCGTAAAAACTCTGATATGGAGCGTAGCCATGTACGGCGCGGAAACGTGGTCGCTGAAGCAGGAGGATAGACGTAGATTGGAGGCTTTTGAAATGTGGGTGTGGAGAAGAATGGAGAAGGTGAAATGGACCGAAAAAAATACAAATGAGGAAGTACTGGTGATGGTGGGTGAGGAGTGGAGTTTGTTGAGAGATTTCCTATGGAGGCAGGAAAAATGGATGAAAGAGGTATTGAGCGGTAGTGGAATGTTGAAGAAGGTAATAGAGGGGAGAATATTGGGCAAGCGAGGAAAGGGTAGGAACAGGATAGGGATGTTGGATGGGATGAAGGGTGGTGGTGGAAGTACACAGAGATGAATATGGACCTGATGTAACTTAGGTTGCTGGATTGGGTTTTGTTTGGAGTTACAATATATTTATTTGATAGTGGTGTCCATCCAAAAACCTACCTCAACCGTTAGATTACCTAATAATATATATATATATATATATATATATATATATATATATACACACACAATTTGAAACACGAAATCCCGCCATATTAGTATGGCGATCAAATATTCATTCACATAGAAATAGATATAAGGAAAGGGGAAAGGAACACAATAAAGGACGAACACAAGAGAGGTGGGGAAGGTGGATTTGAGTAGATGACAAATGTAAAAATATTTTCCTCGATGGGGACTTGAACACCGGATCATTCCACTTGCCGGGTGGATTCTATAACAACCTAACCTATCGAGAAAATGTACTTTACACTGAAATCTGCGATCTTATAAAGCGCCAAAGGGCTCCGATTCATGACCCAGGAAATGGCGTTAGGGAGCTGTTACACCCACCAAAGGAGAAAAAGACAAACGGAAGAGGAGAATGGAGAGTAGGTTAGGAAGCATTCAACATCATAAAGGATAGGAAAGGTGCGTTTCATGGCACGCATAGCCAGAAGAAGAGACGAGCCACATTGGCCAAATACACATTCAAACACGAAATCCCGCCATACGGCGAATATAGTAAATATTCATTCACACAGAAATAGAGACAAGGAAATGGGAAAGGAACACTATAAAAATGACGAACACAAGAGGTGGGGAAGGCTTTATAAGATCGCAGATTCCAGTGTAAAGTATATTTTCTCGATAGTTCAATTGGTTAGAGCTTCCGCCCGGAAAGTGGAGAGATCCGGTGTTCAAGTCCCAGTAGAGGATAATATTTTTACATTTATGATCTGCTCAAAACCGCCTTCCCCACCTCTGTTGTGTTCGTCCTTTTTGTGTGTTTCTTTCCCATTTCCTTATCTCGAATTCTAAGTGAATGAATACATATATATATATTTATTTATTTATGGAGGACACAAAACACGAGGACAAATCTCAAGGATCCTGCGGAATTATCTAAACAAAGTTTTGGCCAATTAATTCGTGACGATGCGGAGAGAGAGATAAGTATGCAATTTGAGCGTCCCGGAGGATGATGGGACGGGTGACGTGGAGGCTGAGGGGAGGAAGATGGAAAAAAGAGGAGGCTGTGCTGTATTCAAAGCTTTAAAACTGTAAAAGCTTACAACGGGGAGGTGGCGAAATATCATCTCTGTGGAATCCTCAAATGTTACGTCTCGTTTAGAAAAGAAGATCCAGTGCGATCGCGAATAGAATTTATGAAGATCTCTCCAGAATGGGAGGGCGATGGCGGAAGAGAAAGGGCCGGCGAAGGATTCACCGCTCTGCGGCCGCCTCCTCTAATGGGGATGTCCCAACAGATGGCGCCAACGCCCGGCTTTCTCCGATCCTTCTCTTCCTTGCGGGTTGATTGATGTTAGAACGTCTGCCTAGGGGGGGGGGAATGGTAGAGTGCGCCTGTGTCGGCAACAGGGCGTTTTCTTATCTGTGAGCGAGAGGGGATTTCACTGAAGCGAGAGGAAATGGGGGGAATGGCATGTGGGACGATTATAAGCTTTCTCTGTGAAGGATGGCGAAAAACGCATGTATTACAATAACTGAAGGCTTAAACAGGTGATGTGATTTTTCATCATTCTCTCCTTTTATCATTTAACATTCAACTTACAGAGGGTTGTTTTGTGAGAACACAAGTTTTCTCCTTCTCTAAAAATTTAAATATCCCATTAATATAAGTAGATTTATTTTAAACCGGTCGGAAAAAATGTGACAGCTGTGAAAAAAAGCTAGCAATGATTCCTTTCTTGAAGCAGGACGGATATTTTTAATAGCATTGGTTAATATACATGGTCCATTATGAAGGTAAGGCCCATGATGTTATTGTCGTGCGACTGCAATGGCAGCGCGGTGAAACCGACCGCGAGGTGTAGTGGGGGGTCAGCCCTATCAAACCAGCCGGTTGCCAGTTTTTTCTGAGCAACCTGAACGGAAAGACGTGCCTCCACGTGAAGTGTGTTTTCGAATTTGTAACACGGCAAACACACGGTCAAGCTCCACCAAGACTATTCCCCAAGCCACATGTTCTTCATTGTCCCAAACTTTCTGGCGCGGAGCTTCCGAAGGTTCCCCAGTACCCTTACAGTCACGACTTGGCTCTGTGCGGCTTATTTTTTGTTTCCCCGAATGAGAGTGAGCTGAAAGGAACGCATTGGGAAACTGTGCAAAACATCCAAAAGCACGTGACGACGTTCCTTTGAGACATTCCGTCGACATTAGTTTCAGGGTACCTTTCAGGGTGCCTTCCAGGCGTTGGAGACACGTCTTCGCAAATGTATTATTGGAAGATTTTTGGCCCGCAGACATATGCCCCTTAACGCATCTAATACATTCTGAACCCCTCGGCCACACTTGACGAGGGCGGAGTGTTATTCAGGTGTTGCCCCTTAAACTCCTACCCACGCCGTCTCTTCAAGATGTGTGTGTTGCATTAACTTTAGGATGAGACAGGAGAATTGGTTTTTCGACTTGCCCAACGCCGGAGACGGAAAAATAGGGTCAGTCAGGGTCACCACACATTCAAAGCGCGGTGCGTGGTGTACAGCCATGGACGATTCGTTTACATTTGGATGGCATCTTCTAAGCCGGAAAGACGGAACGCGAAGGTGGCATTCATCGCACACGCCGAGCACTTCATCGAGCCCGGCGAAACGGCGCACCGCTATCCTTGGGCGAGAGAGATTGAATCACTGAAGTGACGCTCGGCGGAGCAGTGCACACTCTAATTCACGTTAGATACATTTGCGGGAGGTATCATAATAATGTATCGTCCGCTGACTGATGAGGAAGGAGATCGGTTGGGCTAGTTACAGTGTCCACTATAAATGTTGTCTCCCCGACTGAAGAGAAATAGCTGAAAGGAAAGCATTGGGAAAACATCCAAAAGCAAGCTACTCAACGTTCGTGAAAGAGACATTCCCGTAGAGAAGAGTTTCAGAATGCCTTCTAAACGTGGCAGACACGTCTTTGCAAGTGTAATGATGCAGAGAGAGAGGGGGTTTGGAAGAACTTTAAGTATTTGTACAAGTACGTAAATCAATAAATATATTTTTCACAGAGAATGCGCATTACTTTTATCGTGGACCCTGTATTCTAGATGTTTCACACTAGTACGAGTTAAAAGTGCGGCGGATTTGGGGCAGCCATTATAACTGTCTCTCTGTGTCACTGTTAAGCTTTAATTACCAAGTTAGCGAATTAAGTGCATTGTGACTTTCTGTTAGCGCTTTAGATACAGCAGTAAAACATAATGTTTATTTAGCTTTCTTCAGGGTGTTGCTTCAATGAGGAGTGAACTGCAAGTTTTTCAATCAAAGTGGCCGTGTTTCACCTTAGTCCTTTCGGTGCGCCTTAATAAAACTATGAAAATGGCGTACGTATTACGAAATTAGCACTATATTATTGTTTAATTCCCATTTTCCATTAAAAGTTTTCGTTTCGAAATTTATTTGCCCACGATATTAGTTCAAATTCTCTTAAAATCGTATAATGAATTAATGAGTTAATTTTGATTGGTACTTTCTGAAATTTTGGTATAAACGCGGTAACAGTTTTCTACCTTTGTATGACTGAGTAGATTTTCGCGACGGTGGATTGAAGAATTCTGCATATTCGGGTTTTCACCGCGTTGTTGTTTGAAGCCGACAACAGTATCGCCGAAGTTGCATCCGGCGTCTTCAGGTCGGCTTCAAACAACAACGTGGTGAAAACCCGAACATGCAGAATTCTTCAGTTTTCTACCTTATTACGTCTCTGTCGTAATATGCGGGTGATTTCTATCAATATACATGAATGACCTTCCTACTGGTTCACCCATTATTCTATCGTTATTATCATATATCTCGTGTAACAAGACAGTCTTTACTTCTCTAATAATTATTATTCTCAAATACCCCGCATTCGGTAAATATTATCGTGATTGAATATTATACCATGTGTATTAATTGGAGAAATTTTTATGTACGCCCGCTGCAAATTTCCTTTAGGGATGCCGTTGATGACCCTCGTCGAAATCTCTCTAACGGCCTTTATCGTGTCAAAACGTCGTCCCTTGAGCTGACTTTTCATCAGGGGGAAGAAAACGTCTGGTGGTGCCAGTTTTGGGGAATAGGGTGGTTGCGGCAACGTGGCAACGCGGTATTTGGCCTGGAGCTGTCTGACTACGAGCGCGCCATGGTACGAATTTTCGGCACTATCTTGGCGCACACCTTCCGCATGGCCAAATCTTGTGAAATAATGCGTTAGACTTTGGATTCAAACAGATCCAACTGGTCTGCAATTTCTTCACTGGTTAAGCGTCGCTCTGTGCTCAGCAGTGTCCTCGCTCTTTCCACATTCGTGTCGGTTCTTGCTCTCGACGGCCGTCCGGAGCGATGGTCGTCTTTAACGAGCTCCCTACCCTCTTTAAAAACTAGTTCCACTGTGAAACGGCTTAAAGCAGAGTCCCAATAAGCCTGGTTGATCATATCGAGGGTCTCAGTTGCCGTCTTTCCGAGTTTCGCACAAAACTTCACGGAATAACGTTACTCTAAATGCAGATTCATTTTGTTTTTCGACGCGGACAAAAAATTTGCTTCACTACAAACGGTGTCCTCACTCAACGACAGCTCGTTGGCGACTGAGATCTGTGTCGGTCTGTTGTTAAGAGCCCCATCCACCTTACCCTACCAGGATGACCCCCCTCCACCGCTCCGTTCGCTCAAGAGAAAATCAGTTTTACCACTTTTGGGTGCCTACCTGTAGATTCATGACCGTCACATTGCATTTATAACCTCTTATTTAATTGTATTATCATAAAATGATAAGAAATGGTATATTTTTATATTAAGTAAATAGTGACTTAAGTTGGTAGAGCTAATCAAATTCATAAAGATTAATGGAAAAAAAAGTAGCTGAAACCGTAAAATTTGAGTGACTCTATGTTCATTTAAGTTGGGGGAGGTAAAAACAAAGATACAATCAAGGGGATGATAAGGTACACAATCACTACGTCATTTGGACGTGTTCGGGGAACAGTGACTCACGTGTACCTCAATCATGCACAAATAATGCAAAATCATTAAATAAAAGAAACAAACTTACTAGGGAGTGTGTTAAGGAATAACAGTTACTCTTTTGAATCGCATTCACATATAGTATACGCTCAGTATTTGAAAGGGTATTTCCTATGCCAGTGACCTGTTGTACTCACACAGGAATGAAAAAAGATTGAAAGGAAAAATCAAAAAAGAAAGAAGATTGACCCAAGATCACGTTTGCAATCACTCGGGTAAATTAGAACTTGCGAATTACAATCATTTATTCTTTCTGGGTTTACAAGGATTTCTCTTATGCAATTCACCCGCCAATCACACAGATATTAGAAAATAAAAGAGAAACCCTCCTTTAATCAACGTAGTGGCAATCAAATTTACGGTCTCGGCTATTTGTTTTCCAGTACTTTTCTACCGTAGATACGTTCATTTTAAATTTGCAAAATACAAATTAGTATAATATTTTGTAACTCCTAGCATTACTGTGCATGTGGGGTAGATATATGTGAGTCATTGATTGTATGTGGCTATTTTTTGCTTGTTTATTACTTAATGACCACGGATTTTTTAAAAACATTTTTTACTTTCAAAAAGTATTCAATATCGTTTTAAACAGACAGATGTGTATGTGAGAACAACTTTGTGAAATACTAATTATTTGGGATAAATCCAATACATTGCATAGAATTTAATTCAATTGCTCATGCAATGACAGAATTCATGCTACACCTTTGAAATTAATTTCTGATTACGAGTTTAGCTTAATCGTACTGAAAATTGAATTATTGAGATTATCATTCTAGTGTGATTATCTTTAGGGAGATTTATTCATAATTTAAAATGATTAATTATTTCATTTGGATTAATAGAAGAGCCAGTGGCCTAACCAGTTTATTCTATATCTAATGCGTTGCAAATTAATTGAGGTATTTTCAGTGTTCAGAAAAACGTGTTCGTCGATTAAGATTAAAAATATAATTTGCTATCATCTATCAAATATGTTTTTAAAAACGTATTATGATTTTAGTGATGATGGTTTATACATTTCTTTTAGAAGAATTTAGTATATTACAACCACTTACCGTATAATTAAAATTTATAATCAATTATAAGGGGATTATGGAATGTTATCGAGAAACTCTTGATTTTCCTGGTGCATTTGCCATTTATTGGTGTTCCAAATATCTCAATTATTTATAAAACATTCAGAAGCAAACAAAAAACTTTGAGGGGAGAAAGGTGGACCAAAAAATCAAATTGTTGTCTCAATTTAAAAGTCAATTATTTTATTTAATAATAATATGATCCATTCAGAAAACTCATTTTACCGACCCTTAATGATAAGAATGGTGATTTATGTGAATAGTCTAAAACATAATGGAATCAGCTTGAAACCTCAAACAACATTGATTTATGGCAAACTATTGTTTGTTTTTACGTCCTTCTAAATGTTAATGTGTAGGTTCATATAATCACTCTGTAAAAAGTTCCAATACCTTCATAAGGTAGGGTCTAGTACACCCAAATTTCCATAAAAATATCTCTAATATTAAAATTTGTTGCTGATAGCCGAATGATACAGAGAGAATGTTCATGTATTGCAGAACTTAGGTATTTCTAAATCGAACAAGGATGTAATATATTCTCTGAATAATTAAATTTTATTTTTTCAGTTTGATGCCACCTTTAGTTTGGGCTCAATAGAAGAAACAGTATACTACTATCGTTCTAATGAACAAACCTCTAGTCTATACTACTAGTTCTCGTGAATGGGGCTTTGCCATGAGGGTAGATACGTCAGTAAAAGCTGACGAACTTCCCAGTTAAAAAAGTTATAATGCCTTTTGCTCGGCCACTATTTCTTTCTCTCATCCAAGACATGACTGCCATGGCAATGCAATCACGATGAGTAGCAACCTGGGAGCCGATTGAAATCGAAACAATATGAACTTCGAAATGGCACTCACTGCGGAAACGACGCGTAAAGGGTTTGTCGTCCCCCAAGTCAGACGACACAGTCGCGAATGACTTAAGGGGGCAGGTGTGACACTTTAAGGGAACAAGTTGGATCTTGAGGAGGAGTGGAAAGGGCTGAGGAAGATAATAGGGGTACTTTCCCCTGGGAGGGCAGGGAGGAACTTCTGAAACCCTCCCTCCTTTTACCTTTTGCCCGTTCTCCTCAGAGCTCCGGCTCTCCTTCGCCGCCGGCCGGTCCCCACCCCGCCCCCGAAAACCATCCATCCCCCGTTGCTAGAAGACATTTCCAACTTCGAAAAACAGTTCCGTTCACCTTTCTCCACACTGTTTTTCGACCGTGGAGCACACGTTAGGCATGCTATTATGTTTGAATGTTCATTTTCTCGACCGCTGTGGCACAGGCTCGGGATTTTACGTTCAAAGGTTTGGGAAAATTCTTCCATTAATTGAGATGTAGTACTGGAATTCATAATGAAGTATTTTTTTACTGTAGAAAATTCTTGGCATAATTTAGCACGCTCTAATTGTTTCTCAATTGCTTTCAGTTTAAGAGGGGAAATTTCATAGACTATATGCATAGAGTAACCGCGCTTGATTAGTTTAAGAAGACTATTATTTCCCATATAGTGTTTTGTAAGAAAACCTTTTCATATCTCAATGTTTTAATAAAATTTATAAGGTTATAAATTAAATAACTGAGGTAATTTCATTTTAAATCAAAAGACTTAATGGGTTTCGTGGATGGACCGATTGGGTCACATTTTACCGTTTAACCTATTGAGTTTATGGAAAAAAAACTTGGATAAAAAGGAAGACAATAAATTAAAAATGCAAACTTTCCACCTATTTTCTTTTAATTAAGAGTAAAACAATATAAACGTACACTTTGTACTTAATTGAATATAAATTCGGCCATGATAATGGCAACGCTATGATTTCGACTGCAAATCTTGACGGCCGTAACCTCGAAATATTTTGAATATTCTCGTAGGTCACCTTGTTTTCTTTGACTCACTTACAGGCGTATTCCACATCCAAGCAGCCCTTGCTAGGTTGAAATAATACATCATCATCAGCATCATCAGTATTTCAATCCTTGGATTGGTGCACTGCAGCCCTCCGTTTTACTCTATTTATTGTCAATTCCTTGCTTGATTCTATTCTTATATTCGTATTTTTCGCTTGATGTCTGTCGAACTTCTTCCACCCCATGTTATGCTGCTGCCTAGATAGATGAAGGATTCCACTTGTTCTAGTCCCACCCCTTGAATTGTGATATCTGCATTCAGCTTCTCCCTTCCTCACACAAGGATTTTAGTTTTCTCCTTGTTGATGCTCAAATTATATTCCCCCATTGTTCCATAGCACTTAATGTTGCTTGCAGGTCCTGTCGCGTTTTCACCACTACTACGATATCATCTAAAAACGCTAAATGTTGATTTATTTTCCATTTAACTTGAATCCTCTGATTCCAACTCTTGTGTTTCGGTTAAATGTCTCTTATAGGTATACGTTGAATATTGCTGGCGAGAGGTGGCATCCTTGTCCTACTCGTTTGTTTATTTTTTATTATATTTTTCCTCCTTTCTTCGAATGCGTTGCTATAATATGATTCTTGTAGAGGTTATGGTTAATTCTTCTTTCGTTAAGGTCCAATCGATGCGCTGCTAACATTAATAAAGATTATTATTATTATTATTATTTTTAAATTCAACCGTTTTAAATGAAACCCATTCCAAAGGTCGAGACGTAATGCTGGAAGTAGAACTATTGCAAAAGTACTCAGGTTTTTTTGTATGATTTTAATTTATTCTGATATTCAAACCGTATGAAAATTGAGTATCATAATTTATCTTTACTGGTTCTACATAAAAAATAATATTTAATGTAATATCTCAAGTTATTTCATACAAAGTGAGAACTCCACCCTTGGGGTCGTGGGGGATCTGACTTCACATTATCTTGAAATTATGGCATGATATTCCCCAGGCCGTCTCCTATAAATCGATCCAAGGGCTCTTAGTATAATGACCCATGGTGATATTAAATGGAAGGAGTGCGGCAATATATTTCTTCATGTTTCGACAGGGTCCTCACGGAGAGAAGAAATGGTAAAAAATGTAAACCGCCGGACAAGGAATATATAAAACATTCCTTTGTGATTGAGGGCGACCTCAAAAGAGGGGGTTGAAGAAACCAAGGAGCATGAATTTCGATGCCCTTTATATAATGCTTAACATAATTTCCATGAAATATGAACTCACCTTTTGAGAAATAATAGAATCGATACAAATTTACTGCCCAGTTTGGAGTGCGATTCTATTTCTCTTATGCCAGAGGATTTTCGTGAGAATGAACATTTACGCCCCCTATCTCTCTCTTACCTCTTGCTTCGCACACACAAATACACACACAAACACACACACAAACACACACATATACATATATAAGGAAGTACGCGGAGATGAAGAGGGACCTGATGTAGATTAGGTTGCTGGATTGGGTTTTGTTTGGAGTTACACAATGTTTATTTGATAGTTGTATCCATCCAAAAACCTACCTTAACCGGTAGATTACCAAAAAAAAAAATATATATATATAATATAACGATCGTCGGTTACGCACAAATAAATAGAAATAATATGCATATGTGTATATATATATATATATATATATATATATATATATATATGAAGAAAGACAGAGATAAAGAATATTTAAACTACAGTGACGCAAAGAAAGGACAATCACATATGTAGTTGACGTTTCGACGGCACGATCGTCGTCCTCAGAAACAACTGATGTCGGCCTCTGGGGTCTCTATACATTAAATATTCTGTAATTGTTTGTGGGTGTAATAAGTGTTTGTGTCTATGCGTAACCCGAGAGCGTTCTATTTCAAAGATATGAATAAGAAGATAATGAAAATGAAGATATGAATGAAAACATATTAATTGGAAAAAGATATAAAGAAAAGAGGATAGGAACACACATAAAGGACTAACACAGGAGAGGTCGGGAAGGCGGAATTGAGTAGATCAGGAGTGTAAAAATATTTCCTTGACCGGGGCTTGAACCGAGGATCTTTCTACTTGCTGGACACATGCTCTAACCAGTGGAGCATTGGTTAAATGTAATTACACTGAGATCTGCGGCCTTAAATGTAGCCATACGTTCCAATCCTTCGGCCAAGAGGTGGCGTCAGGGAGCAGTTTCAATCAACAAAGGAGAAATAAACGACAAATCAGAAGAAAGAAAGTAGCTTAGCAATCATACCACATAATAAAGGATAGGAACTGAGCGTTCCATGGCATGCATAGCCAGAAGTAAAAGATGAGCCACATTCGCAAAATGCACATTCAAACATATTGTCTCGCAATATGGCGATTGGTTATATGTTATAGGTTATTATTTTATGTCATATTAAATATATGCTCATCTGATTAGAGCATCCGCCCGGAAAGTGGAAGGTCCGTGGTTCAAATCCCGGATAAGGAGATATTTTTACTTTCGTGATCTGCTCAAAAACCGCCTTCCCCACATGTCCTGTGCTCGCCTTTTACGTGTTTTCCTATTCCCTTTCCTTACACCTATTTCTGTTTGAATCAATATTTGTGCGCCGTATAGCGGGATTTTCAAGTTTGAATACATATATATATATATATATATATATATATATATATATATATATATATATATATATATATATATTCAAACTTGAAAATCCCGCCATACGGCGCACAGCAGATCTCAGGGTAAGTCAGGTTTCCCTATTAGCTCAACTGGTAGAGCATCCGCCCGGAAAGTGGAAGGTCCGTGGTTCAAATCCCGGATAGGGAAATATTTTTGCTTTCGTGATCTGCTCAAAAACCGCCTTCCCCACATGTCCTGTCTTCGCCTATTATGTGTTTTCCTATCCCCTTTCCTTATACCTATTTCTGTTTGAATGAATATTTGTGTGCCGTATGGCGGGATTTTCAAGTTTGAATATGTGTTTGGCCAATGTGGCTCGTCTCTTCTTCTGGCTATGCGTGCCATGAAACACACCGTTCCTATCCTTCACAATATCGTATGCATGCTTTTCTACTATCCTTTCCCCTTATATATATATATATATATATATATATATATATATATATATATATATATATATATATATATATATATATATATATATATAAGGGGAATTGTGTATATATATATATATATATATATATATATATATATATATATACACACACACATATATATATATGTGTGTGTGTGTGTGTGGGTGTGTGTGTGTGGGTGTATATTTATATTTCTGTAATGAAATATTTTTATACATATTTTTGTTTAATATTTTTATGTAATCTGTCTACATATACATCTATATATACAAACATATATACATATCCGCCAAAGGGCGAGTATTCATTTTTGGATGTGTGTGTACATACATCTATGCACACACACGCATGTATCTACCAGCTTCACCACCTCTCCATTGTTAGTCTTTTATCTGTGTTTACCTATCCCTTTTCCTTATTTCTATTTCCATGTGAATGAATATTATTTATTATATATATATATATATATATATATATATACGCAAACGTATATATGTATTACGGCCATTTCTTCCCCCTCCGACACTCAATCATTCTGATACGAGACCATATCCGTTCCTTTTGTCTTCCGAATACATCTTCGCATAACGTATTCCAGAGGTATATGGGCCGTAAAGAGAGGTGCTGAAAACTGAAAGTTTTTCCGCCGTTGAGGGAAAAGAGCTCGCCTTTGGAATGGAAAGAGCACTAAAACGAGCGGCCGTAATTCAGGTGGGGAGGAATCAGGCCCTCACCGCGGGGGGATGAATGGAAAAGACGACGACGGAAACTCTTAAAAGGGAGGAATTACTACTTGGAAAGTAATCCAAAGAGAAAATATGCTGGGCCGGTTTCCAGGGGTTCATAAAGGATCCTGCCCACTAAGGACCCGACCGACAAACGGTGTGGCCTCATAAGTAGGATTCATGGACATTCCAAAGACCCTAGTACATACATTTACCTGTAGCATTATAGTAAACGAAAATATGTTAACGGAAATACTATATGATTTAATTTTTGCATACAGGGTCCACAATATTACTGATGAGCAATCTCTTGGAAATATAGGTTTAATTCAATTCATTTACTCAAAAAAGTATTTGTACAAAATGCTTAAACCTCTTCAAAAATACTCTTCCTTTGCATCAATAATACACTTGTGGAGATGTGTCTGCCACGCCTAGAATGCACCCTCAAACTCCTTTCTACGGGAATAAATCTTTCAGAAACGTTGAGTAACACGCTTTTGGGTGTTTTCCGAGGTCTCTGAATGGTCTCCTTTCAGATCTCTTTCTCTAGTCGAGGGAACAAAAAAGTCCAAAGGAACCATGTCGGGGCTGTAAGGAGGCCGTAGGACCACCGGGGTATGCCCCTGGGACTAGAAATTGGTAACGTTGAAGGATGTGTGGTGGGAGGCATTGTCATACTGGAGCTTGTCCTCCATTAACGCTCCATCGTCCCGTGTTACAAGGTCGAAAAATACACTTCACGCGGAGGCACGTCTTGCCACTCAGACTGCTCGCAGGAAACAAGCAACTGGCTGCGTTGGAAGGGCAGACTTTCCAACCTCACATTTCCGACCGGTTTAACCTTGCTACCATGAATAGTTGGGTCACAATAAATATTTCATGATTTTTTTCATTCATTTCATTTCATTCATGATTTTCCAATATTATTTTCAGAACCTGTATGTTTGATTCCTATCCTGCAATAACCGTCGTGTGAATGCTTTATTTTGGTAACTGTAAGGGATCTTTTCGTAAGTTCCAATCTCCCTCGCTCTCGCTCTCAAGGAGCGGGAATTATTCGTTTACTGTACATCCTAAGGATGTGTTCTGTTTTTGACTCAAGCAGTGAGTCGCCTAAAGTTTCAAGATCAGACCACATCAGAACACACATGGTCGAGCCATGTAAGCATAATAAAATGTTACCCGAAAAAGCTAAATCTACAAGGAAATAATTCGAAGAAACTAGCTATTATTCTCAACGGCTCGTGTAAACAGAGACATCTTGCAATATTCAGTTGAAGGTTTTCACCGGTTGAAAGTGAATTACGCTAAGTGTATGGGATTACAAACAATTTCCTTTCAATATGTTATGCAAATTCCATGATGTTACGCCTAAGACAACAACGTGTTCATACATCCGTGTGACATTTCTGTCGATGGAAATAAAAGAGTGAAATAAAATTTATATTTTTATAGTTTTTATGGTAAATTTATACATTTTTGTTGCAAAAAAAGGAAAAGAATATCGGCTATTGTATGAAACAATTTTGAATATCCATTGAAGGAGGATCGCTGTTTTCACGTGTGGAAACTATTCTTTGATTTTACTAAAGATCGTCAATAGTGTTTGCTATTAACTGACTCATTATTATGGAATACAAAGATTGTGAAGAAACAATATATGTTTTAATTATCCTTCAGGAATAGACCGAGATTTTATGATTTAGGGAAATAAGAAACTCACGACTCTCACTGAGCAAGAAGGGCCACGATTATCTTTCGTATAAAAAGAATACTATCAAATATGCTTTTTTTCAATAATCAAATGACACATTTGTTAAGACACACACCCGCACTTACTCCATCTGTATATTCCTAGGATACCCCTCACTATGCGCTCACTATTATTTCGCCTCTCCTCTCTTCTAAATTCATTCCCTCATAGTGTCGATCCTTTTCATTTATCATGTAACAATTTCACCAATTCTAGCTTTATCACACCTGTCAACCAATTAAATATTTCCCCTGCCCATGTTCGGTTCTCGTTGTTTGTTGTTATGCTGTTATTGTAGTTTGTCCTATTTCATGTTTTTTAAAAATATTTTTGGCTGTAAATTGGCGCTACTTCTGTATGTGAATACTGCTTTAAAATAAATAAATAAATTTTCTCTTAGAATACAGTAAAAATGTATCCAATTTCGTGCAATCTAGGATTTGAAAACTAAGGAGGCGAAATTCTATCATCACATGGACATGCAACGTACAACGGTTTCCTCCCCCAAGGACACAGGTAGGGAATGTGACTCAACAATAAATGTAGCGGGAGGGTCCCCCAAGGAGAGAGACGAAAGAAAAGAGTGGAAAGGAAATCTTAAAAACAGACAAAGTAGAGCAAGCAATATTTCTAAGAACAGCACATTATTTAATGGTATTCTAGTGCGGTCATTCGGGAATGGTTTCGACAACACACACGAGGTCAGTGAAAGTGCATGCGATTGAGTAGAACTGTTGATTATTCCGTAGACGCTGAGGGTGGCAAGTGGAAGTTTTGCTATCTACTAGTAAAACCCTACAGTTGTTATGTCGTATTGTCCGTGGGAAGAAGAAGTCCCTGAGACTGCAAGTTCCGGCATCTATTTCCCGAATTTTATATACATGATCCAAACTATCGATGCATGTTGGAGAGCAAATAATTTGCGACACCTCTGCTCGTGAAACTTGCGGATTTTGACATCACATGTTTTAACTGTTTATTACAGCTTTCTTCTTTATCTTTCATGATACATGACTGACATTCATAGAGATAAAGCTGTCGCCTTGGTATCAATTGACAGAAAGAGTATTGTTTTCAGTTGAACAGGTAGTTTACTACATACATGCATGCGTATTTAGTCCCCAGAACTATGAAATTACATTTTCCCAGCAAATACGCATAACATGTGAAAAGAAATCGTAAGTTGGTCGGTTCATAACAATATTGCACAATTTAAATATTATTTAATATTTTGGCGAAGACTTTTCTGCGCAAAGTCATTCATTTGGCAGTAACGACAAGTAGGAGGAGACAATGTTTTACGAAGCGACGGCGTTTATTAAAAAAGGTTGACGGGAGGAGAAAGGAGGAGGGATTCCAGGACAGATGTTGCTGCCCCTGGAACATTCATAGTAAGGGACTCGCCACCGTTTTCCTTTTCCTTCCAACAGAGTTTGCACCCCTTCTCCAGAAAAAGGATACAACATCCCGAATGGATACGTGCCAACAAAAAGAGGGTGGGAAAGTGAAGGGTGGATCCGCTTTTTCCATATTCATACGCCACTTCCGAAGAGACTTCGCATTGCTTTTTTTCCCGCGCTGCTTACCAGAGCTGCCACTTCCTTTGCTCCGTATTTTGGACCGGGAACATTTTTGAAGACCAGGGATGAGGATGGTCTCTGTTGTGTCAGGGGCGGTCGAATGGGGTTGAGAGGTCGGACGGGGGGAGGGAGAGAGATGGAGCCGGAGATCGAGATGAAAGCGCCGGCCCTGAAAGGAGATGCAAATGACGCGAGTCTAGAGTCGCGAGTAGAGAGAGCAGGGGGAGAGGGAGTTGGGAAAAACCCTCGTAGGGGAGACAGTTGTGAGGTGGTCGAATGGTAAGGGATTGGACTCAGAAATTCTTTTTTTTCTGGAATAACGGACGTCAAATGATCCCAGAGAAAAAAATGTGGCATTCCTTTGAGGGGGATCAACATTTTAAGAAGGATCTGTGCGTTCGTTCTTGGCGACGAGATTTACATTCACGCGTGCGGTCTTCGAAGCTTTTCCGCCTCGAACTGTGATTCAAATACTAGCTGTAGATGTCTTTGATTCTCCATTCACTCTCGTGAATTTCTTATTCTGCTCCACTTGATATTTTAAAACGACCACGGCGTCGTTTCATGAGTCGAATTATTCCATTGGCAGCTTTATTAGTTCTCTCAGAAGCAAAAATACAATAAAACAAAACTAAGCCGTACGGAGCCAAGTAAGGGGACTGTAAGGGAGCTGGGGGACCACCGGGGTGCTCCCAGATAGGATATTCGTAGCGCTGAAGGAATTGTGGCTGGGGGCATCGCCATGTTGGATTGTCATTTGAACGTGACTGTGGCGTGTTACAAAGTGGAAAGACACACTTAACGCGGAGGCACGTCTTTCCGATCAGCCTGCACAGAGCAAACTGATAACCAACTACGTTGAAAAGGCAGACTCCCACCACATTTTTCGACCAATTTTATTGCGCTGTCATGGATAGTCCCTAACATACCTTCGCTGTAATAATATGCACGTTCAGTTATGAACATAGTTATTAGGGAAATGATTGAAATTAAATTCACATATAACTTAGTAGCTAACCAAGGTTTAGTCAGTCAATCAGTCACGTATTTATAACAGCAACCTAATTGCATTGAATATTTCGAACATTTAAGTCACTATTTCATCGGCGAAAAACTAATACTCTTAAAGCGGTGCTAACATTTCTGGAATGCTATTCGGGTCGAAAGAACTCTGACCTCCTCGTGTCATATATTTAGTTATTGTTTAATCAAAAAGACGAAGAGGATTTTGGAGATGACCATTACGACAGCAATTTGTGAGGGGTTAATCATGCGATATGAAGAGATGTTCAAAGTCCATTTCATTGGTTTGCTTTGGCGTTTTTGAGATCAACCGGGCAGTTAGACGCAGAACAACTGATACAAAAATGCAATGATTGCATGGTTCTATTGCTATACGGTACTTATTTTAATAAAAGTGAAGACTGACTTTAATTATCAATCGCGTAATGATTCTGTTAGAATCATTACAAGTATATGACCTTGTTATTTCGTTTTTCCCTTTGGATAATTTAATTAAATACCACAGAAAACCAAGAAATCAACCAGTTATTAATACTCAGGATAGTTTGATAGGCAAGGGTTGAGTGCTGCTAGTACTGAGCCCTTCCTGCTGGTACAATTCTAACATTAGGGTGCCGTTCGATAGTGAAAACATTTTCGGTCACTCTGAATTTAAAACAACGGTATTTTTCCCTTACGCGGTCTTATGCCGTCATTCTGATCCCCTAACATTCACGTGAAAAAGGACATCTTAAACCTGATACACCTTGTCTGTTTAATCATATTTCCAAACTATAGTACCGTAACAAGAATAATACATTCAAAACACTATTGTAGATAAAGCAGGCTATAATTTACTCACCAGATGAATTCTGCCCCTAGAGCTACCCTTACTCGTTTGGTGATTCTTAGCCTAGTTTCCATGACACTTCGGATCCGCCACAAGGTTTATCATAAGTAATTCAAGAGTCAAGTTTCTCTTCATTTTACACTAGCAATTGCAGCAAGAAAACTGTCATCATTAGTAATATATATAATCGCACAATATCCTAAATGATGCCTTGCATATGCTGAATATCCTGCATAATTCCAAAGGTAAAATCGATTTTCAAACCTCTCGTTGCATATTATCAATATTCCTCAAACTAATTCTAAATTTGTCGCTGGCTCGTCGACGTATTTCCTGTAATATGTTTCACTCAACGGAAATCGTGACATAAGGTAACATAGGTGGCACTAGATTAGAAAGAATACACTCCTATAAAACTAAAGTAGTTCTCTTTTCTGGCTACTAGAGCCTATCGAGAAACAAATAAGTACCTGCACCTGCGCACCTGCAGATAAACACAAGCTATATAATTTTTCGGGTATCAGATCTTCCTGGGGAACCATAAACGGCTCAGGGAGAGGAACTGGCCCCCTACCCTGAGGTATGAATATTCACCCGCCGTCGGGCTTAGTACTGGGTGAACTCTGCCATCGCCGAATAAACCGACCTATGAGTTGATTACTGTATTTATGGTACCTTCTTACCATAAGCATACACCCTCTACCATTTGATTACTGCGTTTATGGTATTGTTTATGGTGCATAAATATATATTTATATTCAAATGGAAAAAGATACTGGGTTCGTCCGGAAAATAAGTTTATGATGCTCATTGTCTTTTTTGACAAAAGGGGAGTCTCCACTACGAATTTGTACCTGAACGACAAACTGTAAATGCTGCATTTTACGTCCAAGTGCTCGACAGGGTTCGAAAACGAGTCGCCCGCATCCGGCCAGCGATCAAAAACATCTGGCGGCTGCGTCACGACAATGCGCCGTCTCACACCGCACTTGTCGTGTCGGACTTCTTGGCCAAGCACGGCGTGGCAACGCTGCCGCACCCGCCCTACAGCCCGGACTTGGCACCACCGGACTTCTTTCTGTTCCCGAAGATAAAGAGAAGTTTGAAAGGAACGCAATACGGGACTTTGGACGCCATCAAAGAGGCCGTGACGACTTGTCTTCGAGAGGTTCCCGATGATGCCTTCGCGGAAGCGTTCCAGGAATGCGGACGCCGATGGAACGAGTGTATCGACTCACAAGGGCCCTATTTTGAGGAATATTAGCTTAAGATATGTAAAAGTGTAATAAATTATTCTTCCTGAGCTCAGTACACTTATTTTCCGGACGAACCCTGTATATGGAAAAAGAATAGGAACATATATAAAGGAATAACACAAGTGAAATGGGGAAGACGGAATAAGGCAGTATCACGAAAGTAGAAACTCGGGAAATATTTTTACGTTCGTTATTCTGTCTGATTCCGCCTTTTCCACCTCTCTTGTGTTCGTCCTTTTTATATAATCCTTTCCCTTATCCTTATATCTATTTCCATGTGAATGAATAAGTGTTCGCCGTATGGCAGAATTTCCTGTTTGAATATAAATAAATAAATATACATATAAACACACACATATATATATATATATACATATAGATGATTTCTTCGAAGTAACAGGGAAGTGTTGAATAAAAAACTTAGACAGCAACACACAGCACGAGAACACATAAAAAGAACACTCACAATAATGTCTTGATAATTTCGACGGACTTGAACTCCGTCTTCTTCGGAAGATAAGATAGGACTCCATCCTTAGTCATTGAGTCCTATCTTATCTTCCGAAGAAGACGGATTTCGAGTCCGTCGAAATTTTCAAAACAAAATTATTGTGAGTGTTCTTTTTATGTGTTCTCGTGCTGTGTTGCTGTCTATATATACGTATATATGTATATATATACACACATATAAACATACTTAAATTTATATATATATATATGTATATATATATATATATATAATGTAGAAGCATTAATTTATTAACAAGGAAGGAGTATCAACAGACTGTAGAGAAAATCATGGAATACAGTAAATAGTTGGATACTATAGAAGAGAAATGAGAATGTCTCAAGAAAGTGATATCGAAATCCGCAAAAGACACGAAAGGAACCGTGGACGGGATAAAGAAAAGAAAACCATGTATCATGGATGGCAAGATTGTAAAGATGAATGAGAGAAGAATATGCAAAAATGTAAACACAGAGTTAGGCAAATGAAGTAAAAAGTTAAAAAATATATTCAGACGGTCCTTCAATAAAGCAAGAGAAGTAAGATAGAAAACGCACTGCGACGATATGGAAAATCTAAAGAGAAAGGGAGAAATTGGTACTCTCTCCAATAAAATTAAGTTATTATCGGGAAGTAAAAAGAGAAGATCTGAGCTTAGAGTTACAGATAAGTGGGGTAAAATATCAGTTGACAGAGAAAGGATCCAAGAAAGATAGATGGAATACACAGACACACTCTATGGTAACGAACTTAGGCCAACAAGTTTAGACATAGAAAAGGAACATGACGTAGAAGAAGATAGCTTAGGTCCAGGCATACTCGATGATGAAATAGACGGGGCATTAAAGGAGATGAAAGCAAATAAGGCCGCGGGGTTAGACTACATTCATGTGAAACTATTGAAATATTTAGAAAAATGTATGAAGAAGGCCCTATATGGACTGATTCTTAGTAATTATAAGGAAGGAATCTGGCTGGAAGATTTTGTGAAATCAGTGTTTGATCCTATTTCAAAAAAGGTAAAGGCTACATCGTGTGAGGATTACAGAAAAATAAGTTTGATATCTCACGCAGCTAAAGTTATTCTCAGGATCATCAGCAAAAGGATAAAGGGGAAGGCAAATGATTACTTAGGGGATGATCAGTTTGGGTTTAGGAAACGAAGAGGTATGCCTAATGCCATTTGAGTAATGAGATCACTAATTGAGAGGAATATAGAATACAGTCAGGACGTTTTTGCCTGTTTTGTAGATTTCGAAAAAGAGAAGAATGGAGAAGGTGAAATGGACCGAAAGTAAAACAAATGAGGAAGCACTAGGCATGGTGAGCGAGGAGAGGGGTTTGTTGAGAGAAATCCGATTGAGGCAGGAAAAGTGGATGAAAGGCGTATTGATCGGCAGTGGAATGTTAAAGTAGGAATCGAGAGATGAATGTTAGGCAAACGAGAAAAGGGCAGGAACAGGATTGAAATTGTTGATATGATGTTGGGATTAATTAAAATTAGCAATTTTCCAAAAAAATATTTGTCGAAAATGGCCAATTTTAATTAATCATGATATTGCTTATATCACGCCTGAAACATCTCTTTTAATGGGATGAAGGAAGTAAAGTAGTACACAGAGATAAAGAGGGACCTGATGTAAAGTAGGTGGCTGGATTGTGTTTTGTTAGGAATCACGCAATATACTATATATTTAATATTTGTGTCCATCCAAAAACCTACCTTAACCGGAAGATTACCTAACAATAATATATATATATACCTAAAAAATATATGTATGTATATATATAAATATTTTGGACGGCACAATAGAACACAGAATAAAGCATATAACACGTAAAAGAACACTCACATTGTAGATTACTTGGCTTTCGGCCTACTTCGCAGCCTTCTTTAGGTCAGACTGATTGTAATTTGTTGTCTCAGGCGTGACTTCATGGAATCGACTTAACATAATGAAAAGAGAAACTTTATAATTCCACATAGATTATCTATGTGGAATTATAAAGTTTCTCTTATCATTATATCAGACTGATTGTAATGGGTTTGAGAATCCACAGAGAGGCTTGATCACTAAAATATTACCATTCTTTAAATGTGCCTGCTAAGAGATGCATAGCAGATGCATTGAAATCATACAAAAATGATGATGTCGGAAAATATCATAAAATACTAAATATTGGTGAGGACGAACTGAAATGATTATGTTAATTATGGAAATATTTTGTGTTAATATAAAACAATATTTTCTGTCCTCCCATCAAGTCCTTATTCAGAGTTAGTTTCGTCAACTCATGCGAATCCTCAACGAGTACTTGTATTTGCTTTGAAAAAATGAATCCAGTTGGCTTAGCGATTAAAAGCTTGCATACTGGAACCTGGTCTCGTGTTAGACGGAAAATTTTTTTTGCCCGCGGACATAGCCCCCTAACGCATTTAATCCATTCTGAACCCCTCGGCTTAAACTGGTGAAGTGATTTTTCATCATTCTCTCCTTTTATCATTTAACATTCAACTTACAGAGGGTTGTTTTGTGAGAACACAAGTTTTCTCCTTCTCTAAAAATTTAAATATCCCATTAATATAAGTAGATTTATTTTAAACCGGTCGGAAAAAATGTGACAGCTGTGAAAAAAAGCTAGCAATGATTCCTTTCTTGAAGCAGGACGGATATTTTTAATAGCATTGGTTAATATACATGGTCCATTATGAAGGTAAGGCCCATGATGTTATTGTCGTGCGACTGCAATGGCAGCGCGGTGAAACCGACCGCGAGGTGTAGTGGGGGGTCAGCCCTATCAAACCAGCCGGTTGCCAGTTTTTTCTGAGCAACCTGAACGGAAAGACGTGCCTCCACGTGAAGTGTGTTTTCGAATTTGTAACACGGCAAACACACGGTCAAGCTCCACCAAGACTATTCCCCAAGCCACATGTTCTTCATTGTCCCAAACTTTCTGGCGCGGAGCTTCCGAAGGTTCCCCAGTACCCTTACAGTCACGACTTGGCTCTGTGCGGCTTATTTTTTGTTTCCCCGAATGAGAGTGAGCTGAAAGGAACGCATTGGGAAACTGTGCAAAACATCCAAAAGCACGTGACGACGTTCCTTTGAGACATTCCGTCGACATTAGTTTCAGGGTACCTTTCAGGGTGCCTTCCAGGCGTTGGAGACACGTCTTCGCAAATGTATTATTGGAAGATTTTTGGCCCGCAGACATATGCCCCTTAACGCATCTAATACATTCTGAACCCCTCGGCCACACTTGACGAGGGCGGAGTGTTATTCAGGTGTTGCCCCTTAAACTCCTACCCACGCCGTCTCTTCAAGATGTGTGTGTTGCATTAACTTTAGGATGAGACAGGAGAATTGGTTTTTCGACTTGCCCAACGCCGGAGACGGAAAAATAGGGTCAGTCAGGGTCACCACACATTCAAAGCGCGGTGCGTGGTGTACAGCCATGGACGATTCGTTTACATTTGGATGGCATCTTCTAAGCCGGAAAGACGGAACGCGAAGGTGGCATTCATCGCACACGCCGAGCACTTCATCGAGCCCGGCGAAACGGCGCACCGCTATCCTTGGGCGAGAGAGATTGAATCACTGAAGTGACGCTCGGCGGAGCAGTGCACACTCTAATTCACGTTAGATACATTTGCGGGAGGTATCATAATAATGTATCGTCCGCTGACTGATGAGGAAGGAGATCGGTTGGGCTAGTTACAGTGTCCACTATAAATGTTGTCTCCCCGACTGAAGAGAAATAGCTGAAAGGAAAGCATTGGGAAAACATCCAAAAGCAAGCTACTCAACGTTCGTGAAAGAGACATTCCCGTAGAGAAGAGTTTCAGAATGCCTTCTAAACGTGGCAGACACGTCTTTGCAAGTGTAATGATGCAGAGAGAGAGGGGGTTTGGAAGAACTTTAAGTATTTGTACAAGTACGTAAATCAATAAATATATTTTTCACAGAGAATGCGCATTACTTTTATCGTGGACCCTGTATTCTAGATGTTTCACACTAGTACGAGTTAAAAGTGCGGCGGATTTGGGGCAGCCATTATAACTGTCTCTCTGTGTCACTGTTAAGCTTTAATTACCAAGTTAGCGAATTAAGTGCATTGTGACTTTCTGTTAGCGCTTTAGATACAGCAGTAAAACATAATGTTTATTTAGCTTTCTTCAGGGTGTTGCTTCAATGAGGAGTGAACTGCAAGTTTTTCAATCAAAGTGGCCGTGTTTCACCTTAGTCCTTTCGGTGCGCCTTAATAAAACTATGAAAATGGCGTACGTATTACGAAATTAGCACTATATTATTGTTTAATTCCCATTTTCCATTAAAAGTTTTCGTTTCGAAATTTATTTGCCCACGATATTAGTTCAAATTCTCTTAAAATCGTATAATGAATTAATGAGTTAATTTTGATTGGTACTTTCTGAAATTTTGGTATAAACGCGGTAACAGTTTTCTACCTTTGTATGACTGAGTAGATTTTCGCGACGGTGGATTGAAGAATTCTGCATATTCGGGTTTTCACCGCGTTGTTGTTTGAAGCCGACAACAGTATCGCCGAAGTTGCATCCGGCGTCTTCAGGTCGGCTTCAAACAACAACGTGGTGAAAACCCGAACATGCAGAATTCTTCAGTTTTCTACCTTATTACGTCTCTGTCGTAATATGCGGGTGATTTCTATCAATATACATGAATGACCTTCCTACTGGTTCACCCATTATTCTATCGTTATTATCATATATCTCGTGTAACAAGACAGTCTTTACTTCTCTAATAATTATTATTCTCAAATACCCCGCATTCGGTAAATATTATCGTGATTGAATATTATACCCATGTGTATTAATTGAATAATTTTCAATGTTTGATGTTTGTCTTTTTGCTTCGATGATTGGTTTGGGCTGATTCTTACACTTAAGAGGCCATTTTTTTATTTTACCATTACATGCAGCAATATTACAGGTAGGTTGCGTGAATGAAAATATTTTCCGAGGCGGCATTCATAAATTTCATTAAATATTTATACTCTATTTCAGTAAAATCACTGTTTCTGAACGTGTTGAAAAACGATTGAAATACGAGAAAGTCTCAACTTTAAAAACAATTACGTTTCATTACATTTTAAGTAACCTCTCGATATTATGATTCTCATATATATTTACCGAAGAAAAATGCGCGTTTTAGAGAATTTATGTGATTAGAATTGTGCGTGATGCCCTCTTAAAATATGGTGTACCAGTAAAGTACCAGAAAAATCAAGCAGAAGAAGTAAAGCAGAGAGAACAATTTCTTTTTTTTCTTGGAAATTGTCTGCCGTAGAGGAAGGGATTTGAAAAGTGACTTAGAGATCAAGTCGTTGGTGACGCCAAGCTGGATGAATATTTCAAACGTAGATCTGTTGGAGATGGACAGGAGGGGTTGAACGGAAAAAACTAAAGAACATCTTCCTTCATCAACAGCCCTTGGTCCCAATCGGAGTCCAGCCTCGCGAGGGTTTAAATACTCCCATCTCTCTCACAATTAGGGAAATCGTTGTTCCAGGAGAGAGAAAAATAGCGCTTTTTGTCCTTGAAACCATCCCGTAGCCATTAATTCATGAGCCACGCAAAAATTACCATCGGGTGGACCGCGAGAACCCGAGTGCACAAGAAAAATATCGGTATTTAACGAAAACTTTATAATTAATCTTTCGCATCTTCAATTTAACGCCTTACAACTACTTACTTTTCATTCCATGGCAAACTACTAATAAAATTTTTGATTAAATTATATTTGCCTTAAATCATCATAATAAAATACTCTTAAACCAAATACCAATATCTTAAATAAATGAATCCATATGATATTTCAACCTAACCTGCATTAATACCCTATCTAAAATTTCAATTAAGCTCATGAAATAAACTAACCATTAATTCTAAGTTGTATTACATTTTGCTGTATACGAAATTGAAGTTATCACCTCTTCCTAACACTGTCCATCCGGACTCTCCGTTCCCCACTCTCACCTGAGCAGTCTGAGACATGTACAGGTTGCGGATCAGTCTCCTGTCCCTCCAATCCATTCCTATTTTCTGCAATACACGCATTATTTTTTCTCAATTCACTCTATTAAACGCTTTTTCGAAATCTACAAAACAGGCAAAAACGTCCTGTTTGTATTCTTCCTTCGATTAGTGATCTCATTACTGCAATGGCATCACGCGTACCTCTTCCTTTCATCAACCCAAAATGATCATCCCCTAAGTAATCATTTGCCTTACTCTCTATCCTTTTGTTGATGATCCTGAGAATAACTTTAGCTGCGTGGGATATTAAACTTATTGTTCTGTGATCCTCACAAGGCAAGACACAAGAAGGTTGGGTAGCGTTTGCCTTTTTTGGAATAGCAACTAACACCGATCTCACAAAATCTTCCGGCCAGATTCTTTCTTCATAGATACTACGAATCAGTCCATAGATGGCCTTCTTCCCACCATTTCGTAACCATTTCAACAGTTCTACAGGTATTTTGTCCACCCCCACGGCCTTATTTGCTTTCATCTCCTTTAATGCCCTTTCTATTTCATCGTCGAGTATGCCTGGACCTAAGCTATCTTCTTCTACGTCATTTTCCTTTTCTATGTCTAACCTTGTCGGCCTAAGTTCTTTACCATAGAGTGTTATCTTATCTTCCGAAGAAGACGGAGCTCGATTCCGTTGAAATTATCAAGATATTATTGGGAGTGTTCTTTTTATGTATTCTCGTGCTGTGTGTTACTGTCTATGTTATATAGTATATAGTATATATATATATATATATATATATATATATATATATATTCATTCAATCATAGAAATAGGTATAAGGAAAGGGGAATAGGAAAACACATAAAAGGCGAACACAGGACATGTGGGGAAGGCGGTTTTTGAGCAGATCACGAAAGTAAAAATATTTTTACTTTCGTGATCTGCTCAAAAACCGCCTTCCCCACATGACCTGCTAAAATCTGCCTTCCCCCCTTTCCTCTGTTTGTCTTTTATGTGTTTTCCTATCCCCTTTCCTTATATTCTATTTCTATGAATGTGAAAATAATATTTGTTCGCCGTATGGCGGGATTTTCGTGTTTGATTATACATGATTTCGTATAGGATTATATATATATATATATATATATATATATATATATATATATATATATATATATATATATATATATATATATATATATATATATATCCTTTAAAACGTAATAGGTTTCACTCGACTTTAGGGAAATCAATTGACAAGAAGTCAATTTAAATGGAATTGTGATTTTATACAATGGAATGGTTGAATCGGCTACTATGTAATTTAAAAACTGTAAAATTCTTCTTTCCGATGGGGTAACTTCTTCCAAAACAATTTTTCAGAAAAGACATATTAAAAAAGACTAAATATTCAACTGAAGATTTATTTTCAACAATCGATAATGCTCTATGATTCATGTTTAACGTTTAATACTAACTACGCCATTGTTTTAGAGTAATGCCATTGTACGTTCAGCGTATAAATTTATGCCGATATATATTTCTCCTTAGATTATTAGCTTATTATCTTACTTTTAATTTAACAGTTTCAGAAAGTGACAAAATGGTTTCTTAGTGCGACTATCATCCCGCATTAGACCACACACCCACTCTTTAAATGAAAATAAATAAACCTTAAGAACTGCTAGTTTTGCACTTTTTGGAACCGTCCTAATCTCCACAAAATGATGATGAAATTGAAACTGCTGAACATAACGCCCTGAGGTGAAGTTTTTACCGTCTTCCATTTAAGATCGTCGCGGGTCGAGAGAGTACTCGAACAGAGTTTTTCATTTCATTATAAAATCGGCTCGCGAGGTGTTGACAGTTTTTTCACGAACAAATCGTAAAAACAGGAGATGTACATCAATTTGTACATTTATTATGTGAAGGAACGCCAATTCTGTTATGGAGTCCTATTTCTGGAGTGATTTATTTTGCTCCTGAGTGAATTGGAAATTCAATGCAGTTGATACGAGATGAGAATCAACATTAATTACACAAAGGCTATCCGAATTTCCAGAAAGAAAAAGGCTAAGCTAAACATTAAAATAGTTGGGGAAAAATCAGAGCAGGTAGAGCAGTTTACATATCTCGGAAGTGTTTTGGACGAATACGGTCAAAGTGGTAGGGACGTAAGGAGAAGAATTGCGCTAGGCAAGGAGGCTTTCTCAAGGAGGAGGGAGTTGATGACGGGGACGTTGGGTAGGGATGTTAAGACAAGACTCGTAAAAACTCGGATATGGAGCGTAGCTATGTACGGCGCGGAAACGTGGTCGCTGAAGCAGGAGGATAGACGTAGATTTGAAATGCTTTTGAAATGTGGGTGTGGAGAAGAATGGAGAAGGTGAAATGGACTGGAAAGAAAACATACTAGGTATGGTGGGAAAGTACTAGGTATGGTGGGCGAGGATAGGGTTGGGAGTTGGGGAAAATCTATATGAGGAAACAGAAAATGTGGATAAAGGGCGTATTTATCGGCAGTGGGACGTGGAAGAGAGTGATAGAGGGGAGAATGTTGGGCAATCGAGGAAAGGGCAGGAACAGAATAGGGATGTTGGACGGGATGAAAGGAGGAAAGAAACACCCAGAGATGAAGAGGGACATGATATAGATTAGGTTGCTGGATTGGGTTTTGTTTGGAGTTACAAAATGCTTATTTGATAGTCGTATCCATCCAATAACCTACCTAAACTGGTAGATTACCTTATAAAAGCATGTGGCCTAGTCCCTTCTTAGTGCGTAATGCTCTCAAAATTAGAGGGTTAGACTGACGACCTGATAGTTTCTAGCATTCGTTTCTACCATGCACTATTCGCGACAAAAATAAAAGGGGGAATATCTAAGACAATAAAAGGTACGCGCTGTCGAAAATTGGGGTAGAGCATAAAATATTAAATTCCCACTGAAAATCCAAATTGTGTCCATAAAAAACTTACCTTAACTGTTATATTTCAAAAAAATACGAATATATTGAGGCACTGATACGAATTGCCCCGAGTTATTTGAATGTCGATAATTAACCATTAAACTGTTTTTTTTAAATACTGAGCTTGATCTTTATTCATACAAAGAACCAATAAAAAAATATCGATATTTTTAATGTAAAAATTGATGCTAATGGATCGGTATGAGTAATAATAAATTTTATACCATAAATTCTTTTCTTGTAACAATTATAACGAGCCACTTCTAAACTTCTACCGATTAAAAAATGACCTCAACTGGAACATTTATAATAAAAATGATGACAATTAATCCCTCTTCATCAATAATTTTGGAAAATTTTCATTTTAGTGACGCAAAATCAAACAGACCCCTTGGTTCAAACCGCATGAACCAGAAAGTTTAAGCTATGCCGTAGCATCTTTCAAAGATTTGGAATCGGGGGTCCTTTTTGCTTATCGCATCCATTTATGAAGAAATTAATTACAGCAACAATTTATCATTAGTTTTGAAATATTAATCCATGTCCATCAAATCACACAAAGTGCGTCCATCCATGGACGCACTTCAGTTAAACCGTGAATGCGGTGGAGTAATTTTTTATCTACGATGCACAATGAATCCGGAAAGTCCCAATCTGCAAAATCCCTGGACCTTCACACGAGAGGTAGCTCGTCGCAACGTAGATTCACGTAGATTTGGTTTTCTTTCAATCTTATTTGATTCCGATAGCTCCAAATACTGCAGGAAACATTTTGCTCTAAGCATATAAAGAATGATATTTTTGTTTTGACTCAGATGTATTATATATTTTGTGAAAAAATCCTATTGAAAATACAACGAAAATGATATCTCCCCAGTAACTAACTATTTATAGTAGTCATTTTATGTACATGGACTATGTAATATTTTTTTCAACACAAAGACGCTATGGCTAATAAAAGCCAAATGAAAAAGGCTAGAAACAATAAAAACCTGAAACCGGAATTTTATTGTAGTATCTCTTAACTTCTAACCAGACTGAAACATTTGGTCTAGCTCTAGTACCTACACACTCGTAACGGTTTTCAATCTTTATGATTGCAATGGTGTCAAAAAATTAAGATTTTTTTGTAAGTTGGAAAAGGTGTCAAGCGAAGGCCTACCCCGATCAATTTGTTAACCATTGGTTAGATGGATGAGCGCAAAAAATATCTTAATTAGTACTAGCATATAAATGGGCACGGACGTAGCCACGTAACAATTACATAACATATAGTAGTTAACCTACGATAGAGTAGGAATTGGCGTCTAGGTCTATCGCCAATTTTACCTCTAGGTACAAATAAGTAGGCTGCGGAGAACAATATCTGGTATTAAAATCAATTATATTTTAATACAAGCCACCCTTAAATATTGATCGAATTTTGTTGTTCAACGACTTTCAAGTTTCAAAAATTACTGAATAGCGCGCAGGTGAATTAGCGGAGTGAGAGTAGTGAAGTTAGCTGCATGAAAGGACACTATTTTTAGTAATTACCATGCAGTCGTATGGAGAGCATCAAAGCCTATGTTTAATGTACAGTTGGCATGTACAAGGTCTATTGTAAAAGTAAGGTGCAATCTCTGGGAAAGATGGATTTATTGATTTATGTACTTGTACAAATGGTTAAAATTATTCAAAATACTCTCCTCCTGCATCAGTAATACACTTTTGGAGACATGTCTACGACGCCTAAGAGGATACTTACCGAAATGACTTAATGAATCTCCTCGACAGGAATGTCTCTCAGGAACATTGAGTAACATGATTTTGGATTCTTTCCACGGTCTCCGAATACGTTCTTCTTAGCTGCCTCTTTAGTCGGGCAAAAAAAGCCGTACGGAGCCAAGTCGGAACTGTAAGGGGGCTGGGGACCACTGGGGTGGTGCTCCGGGCCAGGAAATTGGTAACGATACCAGACGGGTAGCTGGAGTCATTATAACGGTGGTGCTTGACTTCTTTCAACGCTCCATCGCGCTGTGTTACTAAGTCACATTTCACGCGGAGGCACGTTTTTCCGCTGATACTGCTCAAACCAAACTGCTGACCGGCTGGGTTGAAGGGCAGACCTCCCACCAAATTTCCCAACTGGTTTTACCGCTCAGCCATGGATATTTGCGTCACAATAAAATTATGTTTATTACTTTCATAATTATTTATGTATGTGTTTTGTAATGGCAACTAAGAATACAAAGAATAATAATTTTACAAAATCGGCAACATTGATTAGAGAGACATTTTATGTCAAAGTGCCCAAATTTCCCGAAATTTCTGAGCAGGCGCTGAATTGGCGGGGGCCGAGTTGGGCCCGGGAGTGAAACCCCCCGGGAGTGATTACCGCCATGACCACACCCCGCCGGGCAGCACTTCCCTCATGCTGCCTCCAGTTTGGCACGCGCCTCCGGGATTCAACTTGAGGAACCCGAATGCTGGGCCGCACCATGACACGCATAAATCCTAGACAAATACACGCTCCGGCTCTGTCGCTTAATCCTCCACCTCTCGGAAGCCAAAGACTCGCCGCCGTCGGTCGCAGCACCCAAAACCCGAGCAAATAATTCCTCTCCGTCACACATCCTCACCTAAAACCACCCACGCAAGGTCCTCGCGGAGGGATCGTTCGCCTCGAGCCCGCCCCCAACCTGGATCCCAGGGGGCGCGGGGGTAGGCGGGAGCGATCCATCCTCCGTTTAACCCGCGCTTCATGGTCCATTTCAACCATCCCAGTGGATGAGGGCCTCCGTCCCAAAACTCCCTCCCTCTAGAGACCGGGGACGTCCCCTTCCTCGTCCGTTCATCCCAATTAATCCTCCTCCCTTCTCCAACAATCCAACCGCCCCTCGCCCCGACCACGCCTTTCGGAAAGCTCCCATTGTAAACACGCCGAGAGGGGAAGGCTAAGTAAATACACCTACTCCAAACTTTTATTTCATATTCATATATATAATTATATATAATTATATATATATATATATATATATATATATATATGAATATATACACATATAAATACACAGAAATTTATACATGCATGTATTTGTACATATCTTCGAAACAGAACGCTCTTCGGCAACGTAGCAATACATAAAAATATCGATTACGGTTTTTGAAAATCAGAAACAAAATGAAAGGATACTTACCAATATAGATTTGACATATAGATGGCCGTCATCAGCCATCCTTATACCAAAACCCACTTTTATAAAGCCTCCAATCTACATCTATCCTCCTGTTTCAGTGGCCAATCTTCCGCACCGCACACGACTACTCTCTATATCAAAGTTTTTACGAGTCTTTTCTTAACCTCCCTACTCAACGTCCCCGTCATCAACTCCCTCCTCCTTGAGAAAGCCTCCTTGCCTAGCGCAATTCTTCTCCTTACGTCCCTACTACTTTGACCGTGTTGGTTCAAAAAGCACTTCCAAAATACCTAAACTGTTCCATCTGTTCTAGTTTCTGCCCTCATTTTTTAATGTTTTGCTTAGTCTTTGTCTTTCTGTAAAATCGAATAACCTTTGCTTTATTTATATTGATTATCATCCCATATCTTTGGTACTGACTTTCCAAGTCACTCAGTATTGCCTGAAACCTCTTGGCTGACTGACAAACTAGAGCTATGTCATCAGCAAATCTAACGGATTTAAGAATTCTCTGCCGAACAACTACGGCAAACAGAGGGCATGTGGTTTATATATATATATATATATATATATATATATATATATATATATATATATAAATTCACTGATAAGTCATAAAAAACACAGAAACCAAAACACAAAAGAGGAAAAACTCACTGGATCTCGAATTTTCGGTGGTCCCACCACCTTTCTCAAGAGGAATTAGGAACAGAACAGGAGTTCTGTTCCTAATTCCTCTTGAGAAAGGTGGTGGGACCACCGAAAATTCGAGATCCAGTGAGTTTTTCCTCTTTTGTGTTTTGGTTTCTGTGTTTTTTATGACTTATCAGTGAATTTACATTACACGTTTGTGGGTTTTCCAAAAAAGTGTATATATATATATTGTATTTGAGTGTGTATCTGGCCAATGTGGCTCATCTCTTCTTCTGGCTATGCGTGCCATGAAACGTACTGTTCGTATTCTCTATGATACTATATGCTTTCTAACCAACTGTCCCCTCTTCTTGTGTGTATTTTCTATTTCTCCTTTGGTGGGAGGAACAGCTTCCTAAACCCTTCCTTTGGCAAATGATTCGGAGCACTTGGGCGTTTTAAAACATCGCAGATCTCAGTGTAAATTAGGTTTCCTTGCTGGTGTAATTGGTAGCACATCCGCCCGGCAAATGGAAGGTCCGGTGTTCCAATCCCGGTTAAGGAAATATTTTTACATTCGTGATCTGCTCAAAAAACTGCCTTCCACACATGTCCTGTGTTCGCCTTTTATGTGTTTTCCTATCCCCTTTCCTAATACCTATTTCTATGTTTGAATGAATTTATATATATATATATATATATATATATATATATGCAGTCGTAACTTCTGTTTACGGGCGATATCGAAGGGGCAAAATACAAGACAGGCGCGCGAACCGGCTTAAGGCAACAGAAGGGTTCTAAGCCTTGACGCCAGCTGCTATTTGTTTTTTTAATAAGGGGAGTCCGCTTCATTAAGGACAGGGTTTGCTTTTCTTAAAGAGAAAATTAAGAGTTCAGATTAAATTAATAAAGGGACTTCAACGCCAGAAATAAAAGGAGATTTCTGAGCATACTTGTGACTAGGCGACAATTTGTTGGAATCAAGTGGAAATGACGAGCAAAGTGAGCGAAAGAAGTTAATAGTTCGCATCGAAGAAGAGAAAATACAGATAAATTTTCTTTGGTTACAATTGGAGTTGTTATCTGTCACCATGGCAAGTTATGTTGGAACTAATCGTGCCCGCGACGTATCTGTTTGAGAAAAAAATTGCGGATATAACCAAGAAACTGCGAGAAATGCCAGGAAATCGTGTTCCTGCAACCACGTGCCTATGACTGGTATTAATAGATTATGTTCTTGTGATTGCAACAGTTTTAAATTGAGTCCGCAATTCCAAAATACATTATACACTACTCTGTTCTGTTTGAAGTATTTAATTTAAATGAATTAGTATCAAGCGTATCGTAAAAAATCTAATGGTACCAGTCATTCTTTTCATTGTTGAAAGTCTCGAATTTGGTTTCGATTCATTGACTAGACAAATTCAAATTTAATAACTTCAATACTTCACTTATTGTTTCGCTAAATAGACTGTAAATTGGTTCTGTTACACGCATGGACATACGGAAACCCACGCATTACCTAGTTTTTACACTCCTCAACAATCCTGCTTTTGGAGTCTCTATATATTTGGCCACAGTTTCACTGTTTTTTCATGTTTTCGGCCAGAATTTACGAAAATTACTTAAATCAGACGGAAAAGATGAAACATTTTTTATGTTAACAGTGAATACAAAGTAAATGGAATGTCTGCATTTAAAAATTAGTCATTCTACGTGTGTTTTTAGAATGCTAGTGACTGACCACACGTCCTTGCGCCGGCTTCTGGGTTCTTAAGTAGATATAGAATTAGATTTTAAATCAGATAATTATCCTCAGTAATTTAGTAGGATTATATTCAATGTAATCTTATTCCGCAAAAAGCCCGAATTCAACCAATTGGCAGTGAAGTTTAGAATGAAATGTGTATTTGCAGCGATCTTATCCAATGTTCACACACCTCTCTCTCTGTCTCTTCACGGAAATGATATAAGTGAGATTGCGGTTACAATACTTATTTCTACTAATTTTCACTTCTTCAATATTCTCCTACGATAAAGGAACATGGCAGACTCCCAAGCGTTCATTGTCGGCCCATACGGGCACACAGACACCGTCCCGGTGAGCGAAAACCCACCCTAACCGGTCATTTAACAAACAAGATAAAGCCATGACATTCCAAAAAAACATCTCATTCGTGTGCGTGTTGTTTGTGAGAGACGAGAAACTTATGATTTAGAGTAAGCTATGCTATAACAGAGGTTTACAATGGTGGCTGAAGCCGACAGGTAACGGCTCATTTAGAAACTAGGTTAAACTTGGCGGAGAAAAGCTATTACATGGCATACAATTGGAAAGAATATGTGCGAATTTGGAATATTGTCCGTACAGGGGGACTAAGGTGGAATAAAAACTAGCATGGAGAGGAGAATGAATAAAACTTTATGGCAACAGACATAGGTAAGACTCATAGGCGAGTTACGTCCTTAGGCAGTGTATATGTATGCTTATTTAGAATTATTTGGATATGTGTTGCATCTTAGAAATTCAGTTCGCCATTATTGTGTAGGATTATTTTTTAAGGTGGATGTTATTGTATCGCAAATAAATTTGTGGCATATATTTTTGAATAACACACTCATGGAAAAACAATGGCAAACATACTAAAGTTATGGAATCAATTAAAGTCAAATAAAGGCATGAGTTAGTATTATCAGTTAATATGTTACATGCATACATTAGTTATTATCAGTTAATATGTACCACAATGAATAACATTGTTTTTCTCCGGCTAAGGATACAAGAATAGATAATGAAAAATAAAAATTCTCTTTAAAAACTTCTCTCCCTTTACACGTGGTTAAGGAAAACCACGTTTTTGTTACGTCTTTTTCTTACCAAGATTTAGTAATTTCGAGTGAGTTTCTTGTCCCCCACTCTTGGTTACTGAAGTCTTTAACGCTCTAGCTAGAATAAACCGTGAATTTCACGCTGCAGTCTCTCACCTTTCCACATTTTTAAGTTACGTCTCCAGGTATTCAGGGTCTAAGGGTGTTTTATTAGCAAAAATCGTATTCCACTTGGCGAAAAAATATGCTAGCAGCTGGTCCTTCTCGCACGGATCTTCTTCCTCTCCGTTCAGTCCCTTGGTCGTGCCTTCTCCCACCTCCAAACCTCTTCTTGTCTCCTCACACACACACACACCCCTCCGAAGGCGAAAGGAGAGCGTGGAAAACGATCTTCCTTTATTTCAACCCCTCCTAAATCCTCCACTCATCCCCCTTCCCTCTTAAACGCATTACTTCTCCATCGACTCACCCGCCATAAATCTCCCTCCGAACAACCCTTTTGCCAACCACCCCCTGCCTCTCCCTCAACCTCTACGCTCCCCTCTTCCAAAACACCCACGCCCCCTCTTCCGCCCCCACCCTTACAAAATCCCCCGGCTCCTTTTGCTAAGGCTGCAGCTGAAACCGAATCCTTGATACCGTCGCACACTCTCTTCTTTCGAGATTCACTCCCCGATTTCTCTTCATTACACGTGTTCTAAAGACTAACAAGTGTGATTTGCAGGTTTTAAAACATACCCACGCAAAGCTCTTTGATTATCCTAGTAGTGGTAGTAGTAGTACTTACTGAGTGCAGTTTCATCATGCAAAACGATGATAACCAACATAAATTGTATTTCGTGCCAAACAGAGATACTCTCACACTCCTGATACTGAGGTTATGTCCCGCACTCTCGTATCAAATCAAAATAATACCTATCGTTCCAAATATACACGGTTCTTTAAGGTAGTAATTCTCATGGTTTTATTGTGACGCGACTATCCATGGTAGCGCGGTAAAACTAGTGGAAAAATACGGTGCGGGGTCTGCCTTTCCGACGCAGAGGTTCGCGAGGTTGCTTTGAGTTGTCTTAGTGAAAAGACGTACCTCCGCGTGAAGTGTGTTTTTCGACTTTGTAACACAACGCGATTGAGCATGACAACGCCGCCAGCCACTGGTCCTTCATGGTTACCAACTTCCTGGTCCGGAGCACTAGCCAAATAATTCCCCAGCTCCCTTACAGGGGCCCGACTTTGCTCCCTGTTACTTTATTTTTTTTCCCTGACTGAAGAGGGAGCTGTAAGGAAAGCTTTGGGAGACCCCGAGGAAAACATCCAAAAGTATGTCACTGGACGTTTCTGAAAGAGACATTCCCGTAGAGAGGAGTTGCATGGTATCTTACGGGCGCGGCAGACATGTGCCCACAAGTGTATTACTGATGCTGAGAGAGAGGGAGAGTATTTTGAAGAATTTTAAGCATTTGTACTAGCACGAAAAGTAGCGTGTCTGCCTATAGAGCCGATGGTCGCTCATTTGATTCCCGGGACCGGCGAAAATTTTACAGCTTAGAAAAAGTTTGTTAATGGTTTTTCCGAACGAGGCAACCACACATTAACAGAAAAAGTAAAATAATAAATTCTCGGAACGAGGTAACAAGAAAGGAAAGCTACCCTGAACCCATGGTGAAAGGCAGCAGTTTAGGCAGCTTTAGGCGGTGGTGGCTTAGGGCGAGTGGGTCGGCCCGGCATCAGCTGCCACGGCGAGAGTGAAGTTCACGGCAGTACTGCGAGGAAGTGTGGGCTACTGCGGGATGTGGAAGGCAACAGAAACCACCACATTATTCCCCCTAGAATATGCAGCCTCGCATTCAAATAGAGTAGAAATATAGAAGCTGTAATAAACCAATCATAGAAAATAGATCGAAGAAATCCTAGATAAAACCATAGAAATAGTGATGATGATTACAACGCCGCTTCACAGCGGACTTAGTTGCCACAATTAAAGCATCTGCAAACGCAAAAACAGAGGTTGGCCGAGGTATAATACAGAACACAGATCTGCATATTTTCAATGCGTTTTGTGTTTCTCACGCATTGTCGTGTGACCTCACATGAGAATACCTTAGGATCAGGGATTAGGAAACACCAAAGTTTCGCTCACTTTTCGATAGGGAAACAGCTATGCCCGATATCTTGGGTTTGTCGTAGGGCTGAATATACTCTCTATTTTCCTTAAAAATTATAAATAGATATTTAATTTTTCAAGTAAACAGAACGCGTCTAACATTTTTCAATTCAAAACGCGATGCTTGACGCTCAACCAGAGTGTGACAGAATGAAAAAGAGATTGTTATTAGACGGAATATCTGGGATGGGAGTCAACCAAAAGTCGAAGGTATAATCGAAGTTATTCTCCCTAGAATATGTAGCTTTGCATTGAAATAGAAGAGAATGTAGTGGAGCAATCCTAGGATTGAAATACTGATAATAATGTAAGTTTAAAAAAAGACAATTTTTACTCGGGGTTACAAACACCACTTTCTTTTCGTCGCGGAAAAGAGATTACGTTATCGACGGAAATAGAATTAAACCTCCCTCGGACAGCTTTCCTCTGTAAGGGTTGCCCATCCAATTCTAAACCCGCCCCCTCTCTCCCATCGCCCTCCCCATAACGCGTTTAGCCCTCCCGACGCCATTACATCATCATCCCCTCGGATCTAATCTCCACCCCTCCCCTCTCCACTCCTCCCCTCTTCACCCTTCCCCTCTCCTCTTACCCCCGCGTGCCCTCAAAGCCATCCATCCCTCACCACAGAGTGAATCGAAGAGCCAAATCCCCAGTCCACGGAAAACCCCAAAACCAGTAAACAAACGTACAAAAATCAACCCTACGGCCTCCCCCACCCAACTCACAACATCCACTTTCATACACCGATGGAAGGAACGATTTTTCTTTATATTTATTCTGGATGTGCAGCGATCAATGGCCAAGGATTTCTTTGCTTGACCTCGTTTGATGACGGCGGACCTCGGTCATTCTTGTGCTTTCCGAATCAGTGCGACGTACAGTATTCACATCGAAAATAGCGATAATAATCTTATTTGGCAACCGTGTCACCGACAAACGTCCTCTCGTTTCTCCACCCGACGATTCTGTTCCGTCGACATGGCACATTATAATAGTAATGCGCAAGCTTTTATTGTGACTCTACTATCCATGGCAGCGCGGTAAAACCAGTAGGGATGTGTGGAAATGGGTCTTCCATTCCAACGCAACCGGTCGTCTGTTTGCCACAAGCAGTTTGAGCGGAAAGACTTGCTTCCGCATGAAGTGCGTTTTTTGACATTGTAACACGGCAAAGACACAGTCAGGCTCCATTGTTAGAGTATTTTGAAGGATTTTAAGCATTTGCACAATTAAGTAAATAAATAAATCTATTTTTCCCAGGGAATTCCAATTACTCTTATAGTGGACCAACTTTAAACCGCACTTGGTCCAATAGAAGCTTGGAGTTGAGTAGGGAAGCCTCGCGTTCCCTTGGGGATACGAGTGCTAAAATATAAAAATATCCTTCACCCACACGTCTACCACAATAAGTTAATTAAACCATGTGACTTCAAATAAAGTTTCAGATATTCCTAACGTGGCAGATAATTTATTTTGGGAAATAATTTCCTGGAGAAATGGATCTGCAAAAATTAAGCATCAGTCTATCATTCGAAAGTGAATTGTGTTTTATACGAAAAATTACGCTATCAGATAATTGTTATTAGTCCTTCAATCAAAATATGAAAGGACGTCACTACATGAATAATGAAACGTACTTCCAACATTAGGAAAACCCTTTCGTTTATTGAATCTTAATTATGTCCAAATGTAATTTGACTTTTGGTGCAAAGAGTTTCTGTTCAATTCTTTTGGTTCAAATTTAGAACGTGAATGTCTGTTCGCCATATAGATCTTATTAAAGTGAAGTAATTGTATTTGGCTGAAAACATGACACCAGCCTACGTAGACAAATGATACCCTTCTTTAGTAATTTAACGGCTCAATTTATAATTTAGTGGAAAGATGCATTGGTATTTTTAATTCAGTGATAATGGATTTCTGGGAAGTATGAAAACATCAAATATATAAAAGAGACGGCGACTAGCATTGAATGAATGCTGCATGATACGTATGTGGAATTCGTACTTCATTCCTTTGTCATTTTACGACAGCCGACGATTCCATTGAAGTTTTGAAGGCTCCACAATGATTTCGAATCCTTAGGTTAAGAGGGAAGTTGAAATAAGATCTGGTATTGATATCTGCATCCATTAGGGGAAATTGTGACCGCTTGCTGTCACCGTGCGGAAACAGCTGTTTATGCGGAACTTGAGCGTTGAATATGGCGTGCGTCGCAGATGAAAGGGGTTGTGCCGAGCGGAGACCCGCGGACAAATGAGTCGAGGCGATAAAGTTGCTCCATAAATCGTCCCACCCCCTCTGCATTAAGAATTGGCCTGATGCCCTCACAATTATCCCGATCCGACCTCTGACATGACCTCTGAATTATTACTCTCCTTTTGGCGAGTAAAAATTAAAGGTCTCCGCAAACGGGGAATTAATCTACAGAACCCCTCCACGATTGCTTAACTTCCAGAAGAATAAATAAAAGCGCCCGCAATTATAAACTACTTATTTTTGGAGTGGACTTCCATGCACTACGAATCGGAAATATAAAATTAAGCCTTTCATTTGAAAACCAAATAAAGTCAATATTTTTATAAGTCAGAGTCTATAGGTAATCTCAAATCACTCAATCAATGTTAGGGACACCATATCTATAAGACAGAAATGTCTCCTATTTTCAATCCAGGATACAAATTCGCCAATCCCACTGATACAGGCTTTCATGTGTAGTGCATAAATGTGTTATTAAATGAAATGAGTTAACAGAATAAAATAATATTAAATGAATAATTAAAAACACCGTCTACATTTTGATCCTTTTTTATTAGGACCTTAGAGTGTGTAGTCGGCCTCCAAATAGCCGTTTGTAAGTTCATGCGGTCCTCGGGCTGAAACGTTTGGAGACCTCAGGTTTAGACTTCATTAGACTACATCAATAGAATGATTAGTTGCAGCCAAACTAGAATTAATTCATTTAAAGCACCGACATTAACGAAATTTCTCTCATTTAAAATGCAATATTTTTCAAATAAAAATTAATCGTATGTGTGACATAATGACCAATACTAAACAACTATTCTTTGGATTTTCAAATGAACCCTTCCGAGAATTTTAACGCTCTCTATTTAAATTAAATAATTTATCTAGGTAGGTTTACATATTTTCTATCGATGCAAACTTGTTTTTCCAGCATGGTGATTGGGCTTTACTTTAGCAAAAATTGAACACAGCAAGCGGTATCTTGATACAAGTTACAAATTACATCGAATTTTTGATAGTATGGAGTTACCTAAATGACGCATACAGGGTTCGTCCGGAAAATAAGTTTATGATGCTCATTGTCTTTTTTGACAAAAGGGGAGTCGTCCACTACGAATTTGTACCTGAACGACAAACTGTAAATGCTGCATTTTACGTCCAAGTGCTCGACAGCCTTCGAAAATGAGTCGCCCGCGTCCGGCCAGCGATCGAAAACATCTGGCGGCTGCATCACGACAATGCGCCGTCTCACACCGCGCTTGTCGTGTCGCACTTCTTGGCCAAGCACGGCGTGGCAACGCTGCCGCACCCGCCCTACAGCCCGGATTTGGCACCACCGGACTTCTTTTTGTTCCCGAAGATAAAGAGGAGTTTGAAAGGAACGCGATACGGGACTTTGGACGCCGTCAAAGAGGCCGTGACGATGTGTCTTCGAGAGGTTCCCGATGATGCCTCCGCGGGAGCGTTCCAGGAATGGGAACGCCGCTGGAACAAGTGTATCGACTCAGAAGGGTCCTATTTTGAGGAATATTAGCTTAAGATATGTAAAAGTGTAATAAAGTTTTTTTCCTGAGCTCAGTACACTTATTTTCCGGACGAACCCTGTACATCTAACCAAAATAGTTAAATATTACGTTGAAGCATCGCATTGCATTTTCCATCACGCAAGTTCAAAGTTTTATTTTTAACTCAGCTCGTCCCTCAAAATCCCCGTTGAGAAGGAAGGGAATGTATATGGCTCCCTTTTGAGTATAAGAGCCCGAGGTCGAATCAGCCAAAGAGAATAAAAGAAGAGCGCAAGATGTGAACGTATTAAAGCATTTTAAGGCTGCCTGTTGATCCTATACCAACACAGAGTGTTTCTAATTGAAAACTGCCATCCAAACTTAAAAAGAGTATTTATTTTAAAGTACCATTAATCCACAACGGTAACATTATTTGGTTTTTGAGCTCTGGGATTCAATTTCATCTCCTTTATATTTTGTCATTCCAATCAAACTCTCTGCCATATTACTTCCTAATCCATATTTTAATATTATATCCCACAGGCACAAAATATTTTATGGAAGCAAAAACATTTTTAGCGTTGAATGTTCAAAAATGAATAGATGTACGATTACTATCTCGATCTGTTAAATAATTAATCAATAATTGGTACTCGTGTTTACTAATGAATACACAACTTGAATTAAGCTTTTATTTTCCTTTTATCGCTAGTCACTTGTACCGAATGGAGATACATATTACCCTTTGAGCTATCACGAGGGTGTGCAAAGAGAGTGAACTAGCACCAGACAAAAGGCTTGTTACGAGGTTATGTATGAATTGATTTTAGAAATTTTACTCGATTAATCATAAAAAAACGATCTTTTGAGATAATCTATTAGTTTAGGTATGTTTTGGATGGCCAAAACTAACAAATAAATATCTCCTAACAGAACACCTTACAGCATCCTACTCAACAACAAGTCCCCCTTTATCTCCGTGTACATCCTTCATCCTGTCCTGTATATCCCTATCCTGTTCCGGTCCTATTCTAGTTAGCCTAACATTCTCCCCTCCATTACAGTCCTCAACATTCCACTGTCGACCCATTCGCCCTACATCCATTTTTCCTGACTCCGTAGGATTTCTCCAAACAAACCCCACTCCTCATCCACCATACTAAGTACTTTCTCAATTGGTTCCCTTTCGGTCCATTTCACCTTCTCCATTCTTTTCCACACCAACATTTCAAAAGCCTCCAATCTACGTCTATCCTTCTGCATCAGTTACCATGTTTCAGTGCAGTTCATAACAACGTTCCAAATTAAACTTTTCAAAAGCCTTTTCTTAACATTCATACTCAACGTATCTGTGTTCAACTCCCTCCTCCTTGTGAATGCTAAATTCCTTTTTCCTAGCTAAATTATTCTCCTTACGCTCCTATTTATTTGACCGTGTTGGTCCAAAACACTTCCGAGATACGTTAACTGTTCCACCTGCTCTAGTTTTGGCACTCCTATTTTAATGTTAGGTCTGTCTTCATCTTTCTAGGAAATCGCTTAAATCTGATTCAGAATTTTATGTAACGGAAAAAGGGCAGGAATAGGATAGGGATGTTGGGAGTAAGGAAGTACACAGAGAAAAAGAGGGACTTGAGATGGAGTTGGTTGTTGGATTGTGTTTTGTTTGAATACAGTTATTTGGTAGTTGCGTCCATCCAAAACTTAAATTAAATGGTATATTACCTTTAAAAAATGATCCTTCGAGGCATGTACATGTGGGAAAACGGAGTGGGGATCAGAGAGAAGATTCCCTTCCAGGAAAAAGGTGCGCCTATTATTCCTCACAGTTTATTTTCAACGTGTCTTGACTCTGGCGAAGTCACCACCGAATCCCTTCATCTCCGACCAAACGGCACGTCCAGTACCCAAATGCCGAGGCAGCATTGTCGCCCTCCTCTTCACAAAGCGAACGATACTAGGGCCCCCACTTCCTCACCCGTGAGGGATCTGACTCACGAAATCCTCTCCTTAACCCGCTGACGATTCCCCCGAGGTCGTGCAGAGCAAGGCCTTGCAGAGCGGGCACTTCTTACGATCCCTCTGGGTCGAATAAAGCCCTGCCCCCTCTATATCCCACGAGCACAACTTGGTAACAGCACCAACTCCTCCCCCCCCAGCAATCTTTTCCGCCCTTCTTCCCGACAGCCCACGCCCTTACGTCTCCACTCCCATTTGACCAATTCTCAGGGCCGATTCTCATATCTACACATGTCATATATGGGTAATGAACTTCGATGGATTAGCAAATATATTTTTTCAAATGAAAAATTAGGACACATTTACTAAAAACATACATTTATGACCAAATATGGGTCCAAAATGGCATAATCAGGGATGGGAAACTAACGGGATGTACATTATGTAGCAAATTTTATCATTTCCACGGAACTAATAGTTTCAATGGTAATAGTATAAGTCAAAATAAATAGTTCATTTTCGGTACAGAAATATTACGACTGGTATTCGCACGGCAGTGTTTAAACTACAGTACTTTGGTTTTGATTTTTCATGTGATCTACATCTACGCAATACCCCATAAGCTGCCGTTAGGGTATGTGGCGGGTGGTGTTAGGTCACCAGCCGTCATAGAGAAGAAAACCAAATCATTTTACATTTACACAAATATAAGTTTGTTCATGCCCTCGACATACCTTAATCACACGACAGAGATTACTTCCAGGGGCGCCCAGCACGGCTCTGACGGGCTGCGATTGGAGGAGAGTATGTTGGCAAGCGACGCTGAAAAAGGCAGTCGGCTCTGAGCTGTGGTGTGGTGAGGAGCTCTGTTAACGCGAACCTCCACGCTCGACCCACGTCACGGAACGCGATGCCGAAGTTTTTGGAGCAGCGTTATTCCATTTGCGGTAAAGCTTGGAAAATCGTCTACCGAAACTGTCGGTATGATTAACCAGGCTTACGGGGAGTCAGCCATGTCCAGAAACATGATCTTTCGGTGGCACAAGATGTTCGTGGAGGGCAAAGAAGAGGTCGACGACGAACCACGGCCTGGACGCCCATCAACGACACTCACCGACGAAAATGTGCGAAAAGTTCGCGATGTACTGAACTCTGATCGTCGTCTTAGTGTTCGGATCATACCAGAGCAGTGTAATGTGCCAAAAACAATAGTACACGAGATTATTAGGTACCAATTACAGGTGCGAAAAATTTGTGCAAAGTTGGTGCCGAAAGTGCTCAGTGATTATCAAAGACTCAATCGTTTGGAAATCGCGACACAACTTGCGGATCACTGCAAAAATGATCCACATTTTTTAGAGAACGTTTCTGTTCCCGAAGATAAAGAGGAGTTTGAAAGGAACACGATACGGGACTTTGGACGCCGTCAAAGAGGCCGTGACGACGTGTCTTCGAGAGGTTCCCGATGATGCCTTCGCGGGAGCGTTCCAGGAATGGGAACGCCGCTGGAACACGTGTATCGACTCACAAGGGTCCTATTTTGAGGAATATTAGCTTAAGATATGTAAAAGTGTAATTTTTTTTCTGAGCTCAGTACACTTATTTTCCGGACGAACCCTGTATATCTGTTTCACAATAAATCTCGCTGATTTTAAGTTACTGATCTAATCGACTATAGTAAGAGGAGGCCTGTAATATTTCCAAGTATAGGAACTGTGATCTGCCTAATTATTACATAAATAGATGTTTTTCTTTGCTTCGGAAAAACCGTTGAACTTTCTCAAAATGCAAGGAGCAGCGGCAGGAGAGAGGGAAGCCCAGAATAGGGAGGTTGGAGGAGGGCGAAAGATTCAGTCCAAGAATGACTGGCGTTTGAAAAGACGAACGGACGAATGCAAAAGGAAAACGAGGCAAGAGTGACAATGTACGACTATGGCGCCTCGCTATTGATATTCCCGGATGACCCATTGGCCTTTGATGCCCACGGCTAAAAAGAGGGAATCTTCACTCTGATGCAACTGTTTCGGCAAATTGCCTCTGCTAATGCCTTCCTAGTGTGAACCGCAATGCATTAAACGGCCCTCACTTGGGCTGTTCTGATACCAATCGGTGGGAATAAGCAACCTCATTAAAGTTTACAATCTAAATATATTTCTCCGAACGTATTGACTGGTGTTAATGTTAAAATTAAACATTGCCAGTCTTGCCATATGTCATAAAATTCTGTTTAATACTGCGTACAGCGAAATTTAACTCATCATTCAAGACGATATAAATTAGATGAACGAGCATTCGTCTCTTAATACTCCATACGGTTTGGTGAACACCAATGTCCTTCACTGGCCGTGCATTCTATTCCATGTTTTCTCATGCCATTTGGAGAGGCCATTTGCAGAGGATAATGTGGCAATAAATTTATATTATCATCGTATCCATATCTTACAGCTTAACCACATGATGATTACTAGAACATCATCCGCTCCTTGTAATCGAGCAATAAAGTCTACCAGGGGAAAATAAATAATGAAAATCCCTGACGAGTCTTTTATCTAATAATCCAATCTTGCATATTAGGATTTTAGCAGGGCCTGTCCTCGTTCCATGTCGGATTACCATATTAATTTGCCAGAAGTATGGATTTTCCGCGTTAAACCTAGAAGGATATATGATAATTGTACCTTCCGTGGGTAGGTGCATTTCGAGTTCAGAGTGAAAAAATAACTTGTGCCGAGGTTATATACTATATTCAGTTGGAGTGATGTTCCACTTTACAATAAATATTAGAAATGGAATAATAATTTTCCGTATCCTTCAATAGCCTTCTTATTACTACGTACATTTTAATCACGATCTCAATATCTATTTGGAATATTCCAGTTTTCTTAGGGAAAGTAATATTTTTTAATATTGTTCATATCATGTTCATCAGTATTTCAATCCTACGATTGGTTTATGACAGCCGTCCATTCCCCTCTCTTCAATACCAATTAACTCAATCCTTGATACCTACTTTGTTTTTCGTCCCTGTTAATTTTTTCCATGTACATGTCTCTTGGTCTTTCTCGAAGAATCTTCCCTTCTATTTTTCCTTCTATTATATTCCTAATCAATCCATTGTGCCTCAATGAGTGTCCAATCCATCCATTTCTTCTTTGCCGTAGAGTTCTCCATATGGTTCTATCGTATTCTTCTCTCCTATATACTTCCTCGTTCCTTTCACTTTATCTGTCCATTTAATCTTCAGCATTCTCCTTCAGCCCCATGATTCAAAGGCTTCCATTTTTTTCTGGTCCACTTTTCCAATGTTCCAAGTCTCGGCGCCATGCTCCACACGAAAGTTTTGACGAATTGTTTCCTTGTTTCCAGGTTTAGGTTCTTTGAACATAGTAATTGTCTCTTGTTAATTAATGCGTTTTTAGCTTGTGCTATTTTTCGCTTGATGTTGGTCGAACTTCTTCCATCTCATGTTAGGCTGCCGCCCAGGTAGATGAAGGATTCCCCTTGTTCTAGTTTCACCCCTCGAATTGTGATATCTGTATTCAGGTATCTGTATCTGTCATCTGTGTTCATATTATATTATCCTTATGCTCCTATAACTCTACACATATCTGCGTTCGTATGCTCTGGCACTCCAAGATAAATTTTCTTTATTTCCTAAGCTTTATGGAACAATTGGAATTTTATTTTTAGCCATAATTTTTAAGAGCTGTGGTGAATCATCCCGTTGTAAAATTTAACTTAATTTCTTTCACAATAATCATAAAGAAAAATGAATATTTTCTCAATACAATACCTAATATTTTTATGTATTTTGAAACAGGACTGGGCAGGAAATATATCCGAGGAAATGTAAAAACCGACTGACAAATGCCTCATCCCATCCATTAATGGATATTTTAGAGCAGTCTTTTCATGGACATATACACTTCTTTATCAAACTCAGTCATCAATACTCGCATGAAATCGCATAACCTTTGTTTGATTAATATTGATTCTCATCCCATATTTATCGCACTGAACCTCCAATTCACTCAGCAATGCTTGCAACCCCTTGGCTGACTAGACAACTAATGCTTGGTCATCAGCAAACTTAACCGATTTTACAAATTCCCCTCCGACTTTCATTCCTACCTCCAGTTCTTCCCATGCCTCTTTAATCATTTCCTCTACATATACGTTGAACAGTACCGGTGACAATGGGCAACCCTGCCTTACACCTCTTCCTAACACTGCCCATCCGGACTCTCCGTTCCCCACTCGCACCTGAGCAGTCTGAGACATATACAGGTTGCGGATCAGTCTCCTGTCCCTCCAATCCATTCCTATTTTCTGCAGTACACGCATTAATTTTTCCCAATTCACTCTATCAAACGCGTTTTCGAAATCTACAAAACAAGCAAATATGTCCTTTTAGTATTCTATATTCCTCTCGATTTTTGATCTTTTTACTGCAATGGCATCACGCGTACCTCTCCCCTTCCTAAAACCACCCAAACTGATCATCTCCTAAGTAATCGTTTGCCTTGCTCTCCATCGTTTTGTTGATAATCTTAAAAACTCTCCGCCACCTTTTTTAGTATTTCCGACTGAAGAGAGCTTAAAGGGAAGCATATCTCTAAGCTGAGGTACACAAAGTTCGACCAAGAACCCTGGGAGCTATCCGAAAACATTTTGCACGACTAAACATCTGCAACGCTCACCAAGGTCATCACATGGGCGAAATAAATTCCAAAACCTAATGAAAAAAGCATCGAATATAGTTTAAAAAATGTAATCATTTGTAATTATCTTTGTTGTGTTTTTCACAAATCAAGGGTGAAACCAATGAATCTATCCTACTCCGCCCTGTTTGATACTTTAGGACCTGTGTGTGGTGTTTTCAATGGTATAATGAAATTAAAATGCATTGCAAATATGAAATCGTGAAGAGTGAATCTGCTATACATTACGCGATAAACAAAAAAAACAACGATGCTGAATATTTGACTTCTCTTCATTTTGTCACAGATTTTCTCACCCTTAACGAATAGTGAACTAAGTTTTGAGTAGCTTTTAGCATTTTGAGCAGCACGTGTGAAACCTACACGCGGGTAAGCGATTTTTTCCGTGGGATTTGCTCAAACGGGACGAGTCACGGAATCACTTCCTGCAAATATGACCTGCACTAAGGTTTTGAGGGGGGTGTTGCAGGCTTGTGGTGACGGGGTGGAGTTTGATAGGAAGGGATGAATATGGAATCGCGTGAAGGATTGAGTGCCGTCATCGTGTGGTGGGAGAGAGAGAGGGAGCGAAATAGTGGAATTCAGGTGCTACAGGAACAGTGAAATCGGCAATATACATTCGGACGAACAACTTGGAAGTGGGGGTCAGAGGTCGGCCGTGTGGGCCAAAATGAGGAGGCGGGGGACGGAATTAGAGTACATTCAAATGAGCAACGGTCTGGGAAAGGACAAGTAGCACGGAGGGACAGAAAGACATTCACGGAGTAAAAGAAATCCACCACGAGACGCCTCAAAACATTTCCCTTTTATTTATAACTCGGTGGAGTTTGGCCGGCTAACATATTTTCCCCCGGCCTCTTTTTTGAAGGAGAATGAAAGTCATGGACGCGAAACGATGGGCATTTTTCGTGGCGATCAGGAATGTGGAGGAGGTGGGGAGTTATTTTTTTGAGAGCAGTCAATTGGGAAAAATGCAGGAATTCTGTTCCATTTTTGAATTCACCGGTGTTCCACAAATGTCATTGGACTTAGTTCCGACGTTACAAAATTGTGTTACGTTCTGGAGCATTTTTACTTGAGTCATCCCTCGAGGGAATTTTATGCATATCCACTTCGCTAAGGCCGTGCACAACGCAAACGACTGGAATATATTACTTTTCCCTCAAAGGAGGATCCTCCTCTCAGGGGTTCTTATTAAGAGAATAGGATTTATCCATCTATGTAAAGATCAAATGATATTCTCTTCAGATTTTATCCTTTATAGACGCGAACTATCCTCCATCTGTCGAGAGTATTAGATACTATATGCTCCATGAGAATTAACCTCGAAATTACTTATGAAAAATAGAATTCCGCTGAAAATAGAGTTAGAGTACAGTCATACGCGGGTGAACGGCATGATTTTTCTTGCAAATCAGCAGAACAAGGAAGGAAAACATTGGCACAATGATGAACCCTCAATTTTTTAAATTCAACTTTGTGTACATTGGTATTAGTATAACAAAAAGAGGTACATAGACCAGTATGAAAGTGGTGCGCATGATTTTATTGGGACGCGGCTATCCGCGGCACCACAGTACAACCGGTCAGGAGATGTGGTCCCTTTGTGTCTGCCCTTCCCACGCAACTGGTCGGCAGTTTGCTTCGAGCAATCTGAGGGGAAACACGTGCCTCTGTGTGAAGTATATTTTTCGACATGGTAACACGGACAAGCTGCACCATGACAATGCCCTTAGCCATGCGTTTTTCATCATTACCAACTTCCTGGCCCAGAGCACCCATACAGTCCTGAATTGGCTCCGTGCGACTTTATCTTTTTGTTTCAAGGACTGAAGAAGAGCTGACATGAAAGCAATTGGAGACCGTGAAAAATATCCGAAATCATGTTACTCAACGTTCCTGAGAGAATATACCGTAGAGTAGATGATCAAAAACTAATTTTTTTCTACATTAAACTAGCATTTGCCAAAAATAATTACTCTTTATTTATGGTTTTTTTATTTATGCCGATTTTAATACTAGTCTTAGAGCGATGAAGTGATTCTTTGAGTAGACGTACCTTTACTAGTCATTCCTAGAGTACACTAGACTGAAACGGTGAAGCGAGACCACTCCCTTTCCCACTCTTACCGCTCCCAACCCCCGCTCCCATTTCTCTGCTCCATCAGGGCTGAGGGCACGTCCCATCGGCTGTCTCACACTCGCCCCAGCACCATCCCCACTTCTCCTCGTGGATTCCTCGCAACCCTTTGATGTCAGCCCTGTCTGCTAATTACCATCGAGTCGTGAGTAACGTCAACATTTCCAGGGTGACCCATGACCTACGTTTGGACGGCAAGTATCCGTGACCGCGGCATTTCCCAGAGGATAGCCATTCTGCATCCCCCTCACAGATGAACCCGCGCCACGGATGGTGCTACATGTCGATATATCCTTCGATGGTTTCTTCTGATTGAAGACTTGGAGGTACACAGGAGTCGAATCGTAAATCATTCGAGTTCTATCGGATCGAACGCTGTCATCAATAGAAAACAGGCGAGACCAGACATGTGCAACAAATCGAAGCCGTCTTTTGAATTGTTTAAAGAGATAGCAACGTTGAACTCGGCCGAGACGATAAACAAATTAGGAGAAAATACCCAATTCTCTCGAAATAGGCCATTCCTAAATAATCGAGTCCAGATTTTTTTGCGGTCTTTATTTAGAAATGTTCAGAAATGTCGGATTTCGGTGCTTTACGTTAAGGTTCGCAGTTATCGTAACGAAAATATGTTATTCTTTACACACGTATACAGACGAGGGTTGATAGAAAGAAGACACATTTGGACGTAAAATACGTCATTTCAGTGTGTCATGGTTGATAATTGAATCATAAGGATGTGATAAATGTGATAGTTGACCTACCGAACCGAGTTTTACATTCATACAAACAAAAACAAATATGTTTAATTATCACTCATGAGAAAGGTGAAGAAACAGTATACGGCAGCGAGACGATGAAGGAATTGGATAAAGGAGGGCAATTTCATAATTATTCATTTTTTTTTCTTCAACCGAAAAAATGGTTCATACAATTCTTTGACAATATATTTCAAAAAGGTTTTATCAAACATTGACAATTATGAAAGTGATGCGCATGATTTTATTATGACGGGACTATCAATGGCAGCGCCGTAAAACCGTTCGGGAAATGTGGTGGGGGGTTTGTCTTTTCAATTTAACCGGTCGCTAGTTAGCTCCGAGCAGTCTCAGCGAAAAGACGTGCCTCCGGGTGAAGTGTGTTTTTCGACTTTGTAACACGGAAAAGACCCACACGTCCTTCATCGTAACCAACTTCCTGACCCGGAGCACCCCGGTGTTCCCCCAGCCACCTAAGAGTCCCGACTTGGCTCCAGGCGACTTTTTTTGACTCCCGACCGAAGAGAGAGAGCTGAAAGGAAAGCATTGGGAGACCACGTTTAAAACATCCAAAAGCATGTTACCCAACGTTCCTGAGAAGATTCCAATCGAGGAGTTTCAGCGTGCCTTCCACTTCCAGGTCCAGGTAGACACGTCTCCATGGAAGTGTATCATTGATGCAGGGGGAGAGTATTTTGGAGAATTTCAAACATATGTACGAGGCGTATTCTTAAAGTAAGTACCGTTTGCTTATATTTAAATATTGGCGCTTCAGAACATAGTTTTGCTCCTGCAGCGCCATCTACTGATTCATTGAGAAGCTATAGCAGCATTTTTTTTGTTTCAGAAGTCGTTTACTTGTCCGTGCATGCAAACAACAATGTCCGCGACAATCGTTGATCCCGCCAGCTGTGACGTGCGTTCTGTTATACGATTCTTGCATGCAAAAGGATTGTCGGCTGCTGAAATTAATTGGGATTTATGCCTAGTTTATAAACCTACAGTTATGAGTGAAGGAAAGGTTAGACAATGGTGCTGTGATTTTAAAAATGGACGAACAAATGTCCATGACGAAGAGCGAAGTGGTAGGCCCAGTATTCTGACCGATGAAATTGTTTCGCAAGTGGAACAAAAACTGCGATGTGATCGTCGGTTGACAATTAATGGCCTGGCGGAACAATTTCCTCAACTTGGACGCACTACTGTCTATAATATTGCTACGGAAAACCTCGGATACCACACATTGCGTGCAAGGTGGGTACCGAAAATGCTCACCGACCACCACAAAGAGCAAAGAATGTCCAGTGGACGAGAGTTTTTGGGTCGTTGGGAACTCTTTAAACCACCCACCGTACTGTACTGACCTTACACCCAGCGACTAGTTCCTCTTCTTGCACTTGAAACAGTGGTTCGGTGGACAGCGTTTCGAAACCGAAGAGGAACTCAAGAATGGTGTTGTCGATTGGTTCAACCCTCAGGCGGCGAGCTTCTATGCAGAGAGGTTAAAGAAGCTGGTGCAGCGGTACGAAAAATGCTTAGAAGTGAACGGCGATTATGTAGATAAGTGAAGTAGGGTTGTAGCTACCTAAAAGTGCCAATAAAATGTGTTTCATATGAGTATATTTTTTCCTGTGACCAAACGGGCTTTACTTTATGAACACGCCTCGTACAAATACTTAAATCAATAAATATTTTTTCCCAGATAAAGCGTATTACTTTTAGACTGGATCCTGTATGCTTCGAGGATTTTAATAGGCAAAGTTTGGTGACAGCTTTCTTTTAAAGTATGACCATGCTCCACAGGAAAAACGAAGCGGTAATTATTTAAATGTCGAATGCGAATGTGTAAGGCATTAAGAAATATAGTTGTTGGTGCTCTTTGAGGAGGGAGGGAGCAAGTCGTGGGGGCGTGGTAATTGGAGGAGAACTTCCCTCTCAGCCGACACGTGGGGGGGAGGGAGGTGTCTGGGAAGGGATGGAAGAAGACAGCCTGGTATCCTTGGTGAGTGAGAGGGGCGAGGCAGCCAGTGGGTAGACCGAAGCCAACACACCGAGAATATCACTTCCAGGGAGACATATAAGTTACATCTACTTTCTGATGATGCAGTGAATGTTCCCAGTGGAACCATGACACGTCGGCAAAAAAGATGAAATGAAATCGCAAAAATTCGTTTTCCCCATCGGGAGGGTAGAGATCGTCTCTCTTTCCCCGCCGAAAAGAAACATCTCCAGATTGGAGAAAGTTGAATTGCTTGTGTGGCGTAACAATTCAGTTATAATAAGTGCGTGGGAAAAAAACTTTCGTCAAATGGTGAATCACAATATAATTGACTAAATCTTTTGTGAAATGAGTTGTGCGCCGATTTAAATCCCGGTATTTTCCAAAATACACTCTATATATTATTCTTATTTATACAAATCAGACTTATAAAAAAACGTTTATTTCGCATTGTTTTAAATGTTTAAGGATTCAAATTAAATCAAATCGTTGATAGTGACCGAAAAGGGTCAATGCAACAATTTTGGTGTGTAAAAATTATTCGCCTTATCCGGGACTTGAACCCAGATCCCTCATTGCGCGGCCGAGTGCTTTGGCCATTTAAACCATCGAGACGTCCTGTTACACTCCGAGATGTTGGGGGCCACGGTCACCCAATAAAAATAAATGATTAAATAAACCAAATTGAATATCGCATGAGTCGTCTTTTCCAAATCTGTGCGGATGAAGAATATGGAGTTGAGATATCAAACCTACCGTAATTTTTTCCAAAGATTTACGACAAAAGCACATGAGGGATCTGGATGTGTAATTTCTAGGATCTTCCCTCTCATCAAATTTAAAAATTGTATTGGTAAAATACGTAGACTTACATTTCGAATTTTTGGAGCCTCTAAAGTCCCTAAAATTTATGGGTGTAGGAGAACGTCTCGATTGCTTATCCGGACATCGGCGTATTCGGGTGCCAAACCTGGGCAAGTTGTATGCTTTTCACACTCGGAAATTGTTGCATTATAATTCAAAATGGCATTTAAAGAGGGTTGTAGCCTATTATATCCTTTGGAAATTTACTAAATTTCATTGTTAACTTTAATGTTTTGCATAAAATTGATGTAAAACTTAACATATCCACCCATAAATGTAAAGAAAACCCCTTAGTTTTTGAAGTTGTCTATAAACTCGTGGACTGTGACGCATCGCGCAAAACTACACATGTCTGTGACATTGTTTGTACGGTAATTCGTTTCAAAATCTTCTTCTTTTAAAGTCCCCATAATTTATTTTACATATTTATTTTTATTTAGGCATATATACTCTGCAAGCCACTGCTAGGGTTGGTGGCAGGCGGTAATGTACACCAAAGTATTTTGCCCCGAAGATGAACCTACTGCAGTCGGACAATATTCTTCTGGTCATTTATATTTCGTGTGAAAATGACATATTGATATGTGTTCTACACTTCATGGGGTTAATAATGCATTTTCAACAGAATTGAAAAAGAGGCGTTCTTTCAACTTATGCAAGAGATTTAATCTCTCTAAACTTTTCTCCATTCAACCATGCCAGCTTATTTACCACGTACTCCTCTAATAAATCCTATTTTTTTATTAGCTTTTCCACAAATTTCCAGGATGTGTTTCACCCAGAAGAGATGGTGAGTGAGGGTAACGCCTAGGTATTTGATTGAGTCTACACTTTCCATTTTGGTGTTCCCAACGCAGTAGATGTTCCGGTGGGATTTGCTCTTTTACCAAACAATCATGACTACGAATATTTTTAAGTTTAATTCTGATTGTCATGTGTCGCAACAAGGTTACACAACATTAATGTCATTTTATAAGGCCACCGTGTCCTCAGGATTACGGATATCACGGTGAACATTGGAACGTTTCATTGAAAGAAAATGAACGTATCCTACCAGTGACTTCGAAGTCAATGTCGTGAACATAAAGTAGGAATGAAAGAGGTCCGATAACACTTCCCTTGAGAAATCCTAAAGTGACTTCTACCTTATTTGAACTAACTCCATCTATCACTACTCTTTGATCCCGACCATTCAAAAGTCTTTAATCCAACCCCGGAAAATTTTATCTATGACATATGCTTCTAGTTTTGCGAATAGTATACCATGAGGTGCTTTGTCGATGGCTTTTTAAAAAATAGAAAAATTGCGTCCACTGAAACATTGCCCTCTCCAAAAATAAAAATATCATTAACAAAAAGCGCAAGTTGTGACTCGCAGTTGTGACTGAGATCTACTGATTTTTCATTAGTAACTCCTGTTTGTGGAAGCGTCTCACGATTGAACTAGGAAATATATGTTCCGTAAACTTGCACAAAATGGATGTAAAGGAAATAGGTCTGTAATTACTCCGTTCCTCGTTGTCTTCGTTTTTGAAATTGGTGTTACGTTTGCCGTTTTCCATTCTCTGGGAACCTTTTTATCCACCACCGACTTCTTAATATTATTTCTATATACGGCGATAATTTACGAAGCTAGATCCAAAATATATGAGTGGGTATTTCACCGGGCCCGAAGGATTTTTTAGGTTTACCATTTTTTAGCAAACGTTCTGCAACTCCACAAGAGATTTCAATTTTGGGGATCAGTTGACCGGCACGATTTGATAAGTTATCAGGGGTATTCTGTGAGATACTAGTGAAGACGATATTATGGGGAAATTAAATAGGAAAACCAGACAAATAAATAATCCAAATTAAATAAAAATAAATTATTTTGGGGGGTGTTGGTAAAGAAAGTGATTAAACAAAAATAAATTTAAAAATTAAAAAATATAATAAAGTGAAAAACGCTCTGGCTAAGGTGTACTAGATAACATTGACCCTCACACATAAAAAGCACTCACCAGTCAGGGGCTTACCTGAGAATTATCTCTGCGCCAGCGGCCCACCAAATCAACGAAATAAAATAAAAGAATGCCCATTGATCACGCACTCTCTAGCATGGATATACTATAAAGCATTGATCCTTACTAGCCTCAAGCACATCAACACACTCAGGGCTAAAGAGAGACTTCTCTCTGCGCCAGCGGCCCACCCTTCGCACGTAATAAAATAATATTAAAAATAAAATAAATAAATGCAAATAAATCTCGCAATCTATAACTTGGATGAGCTAAATAGCATTGGTCATTGCTAGACCCAAAAACACTCACACAACCTGGGCTTTCGAGAGGTTTCCCTCCTTGCCAGGGGTCCGTCAATCACTCAATTGCCTGGGTACGCGTATACGCTTAACCCTTGCAAGACTCATTCACTAACGCACAGGTCTATTGTAGAATCTCTTCCGACGTTAGCCCTGTGACTCGCACTTTGTAAAAGGTTGTACTCCATTGATGTGCTCAGAGCGCTCATTCTGTTAGGATAAAAAAGTCTTTAATTTGCTGATTTAATTACAGTAACAGTATTCAATTGTCTCTGTCCCCTGCTGGTCTGTAAAATGCGCAGAAATAAATCCTTTTGGATGAGGGCTTTTAATACACCCAACCATCACCCAGAATGACCTCAGCTCTGCTGACGTAAGAAATTTTAACTGCAACATAGATACCGCCCCTGATTTTATTTTTTCTGTCATTTCTGTAAATGGAAAAGAATTTTCGGAAAATTTCACCGTCGACAAATTCAGCGGATAATCAGCTTTCTGTATCAATAATTATATCTGCGCCTATGCTTTGAATTAGATGATGATATTCTGCGGATTTGTTTCTTAAACTTTGACAAATTACTACCAGCTCAGTTAATTATTCCTTAACTTTACGGTTTTTGGAATTTTTAACAAGAATCGTCTAATTATTAATATTGAATCCCTTATAAAATAATCCGTCCGATGCCATCTGATTGGTGTTAAATCATCTATTGCTAGAACTGAACCTCACTTCATTTAAAGCTACATAATTGGTCAAAAAATACTTTAGAAACCCACTAATTTACCTACACTTTAATCTAAAAGATCCCTGCAGTGCCCTAGATCCTACCCGCTACAAACCTAGCGGCCTCAGACGTGTATTTAACACCAGAACGGCTCACGGGGTTGCTACACGATTTGATCAACGGATGAAGGTCGACGAAGGACACCAAGATATCCCCGCAGAAAGCACGCAACCTCTGATTGATGCCTACCACTAGGCTCCAAACCAGAGGTCCTCGATCAATCTTTGGGACAAGGCTGCAGAGCGTCACATCAGCCCCTTCGATTGGAATGCAATTAAATTGCCGAATGTAAGAAGTTGCCTACGTAGCATAACTGGCTGATGCACTCAGCCGGACATCGAGGGATCTGAGTTCGAATCCCAATCGAAGCGAATGATTTTTTCACACTGAAATTCTTGCATTGTAATGCATTTTATCATTTGATTACGTCAAAAGTTGCTTTCTCGCTAAGGCACTCCCCGCAGTTTATTGAAATTTTACCGAAAATTAATTTTAGAGGCTTACCAACATTCTTCCAGAGAAATATGCTAAGCGTTACAAATTTCCAAATCATATCTTTGATGGCACATAACAGGGGAGGTTTGAACGCCGGCTAGTCATTCGACAGGTGTGGTTAAATGGAAAAGTACTATTTTAAAAGTACTACACAAAGAACCCAATGTTTTCCCATTTCAGTTGGTGAATGAATCACTTTTCTTATTGTTTTTCTCGCGAGTGGTTCAGTATCAGAAAGAGGCTTTGTTTCTAACTGCACTCGAGTCCGCTCCTTTTATTTTATCATTCGGTTGGCATTTTCTGCCGATACGGATCCCCCTAATAAATCCCCCTTTTACGGCCGAGGGAAGACCCCTGCACCCATACAAGAGTCTGCCGCGTTTGTTCCCTTTCTGTCTGCCTGGAAATAACTTCCATCTCCATTTCCCCAATTAACCCGTCGTGTTTTATTTCCCCTCGCAACAACTATTCGCAATTCCACCAGTCATTGACCGAACTTTATCAATTTTTGGATCCTTAAGCATTTCCGAATACAACAAATGTCATTTAACTCGTGAGATGTATAATACCCCAGCTATTTAGTTTTCATTATATTATTATCTAACCAATGTCGTCTAATTTTAACAAGTCAGTTTTTTTTGACCCAAATACCTCCATAACCGTGCACTCTACCATAGGAGGAGACGAAGCTGACTTTTGTGTACATAACACATGGTTCTTTATGAAAGTAACGCGCATGGATTTATTGTGACGCGACTATCCATGGCAGCTCGGTAACACCGGCCGGGAAATGTGGTGGGAGCCAAAACACAGCCGGTCACATTTTTGTTTCGCGCAATCTGAGGGGAAATTGTCCCCCCGTGTGAAGTGTGAAATGGTACCAAAAAACATTTTAAAAGAACGTTCCTGAGTGACATTCCCGTCGAGAGAAGTTTCAGGGTGCCTTTATGGCGTGGCAAGCACGTCTCCAGGAGAGTGTATTGATACAGGGGAAGAGGGTATTTTGAAGAATTATCACGCATTTGTACAAGCACGTAAAGCAATAACTCTTTTTTCCAGAGAATGCGCATTACTTTTGCAGTGGAGCCCCTATTCATGATACATGTATATAGCAGCAGCAGATGGCTTGATGTATGAGGAGGGAGTATTTTGAAGAATTATCAAGCAATTGTAGTAGTACGTGAATCAATAAAACTATATTTTCCTGGAGATTTCGCATTACTTTTATAGTGGACGCTGTGAGACTGATCACGTAGTAGTTGAATTGTTCCGAGTTATTTAACTGGAAACCCTCTTGGACTGGCGTCGAAATACATTGAGATGTTTTCTTATACGCGTATACTCTCGCACAGGGTTGTACGGTTCCCACAGTGGCGAGGATGGGCGTCGGTTCGCCCAGACCCAGCCATCAATTTCGCCCCCGGCGCCTTCCCGTAAATCCTCATTGAGGGGAGGGGCGGATGCAAAAAGGGAGGGCGAGCGGTGGCATGGAGAGGGGTTGAAACAAAGGACGAGGAAGTGGGAATGATTTTCGGAATGGGTCGGGGGATGCAGGGATGGAGGCGGAGAGGGAAATGGGGCGTGGATGTGATGTGTGGAAGGGGGGGAGAGGAGAGGAGTTGGCTGACTCGGGAGAATGGAGAAAAATGAAAACGGATGTGAGGGGAGGGGGAAGGGCGAGAGGGAATGAGACTGGTGTCGCGTTTTTGTGCGAGATGGAGCGAGAAAGAGAGGGGTGCTCTGGACTCATCAGTTCCGAAGGTCCAACGCAGCATCCACGTAGAATTCGTGGTACGTGGATTTTCATAGGTGTGCAGCATCTGCAATATGCAGAACAGTGGTTAAAGCGTTTATGACGCAAGAATTATGACGTACGTGTTATTGCTTTATTACTATTCTTTACTCTGGTGTTCTCGTCCATTTCTCCTTGGATGTGTGAAACAGGTCCTCAAAGCTAAAACCTCTTGGCCAAAGAATCGGGGCACATGGTTGCATAAAACCTACTAAGCAGATTTGAGGGTAAATTACGGTTCCCCGATGGCTCAGGTTGTTAGAGCCCAGTAAGTCGAAAGATCCGTAGTTCAAATCCTGGTCGAGTAAATTTGCGCTTATAATCTGCTCGATTTCGCCTTCCCCACCTCTCCTGTGTTCGTATCAATTTTCCTTTTATGTGTTTCCATGTAAATGAGTTTATGTTCGCCAAATGGTGGTTTTTCGTGTTTTTATGTATATAATATTGTGTTTGTATATATACACTCACACACACACATATATACACATACAAACGTACGCCTTTCATCCATACACCTTTCAATACGCCTCAATACGCATTTCATCCATTTTTCCTGCCTCCATGGGATTTCTCTCAACAAAACCACTTTCCTCACCCACCATCCCGAGGACTTCCTCATTTGTTTTACTTTCGGTCCATTTCACCTTCTCCATTCTTCTCCACACCCACATTTCAAAAGCCTCCAATCTACGTCTATCCTCCTCCTTCAGTGATCACGTTTCCGCGCCGCGTTTCTTCTCCTAACGTCCCTACCACTTTGACCGTATTGGTGCAAAACACTTCCGAAATATGTAAACTGTTCTAGCTGCTACATTTTTTTCCGCTCCTATTTTAATGTTTAGTTTAGCATTTTTCTTTCTGGAAAATCGCATAACCTTTGTTTTATTAATATTGATTCTCATCCCATATTTATCGCACTGAACCTCCAATTCACTGAACAATGCTTGCAACCCTTTGGCTGACTGAGCAACTAATGCTTGGTCATCAGTAAACCTAACCGATTTTACGTATTCCCCTCCGACTTTCATTCCTACCTCCAGTTCTTCCCATGCCTCTTTAATCATTTCCTCTACATATACGTTGAACAGTACCGAAGACAATGGGCAACCCTGCCTTACACCTCCTCCTAACACTGCCCATCCGGACTCTCCGTTCCCCACTCGCACCTGAGCAGTCTGAGACATGTACAGGTTGCGGATCAGTCTCCTGTCCCTCCAATCCATTCCTATTTTCTGCAATACACGCATTAATTTCTCCCAATTCACTCTATCAAACGCTTTTTCGAAATCTACAAAACAGGCAAAAACGACCAGATTTTATTCTATATTCCTCTCGATTAATGATCTCATTACTGCAATGGCATCACGCGTACTTCTTTCTTTCCTAAAACCAAACTGATCATCCCCTAAGTAATCATTTGCCTTACTCTCTATCCTTTTGTTGATGATCCTGAGAATAACTTTAGCTGCGTGGGATATCAAACTTGTTGTTCTGTAATCCTCACATGACGAAGCCTTTGCCTTTTTTGGAATAGGAACTAACACCGATCTCACAAAATCTTTCGGCCAGATTTCTTCCTCATGAATACTACGAATCAGGCCATATAGGGCCTTCTGCTAAAATTTCCTAAACATTTCAACATTTCTACAGGAATGTTGTCCACCTTCACAGCCTTATTTGCTTTCATCTCCTTTAATGCCCTTTCTATTTCATCGTCGAGTATGCCTGGCCCTAAGCTATCTTCTTCTACGTCATGTTCCTTTTCTATGTCTAACCTTGTGGGCCTAAGTTTTCTACCATACAGGGCTTCTACATATTCCTTCCATCTCTCTTGGATTTTTCTTGTTCAACTATTATCTTACCCCATTTATCTTTAACTGTTAGCACAGATCATGCGTTCTTACCTCCCGAAAATAATTTAACCTTGCTCTTTAGCGCAACAATTTCACCAGTGCTTCTACATATTCCTTCCATCTCTCTTGGATTTTGCCCGGTTCAACTAATAATTATGTATATATATATATATATATTTATTTATTTATACACATGTTGAAATGTTGAATAAAAAAATTTGGAGAGAAACAAACAATATAAGAACACATATAAAGAACGCTCACACCATATTTCTTACTAATTCCGACAAAGATATTAAGAAGTAGCGTTGGAGTGTTCGTTTTATATGTTCCTATATTGTTTGTTGCTGTCTAAGGTTATATATTTAAATATACACACACATTCAAACACGAAATTCCGCCATACGGCGAACAAATATTCATTCACATAGAAATAGAGATAAGGAAAGGGAAAGGAACACACATAAATGACGAATACAGGAGAGGTTGGGAAGGCGGATTTGAGCAGATCACAAATATAAAAATATTATCCTCGACCGGGACTTGAACAAGAGGAGAATGGACAAGAGGAAAGCAAGCATATAACGTGTTTGAATGTGTATTTGGCCAATGTGGCTTGTCTCTTCTTCTGGCTATGCGTACCATGAAACGCACCGTTCCTATCCTTTATGAATATGTATGCTTGCTAAGCTACTGTCCATTCTCCTCTTGTGTTTGTCTCTTTCTCCTTTGGTGGGTGTAACAGCTCCCTAACGCCATCTCCTGGGCAATGAATCGGAGCACTTTGGCGCTTCATAAGATCGCAAATTTCTACGTAAAATACAGTTTCTCGTTAGCTTAAGAGGTTAGAGCACCCGCCCGGCAATTAGAGGGATCCGGCGTTCAAGCAACGGTCGAGGAAAATATTTTTACATTTTTGATCTTCTCAAATCCGCATTCCCCACTTCTCTTGTTTCTTTCCCATTTCTCTACTTCTTTGTGAATAAATAAATAAATAAATAAATATATATATATATATATCCCTCCCATGGACTACAACCTTGTCGTGGTGGCAGGGCTTGTGTGTTTCGATGACCCCTAGAGCTGTGCTGGCGGGAGTAATAATAATTACTCCTGGAAGGGTCACCCATGCCAGATAGGTCGAAGGTTAGGAGCCAGACGAAAGGTAGTCCACGCAGCGTCTGTTCCTCAGTGCGGCGGCTGCAATGGCGTCTGACCCCAGTGGGGCGGCCAATAAGTGATGGTGTCACGTTAATAACACTATTGAGAAAGGCAACGGGAAATCACCTCAATTATGATTCCCAAGAATATAATGATGGGCACTATAGATAATATGTGTCCTGGCAACTACGGGACTCGGCCTAAGAGGCCGTGTGTCGTGCCCGGCAGCGGGAGAGGCAACGCTTCCGCGGTCGTCATCCCACGAAACCCTTGAAGGGAAGAAATAACTACAGCAGGACAGACGACTCAGAAGAAGGCAAAAGTAGTTAGAATAGGAACCAGGAACGTCAGGACAATGTTGAGGAGAGGCAAATTAGAAAATATTAAGAGAGAGATGGAAAGAGGTAATATAGATGTTTTAGGTCTCTGCGAGGTGAGATGGAAGGATAATGGCGATTACTGGAGTGACAATTATAGAGTGACATACAGCGGCGGGGACGAGAGCCAACGAGGAGTTGCCGTAATATTAAATTAAGGGGTAGGAAGAAGCTTAGTCAACATAGAGCAAGCAACAGATAGAATTTTACTCGTAGAGATTAAAGCAGAGCCGACGAACTTGGTCATTGGAATGCGACGGTAGGCGAAGGAAGAGAGGGTGGTGAGGTGGGGGACTACGGGTTAGGCACGAGGAATGAACGCGGTGAGAAAGCAATTGAATTCTGCAGGAGACAGGTGTTAGTAATCACTAACACATGGTTTAGACACCACAAAAGGCGTAGATATACATGGAAAATGCTAGGTGACTCAGAAAGGTATCAGTTAGATTATATTATGGTTAGGCACAGATTTAGGAACAGTGTGATAAATTTGCACAGTTTCCCAGGAGCGGATGCGGACTCTAACCACAATCAGTTGTTATGAAATATAATGTTCGTTTCAAGAAGATAAGGCAAGGGCGGCGGGTAAGGAGATGGAATTTAGAAGCAGTAAATGGATTAACGAGGAAGGAGTATCAGCAGGCTGTAGAGAAAATGATGGATGACGGTAAAGAACTGAGTACTATCGAAGAAAATGGGAATGTATCAAGAAAGGGATATTAGAAGCCGCTAAAGACACTATAGGAACCGTTAACGGGAAAAGGATAAGGAAACCATGGGTAACAGATGAGATGATTGCAAAGATGGATGAGAGAAGAAAAGGGATAAATGTAAACACAGAGTTAGGCAAAATGAAGTACAAAGAGTTAAACAATAAATTGAGAAGGGCCGCAAATAAAGCAAAAAAAGAATGGTGGAAAACGCAATGCGAGGATATGGAAAGTTTACAGAAGAAGGGTGAAATTGGTGCTCTATACAGCAAGCAATAAGTTATTATCGGGAAGTAAGAAGGCAAGATCTCTGCTAGAAGAAGATAGCTTAGGTCCAGGCATACTCAACGATGAAATAGAAAGGGTATTAAAGGAGATGAAAGCAAATAAGGCTGTGGGGGTGGACAATATTCCTGTAGAAATGTTGAAATGGTTAGGGAAAAGTGGGAAGAAAGCCATATATGGACTGATTTGTAGTATCTATGAGGAAGGAATCTGGCCGGAAAATTTTGTGAGATCGGTGTTAGTTCCTATTCCAAAAAAGGCAAAGGCTTCGTCATGTTAGGATTACAGAACAATAAGTTTCAGATCCCACGCAGCTAAAGTTATTCTCAGGATCATCAACAAAAGGATAGAGAGTAAGGCAAATGATTACTTAGGGGATGATCAGTTTGGGTTCAGGAAAGGAAAAGGTACGCGTGATGCCATTGCAGTAATGAGATCACTAGTCGAAAGGAATATAGAATAAAATCCGGTCGTTTTTGCCTGTTTTGTAGATTTCGAAAAGGCGTTTAATAGAGTGAATTGGGAAAAATTAATGCGTGTATTGCAGAAAATAGGAATGGATTGGAGGGACAGGAGACTGATCCGCAACCTGTACATGTCTCAGACTGCTCAGGTGCGAGTGGGGAACGGAGAGTCCGGATGGGCAGTGTTAGGAAGAGGTGTAAAGCAGGGTTGCCCATTGTCTTCGGTACTGTTCAACGTATATGTAGAGGAAATGATTAAAGAGGCATGGGAAGAACTGGAGGTAGGAATGAAAGTCGGAGGGGAATACGTAAAATCGGTTAGGTTTACTGATGACCAAGCATTAGTTGCTCAGTCAGCCAAAGGGTTGCAAGCATTGTTCAGTGAATTGGAGGTTCAGTGCGATAAATATGGGATGAGAATCAATATTAATAAAACAAAGGTTATGCGATTTACCAGAAAGAAAAAGGCTAAGCTAAATATTAAAATAGGCGGGAAAAAAATAGAGCAGGTAGAACAGTTTACATATCTCGGAAATGTTTTGGACCAATACGGTCAATGTGGTAGGGACGTATGGAGAAGAATTGCGCTAGGCAAGGAGGCTTTCTCAAGTAGGAGGAAGTTGATGACGGGGACGTTGAGTAGGGATGTTAAGACGAGGCTCGTAAAAACTCTGATATGGAGCGTAGCTATATACGGCGCGGAAACGGGGTCGCTGAAGCAGGAGGATAGACGTAGATTGGAGGCTTTTGAAATGTGGGTGTGGAGAAGAATGGAGAAGGTGAAATGGACCGAAAAGAAAACAAATGAGGAAGTACCAAAAATATTGGGGGAGGAGAGGGGTTTGTTGAGAGAAATCCTATGGAGGCAGGAAAAATGTATGAAAGGCGTATTGAACGGTAGTGGAATGTTGAAGAGGGTAATAGAGGGGAGAATGTTGGGCAAGCGAGGTAAGGGTAGGAACAGGATAGGGATGATGGACGGGATGAAGGAGGAAAGAAGTACACCGAGATGAAGAGGGACCTGATAAAGATTAGTTTGCTAGGTGGGGAGTCACAAAATGTTTATTTGATTGTTGTGGCCATACAAAAACCAACCTTATCCGGTAGATTACCTAATAATAAATTTAACTGAATATATATATATACATATATATATATATATATATATATATATATATGTATGTATGTATAAAATGTAAATGGACTAGTCGACATAAACACGGAAACAGAAACATACGAAAGAGTGACTCACTAGGTCTCGAATTTTCGGTGGTGCAACCAACCTTCTCAAGAGGAGTTCGGAACAGATCTTCTGAACAGATTTATTAAAAATTGCAATTTTCCATGATATTACACCATTTCACGCCTGAAACGTTTCTTTTCATTCTGAACAGAGTTCTTTTTCTAACTCCTCTTGACAAAGGTGTTGGCACCACCGAAAATTCGAGACCCGGTGAGTCCCCATTTTATGTGTTTATGTTTCTGTGCATGTGTCGACCAGTCTATTTACATTATTGTGCACATCTGTGGGAATTTCAAGTTTTTATTTAACACTTCCGAGTTACTTCGAAGTACACACACACCCACACACACACACACACACACACACACACACACATATATATATATATATATACATACATACATACATACATATATATACATACATACATACATACATATATATACATATATATACGTATATACGCGCGCACACACACACAGAGATGTCATGTATAATGTTTAGAAATTGTTATGAAAAATAATAGAGAAACAGATCAAATGTTCACATTATAAGTACACAAGTACGGCTGTTGTGCAAACAATAGTCTCTACACTCTCTAAGGATCCGCGTTCTTGTTTCCCAATCTAGATGTCGGATCAAAAATCCTCTCCCTCAATCGCTCGCAACCCCTTGCCACACGCTTTGATCGGGCCCTCCCTCGTGAGTCAGGTTCCTTTGAGTGGAACACCGGCAGAGTTAGTTGAGCACACGAGCGTTGAGCGAAGGGAGTCTCCCACAGTTCGTAAACTTTTGACACTGAGAAAGGCGTTCGAAGCGTGGCGTTTGAAGGAAGTGAGAGTGGATTGAAATGACGGCAATCAAATAACGCGCGGCTTCTAACATAGTGGAAAGGGGCGTGGGTGTGGTTCTTTGAGGGGAGGAGATAAGGCACGGGGAATGAAGGAAGGTTTTCTTCACTTCCTACCTTCATTGAATCACTCATAGCGAATCTTTTGAAAATAGATTGAAATCGACAGTTAAATAGGTCACGCGTCTAATTTTATTGTACGGCGTGACCGTCATGACGGTAATTTCGTGCAAAAAAGTAACATACATCTACAGCTACTTAATTCCCCACAAGCAACCGCAAGAGCGTGTGGCGGGAGGTGTTTGGGCACCATGCAAAATCACAAAAAACATTGTATACATTCATGCAAAAACTCTTGAAAACCACAAACAACAAACCACCACCTAAAAAAAATGCATCTACAGACACACCTAACAACCTTTCAATGCTAAATTTTCTTCCGACTTTTAACTTAAAGGTTTTTTAATATTTCTAAATGGACTCTTACTATTATGGATTCTTAGAATTTCTTCTTACTATGTAAAGGATTCTTACTATTATGATTTCTGATTGTTCTGGGGAAGAATGAGTGTTGGAATCTATCTGCATTGGAATCTATCTCCCTTATTTTATATTTGTGGTCTTATCAACTTCAGTAGTGTGGGGCCATTATAATTCCTTTTGTGTCATCGTTAAACTCACTGGTTCTGAATCTTTCCAAAAGTCTAAGTCTCGCTTGTTCTCTTCGTATCTCAAGTGGCTCCCAGCCTAAATCCCCAAAGAGACCTGTTACACTTGTGTTCTTATCATTTTTATTTTTCACGAACCTTGCGGTTTTTCTATGGACTTTGTTTATTTCTTTTCCAGATTTTCTCCCAAGGTTCTCAGATACTTGCGGCATATTCCAAATGTGGTCTAACTAGAGCAAAATAACACCTCCCTTTAACTCTCTCATTACATTTCCGCACCACCCGTTTAATGAAACCGAGTATCTTTTAAGCGGATCCGCATATTGTCCTGATATGTGCTCCCCATGAAAGGCGTGGTGTTAGAACTACCCCCAAATATTTTACTTGTTTGGCCGTAGTTAGTACTGAACCCTCTATTTCGTATATGCATGTCCTGTTCGCCACTTCCTTTGTTCCATAATTTCAAAAATGCACATTTTTCTATATATATATATATATGGGGTCAACTGTTGAAATAATGTGTATTTTCTGTAAAAAATAGATTTATTGATTTTCTTACTTGTACAAATCATAATATTCTTCAAACTACCCTCCCCCTGCATCAGTAATGCACTTACGGAGACCTGTCTACGACGCCTACGAAGGCACCTTCAAACGCATCTTGACGGGAATGTATCCCTCTCAGGAACGTTGTCGTAACATGCTTTTGGATGTTTCCCACGATCTCCCAATTCTTTCCTTTAAGCTCTTTCTCTCTCTCTTTAGTCGCAGAAACAGAAAAAAGTCGCACGGAGCCAAGTCGGGACTCTAAGGGGGCTGGGGGACAACCGGGGTGCTCTGAGCCATGAGGTTGATGACGATGAAAGACTCGTAGTCGGGGGCATTGTAGCAAGAGCTGGACCGTGTCTTTGCCGTGTGACATAATTGAAAAACACACTTCACGAGATGGCACACCTTTCCGCTCAGGCTGCTTGGAGCAAAGTCGCGACCGGCTGTGTTGGAATGCAGACCCCACCACCATATTTCCCGACTGGTATTACGGCGCTGTCATGGGTAGTCGTGTCACAATAAACAATACGCATCACCTTTTTAAAAGACCATGTATTAGCACTGGACTAAAATAAAGGTGTAATGCTAGGAAGTAGGATTAGTTATTGATTATATAAGGTTTCTTTAACATTTCCAATGTCCCCTTGTGAGAAAATAATCACTCCAGATCGCCATCAATTTTAAGTCGGAAATTTCTTACATGAAATGATTCTTGGCGGTTCATCTGTTATTTTGACAAATCTTAATCTTTGTAAAATATTCAGATATTACCTGATAGATTCTATTAACATCCAATAAATCTAGAGGGAATTGCATTTGGTCAGATAGAGGAAAATTTGGGAGTGGAGATATCAACCACCTTTCGCAAATACAGACCTTAAAATTTAAAAAGGGATCGGGATGGTGCCGTGGTTTACGTATTGGCTTCCTATTCAGAGAGTCCAGGTTTCAATCTTGGAAATGAAAGATATTTTTCAGTGGTATCCCGATCCCTACTTGAGGTGCTCTGTGGTAGAGAGAACTTTGAGCGAGTACGCCGTCCGTCGGATGGGACGTTTAACTGCTGACCTCTTGGCGCATTTTCTTATTGAGAGTATTCTTACACCGACGCCTGGTTTCTCTCCACCCTTTATTCTTCCCTGATGGCGCAAATGACCTTAGCCCTCCGTCGTCTCCCCTAAAAACTACCAACTACTCCAAATGTAAAACAAAGGAATATTTGTTGTCGCCGGCGTAACTTTATGGAATTCACCTAACATATTGGCATGAAATGAAATTATTGACTTTGTTATTGCACATACTTTAAGTTTCTGGAATTGCAAAATTCTTACACTTACAGTTAAGAACATGGAATTATAGAGTCAATAATTTAACTTCATTTCAAAGGAGTAATGTTCATCCACCAGTATTGTCATATTAATATGAGGTAGCCATTTTATTTTAGCAACCGCAATTAACTTATTATTTAAAAACTCTATTTCTAATAAAATTGATATATATAAATTGATATATAAACCATAAACACAGTAATCAACCCGAAGGTCAGTTTAGTAAGTGATGGTAGAGCTCACCCATGTACCAAGCGTGTGAATATTCACACATCAGGGTAGGGGGGCCAGTTCCTTTCCCTGTGCCGGTTATGGTTTCCCAGGAAGATATGGTACCCGAAAAATCAACTAGCTTGGGTGGAGCTGCAGGTGCCCAAAGTGCCTTGCCCGGGAATCGAACCCGGGACCCTCCGGTCAGCAGTCCAACGCTCTACCCGCTAGACCACCGCGACCCGCATATATATATATATATATATATATATATATATATATATATATATATATATAGTTGTTCCAGTAAAATGTATTCACAATTCAATTAAGTGCACTAATGAATTATATGATTACTGTAAATGCAGTTGCGGGCGAATAACTTCTATGCATTAAACAACATTGTAACAATTACTCACGATCTGTCCTGGAGAAAACACATACGAGAAATATGCGGTCTTGCAAATAAAAGATTGGAATTTGTGAAATGAGTGCGACTAAATGCGACTAAGTAAATGCGACTAAAGATTAAGAAAGAACGATGTTTCCTTGCCTTGGTCAGGCCCCACCTAGAGTATGCTGCCAGTATATGGGATCCTCATAACATAAATTTGGTTTCGGAATTAGATCGAGTTCAGCGGAGGGGGGCTAGATTTGTCAAACATTGTTATGACCAACTCAGCAGCGTATCCACTTTGCTAGACAATCTAGGTTGGGATTCCCTTACACAGCGGCGTTTAAAATATCGATTAAATTTATTAAAAACACTTAAAGGTGGGCCCGTTTCCTATGACATCAAGAATACATTACGAGCCCCAACGTATTACGGTCGAAGGGATCACGAATATAAGACTAGAGAGATAGACTGCAAGACTGACGGGTTTAAAATGTCATTTTTTCCTAGAACGATAAGGGACCAGAATGCTTGTAGCCGAAATTCCCCAGGACTTAGTTCATTGCAATAAGTATTAACGTACAGGTTAGGGACTGCGCGTGGATATATGAAAGTATATATTTTGTTACAGGTTCCCCCCACCTAATTGAAAAACCTCAACCCCTCATCCCTTACCCTATCCTCCTGGTGCTACACCCCCTGCATCACATATTTTTTGGTGGTTCGCAGGGTATTTATGCAAATGTAAACATTTTTGAAATTTAGATGGACGATTGCAGTAGTCCCCATTTGTTTTAAAGAATAAATTCAACACGGGTCATCATTTTCTTTCACTTCTCTTTATTGATATACTTTACACTATTAGGCCTCATTTCTTGGAATTGTTTGATGTCCGTTTTAAATGAGCATGTAACTTTACAGTACAACGCCGACTTATGACATTATCAGATACAAATGACACTCACAGCTGTAGAATATATACCCATCGGATGGCGGAGAGAAGGGAAGTTTAAGGTGGGTTTTCTGGGACTTCAAAGTCGGTAGTCGTGGCTTTTTCGGTTATGAATAAGCATTAGGTCTGGCCCAGGTTATTTTTAAATTGGAGCTAAGGGCGGATAGCTACTTAGAACCATTGGTTTTGCTTACCCTCGGGGAGAGAGGTGGCTTTGTTGGGGGATTTTTCGGAACTGAAAATCGGTGGTGGAGGAGAGAGAAAACAAAACGGTGAGCGGTGTTGTTTAGGTTATGGCGTTGCGTAGGGTCAGGTCATGGCGTTAATGCGACTGAGTACGTTGAACCATTGGGTTTGTATGCCCTCTAGGTCAATTTTTCCAAAGGGGAGGGGAGGTATGGGCGTATAATTGCTTATTAAAAAGAGTTGTGTTGGGATCCGCCAAATGTCTTCGAGTCTCAATTAGCTCTAGAGCGTCCATTTTGTATCCTTTAGGGAGGGTATTTAGTATTTTTGGAACAAAGTTGTTATTATGGTGACAACCTAGGACGATTTTTGCAAAGAGGAAATTGGGGTTTTGCTTTTCGTGACACATGGCGTGTTCTTGGGCTCGTGTTTTGAAAGTCCTCCTAATTTGACCTATATAATATGTGTTGCAAATATCGCATTGAAGTTTGCATGTTATTATTATTTATTTATCTAACTTGAAAGCCTACTCTAGGGTGTGTGGCAGGAAGTGAAGACACATTAGACTAATTTCATCCCTTATCGTTCGTGAAAAAAATGAATTGTCTAAATTTTTCTGTGCTACACTTAATATCTCTAACTTTTTGATATGATCTCGCCTACCGTAGTTTATAATATATTTTAAAAATCACTGCTAAAGAGACATTTTCAACTCATGCTAGTGATTCAATCTGTAATTTAACCTTTGCTCCGTGAGTGATTCCCAGTCTAGCTGCTCTACTATTTTGGATACGCTTTTAAGTTTATAATAACGTTTTACAAATCTAGCTCGTTTACGCTACACGTGAATCAATTCGGCAAGTAATCCAACTTCGTGATGATCACATATATTATTTAAAGCATATTCTAAATGAGGCTTAACCAGAGACAGATAACATTTAAAAAATTATTATTCATTTTTCCATTGAGTATTATTTTTTATTAATGAATAATTAATTATATGATTATTAGTTAATTCAATTATTGAGTAAAAAAAGGTCAAGGTCTGGTGTTGAAAAAACAGTGGAATTCCTGTAAGGGTTCACAGTTTTGCTTAGCCATTAATTTCATCCAAAATAACATTCGGAGTCAGAATCTTAAGAACAATTGATTACTCATTTCTTGCATCAAATCTGATATTGCTTAACTCATCCGAGAAATATGGCTGCATGACGCAGGTTGCAAACTAGAAAAGTTCCTTAGGGGATACGGACGCGGGTTGCCTCGCCCTCGATCACATTTGACCGCATACAGCGTGGAACGGGGTGGTTTCAAGATCGATTGATCGCCCAAATGCAGGTTCACGGAAAATCGTTCGGGCCAGAGCAAATTCTGGTAATCTAGATCCAACGAGCGGCATCGTTGAAAAGTAAATCATGTTTTCGTAGCGAGGGCGTCGCGGCAAGTTCGATCAATTCTCAAGAATAAACGAGCTCCGCCCCCGGCGTCAGAGGAGGACGAGGGTTAATCCGACGACGCAAACCAATTTCGTCGGTTTTTCGAATCCTCCGTCACAGATTGGAATGGATTCCGGAATTCCAGGATACACAAAGATCATGACGAAGGACTTGATTGGATATTTTTTCCAACGCCAGAGATCAGGAGAAGTGGGAGGCAATATTACGATGGACTGAGATAAGTGAATGTAACAGGTTCGAATCTTCGGATAGGCATGCACACAGTGATTGCTACCTCATGATTAGTTGGAAGCATCGATTGCAAAAGAATTGACTCTTGACGTAACTCAGCGCATCCCCTATGACATTCACTCAAAACCTTTCTCAGTTATGGGAAATATTAAATGATTTTCAACCGTCAATACATTTTACCTTGATATGTAATTTCATTTTAAGGTGAAAGAAATAATCGATAATGTCAATTATGATAGTATTGCACATGACTTTATTTATTTCTCTGGAAAAATAGATTAATTGATTTACCTACTTGTACAAATGCTTAATACTCTTCAAAGTACTCTTCCCCTGCATCGAAACACTTGCGGAGACGTGTTTGTGTCACGCCTAAGGAGGCATCGTGAAACTCCTCGACGGGAATGTCTCTCGGGAACGTTGCGTGATATGCTTTTAGATGTTTTCCACCATCTCCCAATGCTTTTCTTTCATCTCTCTCCCTCCCTCCCTCTCCCTTCCTATAATATCTTACCATACGCAAACCTAAGTGAAAATCCATTTTCGCTTATGTATTGGTATTTTCAAAGTAAGATAAATGATTACTGAAATATTTGCAACGTTCTATTTTCTCATGGAAAAAGCATCTCATCAGCTGTTGGCATGCTAGTATGAGAGTGTTTCTGCAAAACATTACCCTTTAGCTTATGATTAATTTTTCCTTTTCAAAGACAATTTATATTACAGATCATTTAAAACTCTTAAAACGCATCTTTCAGAGTGGGGGTGACGAACTTTAATGCAATATGAAGTACAAAAGTTTGAAATGATGAATCAAAGGAATCTTCAAAATTAGATAAATTTAAGTAGGCTTGACAAATCCGCTAGAAATGTTTCATAAGCACGAGATACTGTCGCCGTGAATACGGCCAATAAGTAGATACTGTGGAAATTTCTTTTCCTGAGAGGAGGAAGATATTTGAATTTTTCTAAGCATTTCAGCTTGAAGTGTCGAGATAAAATGAGAACACACTAGGCTCCTTGAGTGAAATAATTTAGGAAAGATCAATATCCTAAAACATAATTTAGCATGCTTTCGATGAAATCTTAAACGGTCCTAGTAGTAGAGGGAAAGCTCTTAGGGTTTTAACTGTGGAAACCGAAAAAAATGTAGAATTCTGCCTCTCCAAGACTTGAAATCAAGCCGAGAGATATGCAAGAGTTTTGGGTGGGAGATTGTAAGTGGTTGCGAGGCGACGAAGGGTTGAGCGACAAGGAATGACGGGGGAGGGGTGGAATGGGGGTGGGAGGGACACAGGAGAGTGTAAATTGAAGAGGGATGGAGGGCATGGTGGGTGCCATTTTGAAGCGAGTGGCCACCGGGTCTCCCTCTCACGCCCGGCTTCCTTTCTGCTTACTCATCGCCTTTTGGGTTCAAACCTCATCCCGACACCTTCCCTCCGCCCACGGCCAACCTCTCTGCCAAAAACGGATGAAAGGGTGGTGAAGCGAGGGGAGGGCTGGGAATGTGGCCTCCCTCCCCACACTCCACCTCCCTTCCATCCGTCACATAAATTCCCGATTCCTCCAAGCCTTCCATCCCCCACCTACTCTCCCTATTCCAACTCTTCAAAGAACAAACCTGACCGACTTGGGAAAGGTCTTAGTAAGGAGACTTCTGTATTACCATGTACCTCAAGGGGTGTTGGGATGAAAAACAATGTCACTTTTCCATTATTTACTTCACAACACACACTTTGACAAATTACACCTTAAAGAAGGGTATTAAAAATATTTTTTAAGGTTACGCTCTAAAAAATATTTATTTAAAGTAGACTCTTTAGAAAGGGCTGAATGCAGGCGAAGTATGTTGATTTCTTGGGCTGAATATTTACATGGTCCATTATGAAAGTGCATGATTATATTTGGACGCAACTATCCCAGATAGCGCGATAAATTCAGTTGGTTAATGCGGTGGGGGGTGTGTCCTTCCAACGCAGCAGGTCGTCAATTTGCTCCAAACAGTCTGAGCGGAAAGACATACCTCCGCGTGAAGTATATTTTTCGACTTCGTAACACGACGCACGACAAGGCCAAGCTTCATCATGACAATGCCCCCAGCCACCTCACAGTCCCGACTTGACTCCATGCGATTTTTTTTGTTTCCCGACTGAAGAGAGAACCGAAAGGAAAGCATTGGGACACCGTAGAAAACATGCAAAAGCATGTTACGTTCCTAAGAGATATTCCCGTCGAGGAGTTTCAGGGTGTCTTTTTGAAATCCAAGAATATCGCATATAAATTTCTGTTTCTTTCCCCCGATTCTAGAACATCGTTTGAAAAAAGCCCAACTGTGTTTCACACGATGTCTCCTATGTCTGGAAACTTCCTCCTTGTGGTCTGTTGGATAATAGGTTTTGACTGTCGAGAAATGTCAAGACGTTACTAAAAATAATGTGTTCGAAGACAGGAGAGGGAGGTTAACGATATTCGTCGGTAACTACCGGGATCTTATTTATTTTCGCTTTTATAAATAGGTGTGCTATTGGCTATTATCCGGTCCAGGGGAACTCTGAAATCGATTTGTTAAAAATGTGTTAATAAAGCTCTTTCAGTACCCTTGCGGGAATATCCTCTTGTCCAGGTGATTTATGCTTAGGAGTTGTTTCTTTAATACTATATGATACGGGTAATGATCTAACACCCCCCCACCCTTGCGGTAGATGAGATGCAGATATTCCTAAGTTTAACAATGAATGTGGCAATTCAACCTTCTTTCATAGTAGTCGTAGAAATTTATTTTAATATTCCTCGAATATCAATATATTTCAGTGTATCTCTAATTATAGTTTCATGATACTATAACCACTCATATTATTATTATTCTATAACATATTAATTTTGGACCTGTTGTTTTATTGATCTATTTACAACGGCAGGAATTGTCGAGATTAAGTCATACAACAAGAATTGAATGAATTGGTATCATGAAACAAGTATAGGTTTGTAAGATATAAAGGTTAGAAATGAACGCTTACATCAATTTTGATCTTTTCAATACAGTTATTTGGGCATTGATTTACTGTAAATACTTGTTTAAAAGGGAATATAATTTATAAGGTGGCTAATGTATTTGTTTCGCTACCCGGAGATCCGAGCTCGAATTCCGGCGATAACTCTGCATGTAGAGAACAAATTCCATTGGACGGGATGTTCGGTTTGGATCCCATGGGACTTTTTCCACGAGGGAAGGTGGTGCCGACACCGGGTTTCTCTCCATACTTCTCCCTGTATATTATCTATGCTAAATTACCCACGTACCCGAAAGACGTAAATGATCACTGTTTTGGTCACTACCAATTATAACAAATACTGCCATTTCCCTCGTGGCTCGAAGTAACGGGCAACGCGAAGTACCGAGTTATACCTGAGAAGCTAAGCTCCTCACGCCTTAATATATCATCACCTTTATCCACGTAATGTAATCCATCTGTGCAGATGATGTAGTCACAAACAGAGGTTTCACTATAATTGTAATGCGCATTCTCTGGGAAAAATGAAATTATTCACGGGAATATTTCTCAGGAAAGTTGTAACATATATATATATATATATATATATATGTTTTTATATTTATTTTTATTATTATTATTATTAGGTAATCTACCGGTTAAGGTAGGTTTTTGGATGGACACAACTATCAAATGAATATTTTGTAACTCATACCAAAACCCAATCCAGCAACCTAAACTACATCAGGTCCCTCTTCATCTCTGTATACTTCTTTCCTTCCTTCATCCCATCCAACATTCCTATCCTGTTCCTACCCTTTCCTCTCTTGCCCAACATTCTCCCCTCTATTACCTTCTTCAACATTCCACTACCACTCAATACGCCTGCCATCCATTTTTCCTGCCTCCATAGGATTTCTCTCAACAAACCCCTCTCCTCCCCCACCATTTCTAGTACTTCCTCATTTGTTTTCCTTTCGGTCCATTTCACCTTCTCCATTCTTCTCCACACCCACATTTCAAAAGCCTCCAATCTACGTCTATCATCCTGCTTCAGTGACCACGTTTCCGCGCCGTACATAGCTACGCTCCATATCAGAGTTTTTACGAGTCTCGTCTTAACATCCCTACTCAACGTCCCCGTCATCAACTCCCTCCTCCTTGAGAAAGCCTCCTTGCCTAGCGCAATTCTTCTCCTTACGTCCCTACTACTTTAACCGTATTGGTCCAAAAAACTTCCGAGATATGTAAACTGCTCTACCTGCTGTATTTTTTCCCCGCCTATTTTAATATTTAGCTTAGCCTTTTTCTTTCTGGTAAATCGCATAACCTTTGTTTTATTAATATTGATTCTCATCCCATATTTATCGCACTGAACCTCCAATTCACCCAGCAATTAATAATGAATATTTTCACAATAAAATACCTAATATTTTTATGTATTTTGAAACAGGACTGGGCAGGAAATATATCCGAGGAAATGTAAAAACCGACTGACAAATGCCTCATCCCATCCATTAATGGATATTTTAGAGCAGTCTTTTCATGGACAAATACACTTCTTTATTAAACTCAGTCATCAATACTCGCATGAAATCGCATAACCTTTGTTTTATTAATATTGATTCTCATCCCATATTTATCGCACTGAACCTCCAATTCACTGAACAATGCTTGCAACCCTTTGGCTGACTGAGCAACTAATGCTTGGTCATCAGCAAACCTAACCGATTTTACGAATTCCCCTGCGACTTTCATTCCTACCTCCAGTTCTTCCCATGCCTCTTTAATCATTTCCTCCACATATACGTTGAAAAGCACCGGTGACAATGGGCAACCTTGCCTTACCCCTCTTCCTATCACTATATCCCATCCGGACTTTCCATTCCCCACTCGCAACTGAGCAGTCTGAGAAATGTACAGGTTGCGGATCAGTCTTCTGTCCCTCCAATCCATTCCTATTTTCTGCAATACACGCATTAATTTTTCCCAATTCACTCTATCAAACGCCTTTTCGAAATCTACAAAACAGGCAAAAACGTACTGATTGTATTCTATATTCCTCTCGATTAGTGATCTCATTACTGAAATGGCATCACGCGTACTTCTTTCTTTCCTGAACCCAAACTGATCATTCCCTAAGTAGTCATTTGCCTTACTCTCTATCCTTTTGTTGATGATCCTGAGAATAACTTTAGCTGCGTGGGATATCGAACCTATTGTTCTGTAATCCTCACATGACGTAGCCTTTGCCTTTTTTGGAATAGGAACTAACACCGATCTCACAAAATCTTCCGGCCCATTCCGTCCTCATAGATACTACGAATCAGTCCATATATGGCCTTCTTCTTACCTTTTCCTAACCATTTCAACATTTCTACAGGAATGTTGTCCACCTTCACAGCCTTATTTGCTTTCATCTCCTTTAATGCTCTTTCTATTTCATCGTCGAGTATGCCTGGACCTAAGCTATTTTTTTCTACGTCATGTTCCTTTTCTATGTCTAACCTTGTCGGCCTAAGTTCTTTACCATACAGTGTTTCTATATATTCCTTCCATCTCTCTTGTATTTTTCCTGGTTCAACTATTATCTTACCCCACTTATCTTTCACTGTTAGCACAGATCTTGCCTTCTTACTTCCCGATAATAACTTAACCTTGCTGTATAGAGCACCAATTTCACCCTTCTTCTGTAAATTTTCCATATCCTCGCATTGCGTTTTCCACCATTCATCTTTTGCTTTATTTGTGGCCCTTCTCAATTATTGTTTAGCTCTTTGTACTTCATTTTTCCTAACTCTGTGTTTACATTTTTCCATCGTCTTCTCTCATCCATCTTTGCAATCATCTCATCTGTTACCCATGGTTTCCTTATCCTTTTCCCGTTAACGGTTCCTATAGTGTCTTTAGCGGCTTCCACTATCCTTTGCTTGATACAGTCTCATTTTTCTTCCATTGTACTCAGTTCTTTACCGTCATCCGTTATTTCCTCTACAGCCTGCTGATACTCCTTCCTCATTAATCCATTTAATGCTTCTTAATTCCATTTCCTAACCCGCCGCCCTTGCCTTATCTTCTTGAAACGGACGTTGCATTTTATAACAACTAAATTGTGGTCAGAGTCCGCATCCGCTCCTGGGAAACTGTGCGAATTTATCACACTGTTCCTAAACCCTCTGCCTAACCATAATATAATCTAACTGATACCTTTATGAGTCCCTTGGCATTTTTTTATGTTTATTACATACTTTTCCGGCTTTGACAAAGTTATTATGGTTTCATTTTTCACTAATATCATGAAATATTTCAAAAATTTAGGAATAATTCGGAATAAATCATTCCAAAATGGATTCTGGCAAAGTGGACTGACCCCCGTGTACAATATTGTCCTCTCTCCACTTCACAAACGTTCCACTCCTTCATCCATCTCTCGTGCACTGGGAAAGTTCGCAAACTACTCCCTCCGCCCCCCCTTCCCCAAACATCCTCCTCCCCTCCCCTCCTGCCTCGCCCATTCGGTTTTTTGGATGCAAGTTCGCCCCAATATTTTTTCTGCTCCTTTAACGCGATCACTGCCAAATGACTGCGTCCGGCCTCGATCAATTTAACTGCACACATCCTTGTCCCCCGACGGCCATACCCCACCTTCAACTTAATCAAACTCACCCACCAAACAGATAACGGAATCGCAAAGTAAGATGAATCGAAGATTACGCGCGTTGATGATGATAATGCCGATATTCAATCAATGTGTGTTCCTCTAGTTCTCCAGACGTGTTGACTCTGGCATGGATCACCTTGTGAAGGGAGCGGAGACCGCTACAGTCCGCCCCATCCATCGGAGGCGACAGCAGATTGACGTTTAGAAAGCCCAGCGTTGTCTCTAAGCATGGCGATTGACAAAAGACCATGTCTTGATGATAAGGGCACAAACTGGTGATGTGAAAGCAATGGTAGGGATTGCTTTCGGTTACCGCTTACCAATTTCTCTAGGGATCGCAATCCGATATTTTCACTGACAAATCATTCTAACTTAATATGATATGTCCAATATAGTTTGAATTAGACTTGATTGGTCTGACATAATTTTATAGAATTTAATAGTCATTATTAGATACAAAAATTATTTTTCCTGACTGAAATATAGCGTGCGATTTAATGAATTGTATTTATTGTCAAGAAATTTGCCGAGGATTGTGAATATATTGCTATTCAATACTATTCAATACCCTTCACGCATACCTGCAGTTACCCGATAAATAAATATATATATATACAGGGTTCGTCCGGAAAATAAGTGTAATAAGCTCATTTTCTTTTTTGACAAAAGGGGAGTCGTCCACTACGAATTTGTACCTGAACGACAAACTCTAAATGCTGCATTTTACGTCCAAGTGCTCGACAGGCTTAGAAAACGAGTCGCTCGCGTCCGGCCAGCGATCGAAAACATCTGGCGGCTGCATCACGACAATGCGCCGTCTCACACCGCGCTTGTCGTGTCGCACTTCTTGGCCAAGCACGGCGTGGCAACGCTGCCGCACCCGCCCTACAGCCCGGACTTGGCACCACCGGACTTCTTTCTATTCCCGAAGATAAAGAGGAGTTTGAAAGGAACGCGATACGGGACTTTGGACGCCGTCAAAGGGGCCGTGACGACGTGTCTTCGAGAGGTTCCCGATGATGCCTTCGCGGGAGCGTTCCAGGAATGGGAACGCCGCTGGAACAAGTGTATCGACTCAGAAGGGTCCTATTTTGAAGAATATTAGCTTAATATATGTAAAAGTGTAATATTTTTTTTCCTGAGCTCAGTACACTTATTTTCCGGACAAACCCACTACACAAACTACACACACACACAAACATACATACGTGGTGTGTTAAAAAATTAACGGCAATTTCAATTTTTGGGCAATAATATTTATATATTCTAATACATTGATGTTGTCTCCTTCAGAGTAGTCCCCATTGGAGATTATGCACTGGTTCCAGCGCTTCTTCCAATCCCCGAAACCCTTCTCAAACTCAATCTTTGAGATAGGTTTAGTTCTTTCAGCGATGTGCTTTTAATGTCATCTACGGCTGTAAAACGACGGCCCTTCGAGGTTCTCTTAATTTTTGGAAATAAAAAAAAGTCACACGGAGGCATGTCTGGCCAATATGGAGGCTGGGGCATCGTTATAGTATTGTTTTTGGCCAAAAATTCACGAACAAGCAATGAAGTGTGAGCTGGTGCATTATCGTGGTACAAAAACCATTTTGGAACGAATTTAGCTGCCACGTGTTTCATACCCAAAATATTGGAATAAATGTCATGACATGATCCAAACGATATGCCAACATCATCAGCGACCTCTCTAATTGTGATTTTGTGATCGTTCATAAACATTTCTTTAATTTTTTTCACGCTTTCAGCGATTGTTGATGTGCTGCGGCGTCCATAGCGTTCGTCATCTTCAAGGTCTTTACAGCCTTCTTGGAAACGCTATATAATTTCTTCGAAGCAACACGGAAGTGTAAAATAAAAAAAATTAGACAGCAACACAACATGAGAACACATAAAAGGAACACTCACACGTTATATCTTGATAATTTCGACGGACTGGAACTCAGTCTTCTTCGGAATATTAGTTAGGACTGACTAGCCAGAGGAACGTGGGACAGAAAGAGAAGAGGACGAGGGAAGGGAAGAACAGGTGGTGGGGTAGGGGTGAAGAAAGGGGTTGCGGAGGGGGGGGAGGGGGAGGAGAGATCAGGTGGTGGGGTAGGGCTGAAAGAAGGGGTTGTAGAGAGGGAAAGGGAGAAGGGAGGCCAGAGGGGAGTGGAGATGGGATAGGAATGTGCGGGAGGATGTGGAAATAGTTCCAAGTGACACAGAAAACTAATAATGCATCCACAGATACAACAACATCTACGACCAAGGTGTCAACTCACAAAGTCATCATCAGGGCTCGACAAGTCAAAACTCAGGCCAAGAATGACGAAATATATGCGGATGAACAAAATGTCTCACTATCCCGCATGAAACAAATCCACACCTATCCACTTCAGCCCTCCATAATTAGTGAACGAAAGTGAGACCCGGATGTTGATAGGCTTTGCACAGACATGTAAATGCAATGGCATATGTTCTTGTTCGATTAAAATATTAACCGTAAAAAGAGAACATTTAGAAAAAAAGAATGTGGTGGAGAAGATGATAGGCATTGCGCTATGAGGAGAAACATCCAAACAATGTGAATATAGCTTAGTTACGTTTTCTACACTAAACCCAATTTAAAATATTAAATTCTCCAATATATGTGCCAAATGAGACCATCACAAAACTTATCGGATTGAGTTATCATATCAAAAACGAAAAAAAGCGATTACTATACGCTAGAAACGACTGTTTTGCCTTAGTAGCTATTAATAGGTATGTAAATGAAGTGCATCAAGCAAAGGGTTTATTAAAATAAATACAATTGGATTTAAACTAATAATGTCGCCACGGGTCAGTAATTCAACTCGCATGTCAGTGTTCCAAATATACAAATAAATTTGGCACAAAATTTATTATCCCTTTGGCGTTGTTTGCTAACAACGTCTATAACAATATTTATTAAACTATACTTCAATGTAGAATTATTGTAGGTAATCGCAGTTAGGCTTATTCATAATTAATATTCTAATGGCATATAATGCATTACAAAACAGACTTTTTTCTCACCGTACGGTTTTAATGGCAGTAATTAACATATAGTAATAATATATTGCCTGAAGGAGAAAACAAAACATATAAAGATAAATGGAAGAAAAATACACTGCCTTAGGTTTGCATATGATATTGGTACCCTGGAAAACTCAGCCAAAAATGAATAGGATGCTCAAAACCCTGTCCACAGCTTTGAATAATTAAAAAATGAAAATAAATATGAATAAAACCAAAGGTATGATAGTTTCTAGAAAGAGGACAGACCCTCTGTGAATTTGAAGTGTGAAGAGTACTGTTACGTTGGGAGTGCAATTACAATAGATTACAGATGCGCTTCTGCAGTGAAAGGAAGGATAGCCTCGGCGAAGAAGGCATGCGAAAATTAAAAGAATCTTTTAGAAAACAAGCACATGAAATTAATAGCCAGAAAATCTTTGCAAAAACGTTTATTTGTAGTAAATTATTATATGTATGCGAAACTTGGAAATTGGGAAAGGCTCGGTTGGAAGCAATGGAAATGTGAATTTAGAAAAATATAACAAGAACAAGATGGACGGAAAAGAAAAGGGGCATAGAAGTGTTAAGAGAAATTGAAGAGGGAAGGAATTTAATAAAAGAGATGGAGAAAAGGAAAAGTAAATTTGTTGGACATGCTATCAGACATAAAAACTTCTTGGAAAATATAATTGAGGGGAAAACAAGAAGAAAAAAAAGGAAGAGGAAGGCCGGAATGACATTTATAGATTATATGAAAAGCACTCACTGTGAGAGTAACAACCTAACATGAACTGAAAAAAGAAGAATAAAGAAAGACTAATGACTGAAATGAGAAGACGACCGTCTTTGGAAGATGTTGATGAATATATTGCAGTTCAAAAATAGTGCGAAATGGTTAAATTAAGTGATTTCTTATATTACGTTCGAGTGCACAGCCACGCAGGGGTGGAGGGTTGTCAAGAGAGGGTACCATTCAGAGTCACGCGGGGCTCCACAAGGCTCGCCCAACGCCTCCCGTCGCCTGAAAACGGAATTGAAACCCTTCCGTCGCTGATGGCATTCTGTGGCGTGAGTCGCCGACGACTTAGCACAGACTTATCGTCTAATGGATGGTCTCGTCCCCGAGGCCAGGACGGTAATTTCTCCTCACATAATGCTGGAAGGTCATAGGGATGGAGTTTGTTTACCATACGTGTTAACACTGCAGGGCAACTGAGGCCGTCGGTGAATAAAATATGCAATCGAATATTTCATAAAATGCTATCCAAAATAGTTGTAAAAGTATTTTGAACTGTTAACAAAAGTACCGCGACCGCTAAATAATTGGCAAACAAAATAATGTATTTAAAAGAGGCCAATGGGTATTCAATGAAGACGATATCCATTAAAACAAAAATTACTTTAAAGTTATGAGTTTAGATTAACATTTATCTCAAATAAGCGACACAAAATTTTAACTCACTTATTTTGAGATTTAATTTAACACACGCTAAAATACGCAAGTGCCCCGTCCTCAACGAAGAGATACACGAGAAATTATTTTGGCTATTCCAACACAGTCACAAGCTGACTAAAAGTATCTACGCACGAATTTTGTAATGAAACATATGTTACTTTACTTATTCTTATTTTAGTATCCTGGAAGCCATCGCTAAGGTGTATGGCAGGGGATGAAAGCACACCAGACTAATTTTTACCCGAATATGACCCCTGGCACGGTCGGACAATGTTATCATGATCCCTTATCGTTCGTGTAAAAAATGACGAATTATATCTATCTGTTATTTTATTCACACGATCTCTCCTACTGAATAGCGATGGGGAAAATAATATATTTTTAACTTCACTGCTAAAGAGACGTCCTTCTAATGTATGGAACGGATTTAATCAGTAATTCAATGACGATTGTAATTTACTTCAATGATAAAAAATATACATTAAATAATGGACAAGTATAATATAATAAGTTGCTATTTTGATTCAATGTATTCTCAAGACAAAGGCATTAGGAAGTCACCAAAGTTACACTTGATAGATCACCATAATATTGATGAGAATTGATATTTTATCTCAAATATTAATTTAGACTTCTATATTTTTTATATTGATGAATAATCTCACTAAAACAATCCTCCTAATAAAATTCGTGACTTTCGTACAAAAAAATTGAAATATGAGAAAATAATATATCCGTTACACAATTTGCGTAATTAAGGCATTGTAATCAAAATTTCAACGGAATCATAGAAATTCAAGGAATTTATTTGCAACAGGCTTAAATTGCCCTGACAGTGGCCTTTCCGATGGCTAAATTTTGAAATAAGCACGTTACTTAAGCCTGTAAACACACCATACAAAAGTGACAGTGTAATTAAATGACAGTAATGCCGAGAAGACACTACGAGAGGTCATGTAGGCCATCAGGTGTTTCATGGATTTCCACAGCATCAAAACTTGCCCATATAACAATTAAAATGACCGAGAGTTGGTCACTGGTAACATAAGTGACATCAGAATGGAACATTAACCGGCTAATCGTTCTGGCCACCGGTATCCAAAATATAATACCGAGGGCAGTAAATTTATGAAATGAAGAGATTACTTATATTTTTCCTCAGCAGGTCGATAATGTCAAGTGATACATTAAATAGGATACTGAAAAGTTAAGTCCACAATGAAGTTTATGCATTTTCAAACGCTTTAAAGGTTCTAAAACCCTCTTAAAGTGATATTATGAATTACAATACAACAATTTCCGAGTGAGAAAATCATTCTCTTAGACCAAGTTTCGAACCCGAATCCCTCGACGTCCGGTTAAGCTTTCGGAGGCGTCCTCTTACACTCCGAAATTATTTTGTCACAACGTCTTGGTCCTTGAAAAGCCCCCAACATTTCCGAGTGTAAGAGGAGGCCTCAATAGCTTATTGCTGGATAAAGCACTCGGCCGGATAGGCGAAAGATTTTTACACTCTGAAACTATTGCATTGTAATGCATATTTAGCGGATGACTCCGTCAAAAATTACTGTCGCGGCATCTCCCAAAAGTTTCTTGGGATATGCTAATATGAAACCTAATGATATGTCAACATAGGTTTGTTTTACAATGTTTCATAACGCATACTTGTAACACAAAGACGGAAATTTTGTAACTAATGATTGATGTAAACATTAACAATACGTATATGATATTGAAGTGCTGTGTACGCCAGGTTTCAATTCAGGGACTCCTTTATCTCTTGTCGAATGAAGCGCCCAGAGAGACGAGAAAACAAACGAGGCCCCGCAGCGATTACCAACTACTATGTTCTCGATATTCCGGTCGTCTCTCGTCGCGAAATGAAAACGGAGAGAAATTGTATAATTGCATGCTGAGGACTCGAGAGGGATCGATCGTGTGTCTTTTTAAATGATTGACACAAAATAGTCAGCCCGCAAACGAAAGAGAAGCATTAAAAAACCCATACATAATATATACGCATAATCGCAAACGCCCCTCTTTGACCAGATATTTTCCTAATTTCCTCATCTGCATTTAATTAGAAGGAAACAAATGAAGCGTTGGCGGATCATTTGAAAACAAAATAGAGAAACATTCTTCCATATTAGTGTGGAATCGGAATTTATTTTGTTCGGGGAGGTGGGAAGTTTTTCTTCCGGTTATAGTACACCTTATTTCATCTATCTCGTCATACTACAAGTATGCATGTTTGAAAAACGCTGGGAATTTAAAAAAAAAGTTCATAAAAAAGTAATTTAAACTAAACCATGGTAATAGGCGGATTAAGGAATAGCGTGACTGATTAGCACAGTTTCCCCGGAGTGGATACGGATTAGGATCATAATTTAGTTCAGATAAAGTTTTATGCTAGAAATGTTTTTGGTGAGCACATTGGGAGCAGTTTCATAGGAAATGAGATGAGAATAAGTGGAAATAAAGCAAGAATTATGACGGTTATACAAAAAACAGTAAAGCTAAAGTTAAAATGTTAAAATTGGAGTTATATGAATTAAAAGAAAAGGAAATGTAATATGCAGTTTGCCTATTTTAGACTATGGTGATGGACGGATGAATGGATATAAAGGAAGTATTGAGTTAGATAAGAAGAAGTTACCGCAAGGATGGAATTTATGACGGGGACGATGGATAAGGATGCCAAAAATTAGAGTAGACCCGTTAAAACTTTGAAACGGAGCGTGGTATTGGTGTAGCAAGGCAGAAGCATGACCCATGGAGCGTGATAATGAGAGGAGATTTGGAGGCTTTTGAAAAATGGTCGTGGAGAAAGAAGGAAAAGGTGGAATTAGAAGAAAGGTCTCACAAACGAGGAAGTGACAGGGCCGTCGGGGAGAAGTGATCATTGGGAGAAATTCAAAGGCGGCAGGAGAGATGGATGCAGAGTGTTGCGATTGGAAATTGGGTGTCAACTACTGTGGCAGGGAGAACGTTAAGCCAGCGAGGACGGGGTAGGAATAGAATAAATATGATAATCAAAATGAAGGGATGAAAGAAAAAATGAGTGTGATTGATGAACAGTTTATTTTGCTGCCTAATACGACAGGTTGTGTTTTTAGAGTTGGCAATGAAATTTATCATTGCATTTAGCATTGCTACGTCCACCCAAAACATTTTTATGCGATTGATAATCAATAAAATAGGTAACCAAAAATGAAATCTCTCATTTGGTTATTAGTTTTGTTTGAAATTTTCTTCCTTTTTCATCAGTTTTTAATTTTTTTCATAACGCATAGTTCATTTTTTCTATTATATCAATTGAGAGGGAGAGAGCGTCAAAACCTTGAATGTTCCTGATTTTGGCGATGGCAGACGCTTTGGTCATTGGAACGGCGCCACTCTTTTTACGATTCCCAATTTGAAGAAGTTTAAAGTCCTCTAAGGATAATTGCACGTCGCGCGGAATTCAATAGTTGTTTCTCACTCATGTAAGAATACCTCATCAAGTACATCCATTGGAAAAATTATGCTAATAGTAATCATAATGAACCACAACCTTCAGCTTTAGCCCACCGTTTGTTCTGTACTACTTTAGATTTAATTATGAATTTTGATAAAACTCTCAAAGAATTCTCAAAGAATCTCAGGATTTACAATACATGGGTAATTTCATTTGATTATGTTTTGCAATTTTTCCACTCGATGCGAAATCATTCCTCGAAGTAAGAATGGTCGAAAAAAATCATTTTCTTAAATGATCAAAGGAACTCAGTGATCATGAAAATATTTAATGTAAACATTTACAATCAATGACTATCTGTCAATCGTCAAGTCAATTATGTCTCGCACCATAAATATAAAATAATGCATCTCTCTGTCCTCGGATTCTCTGAATAATCGGGAGAAAAGGAAATTTTAAAATGTTTTTCGATATAGTTCTCGAAATTTTGATCCTAATGTTTAATACTGACCTTGCTTCATGTGAAATGGCACATCGCCAATCGCTTACACTATACAATGGATGGACTTCATGTTTGAATGATGTTGGAGTCATTAAATTTCGAAATGGATTTTTACCCGATGTTATGGGTTTAAAACAGGACGTGTAACTATTAATCCATCGAAGCAATCCGCAAAGGCATGTCGTGAAATTAGTTGCCTACACGAAATAGCTTTTTACAGGACGCTAATTATTCAACATGGCGCCGAGCGCGGATTCGGACCCATTTCTCGGAGAGCTGATTTCGCTCCGGTCGTGCACTTTTCATCGAGGTGTTTGTTATGTTCATTTATCGCTAGCGGCACGCACGGTAGCGGAATGGTTGACTACCACTCGACCAGGACATGCGAAGGGTGACAGCTGCACAGTAATGCACTCGGGGAAAAACAATTTCGAAGTACTTTTAAGCGAGGAGTTTAAAGTAAAATGTTTATAGTAGTTGTTGATTGCTTTCATGAATTGTAAGTTGGTTAAATATTAAAATACAGAGGTCATCATCGATTACTCTAATATTTAAATTCTTAATTGAAAGTAAATATTTACATACACCAACTAAATCACTAGGAGGTCTTAAGGGCAAATAACAATGAAGTTAATAATAAATAATAGTTCGTTTAAAATTGCTTCGATTTTTTTGTGGACATTTAGTTAATTTAAGATAGTTAAATACAATCATAAGTGATAGAAAATTATATAAAACGAGCGTATGGTGAAGAGTTCTCGGTTTGACAATGAATGACTACGATTTTTAGTTAAAATTTTTTATATTTTTTTACGTAATCTCATTTTACTTTAATAGAATCTTAGTCCAACATTTCTCCAACATAAGTATTCCTTCCTGGAAGTGAGATTCTGGGAGGCTGTGAAAATATCCATTCTTCGGCCCTCTCGACTTCTTAATTGGACGTGGAGCACTTCCCAGAAACAAATTTCTTCCAATTTGGGAACAGATTGAAGTCTTGAGGGTGCTGAATCAGGAGAATAGGGGTTGAATGATCGAGAAAATCGTACACCACATCCCGTAGTTATCCCATCGTCAACGCACTTTTATGAGCAGGTGCGTTGTTCTGTTGAAATATGGTTTTTTTCTGCTGCAAGTTAGCTCTGTTCTCGCGAATTTTGGCATCTAGCTGATCAAGAAGGCAAGAGTAACATTCATCAGTATATATTCTGCATTTTTACAGGAAATCAATGAAAAGGATTCCTTTCGCACCCGAAAACACACCGGTCTAGACCTTTGTGGCAGATGCCATAGACTTCACTTTCTTTGGCGCAGAATCATTGGCTTCCACCCACTGCTTCGACTGCTGTTTCGTTTCTGGAGTGTAGCGGTGGACCCATATCTCATCCTTGGCGACAAATGCCGCAGAAAATCGGTCGGTTTCCTCTTAAATCGTTCCATTTTCTTTGCGCATTTGCTTTTGATTGGCATTCAGCAAATGCAGCACCCTCCTCGATGCAGAACTTTCGCATTTCTAATTCTTTGTGCAAGATGTTTCGCACTCCACTTTCCGATATCCCCACCGCCTTAACTATCTCACTTATCCTTAACTTGTGTATCGTCCAAAACGACATCGTGCACCTTTTCGATGGTTTCTGATGTGGTTGCGGTTTTGGCACCCCTTCACGTCGAATTAAATGTGAAAATTTCCTTAGGGGGAAATATCCATAAAAAACGAAGAATTTTATGACCGCACGAAATTTTTGTTTTACCATTTTAAAGACAAACCCGAAAGAGGTCTACTGCAACAATACATGTACACAAACTACTTGAGAGAACAAGTTGAAGGTTGTCTCTCGAACTAATGAAAAGTGCACCCAGGTAGGAATCATATATTTTCTCTCTTTTGATCGCCATCTGTGTGTCAGTCCGAGAACTTTTCACCTCACTTTCGTATTTCATCTATTTCATAGGCATGTATTATGTTCAACTTCATTCAGAAAATTGAAAGTTGTTTCAAAAATTAATAAAAAGGATAAAAAGAAGTCATTCCATTGGTGAAAAAGTTTTGGTTTATTTGCAAGAGCTTAATTTTCCGTCGATGTAATAAACTGAAAGTTTATTATCGTCCAATTGCTCAAATATTAGTGATTACGGCAACCTTCTATCAGAATTTCTTCTGTAAGTTGGCGCTTATGCAATGTGCAGGAGAGAGAGACTGAAATAAAGGCAAACGTTAGTAAAAAAAGACTATTCGACCCAAATAAGAGTGAAATTTTCGCCTTCATTTTCTGAATACGCTGATGTTCTTGATAGTGATGATGAAGAACTATATTTGAGCCCGGTTAAAGCTACTTCTTTTTAAGAAAAGATAATTGAGTTGCATACGATAATATCGCTTTTTTATGCAAACGGGCCTATAAGAGAATATGGCAATTTACCGGCCATCCTGTAAAGAAGCATATCAGGGAAGTATATCAATGAATGACTTGGCGAATTCGAATGTAAGGAAGGTCGCGTAGGAGTGACGGTTGAAGATATCGGAGGACTTGTGGAGAAGGGGGTTAAAAGGCGGCGTGATTTTTTTGTTCTAGTTTCTGCCGTCTGCATTACAGTTTATTTTCAAGGAAAAAGAATCAAAATTTTAGCATTGTGACAATGATTTTGACCTTGATAAAGTTGCTCCAGAGTAATCAAATGAAAAGATTCCTGGTCTAGAGAGATTTTAAATATGGAAATCATTCAGAAATGAGCTCCATCGTGCGTTGAAAATATCAGTTAGTTTTCTCACGGTTAAACCTAAGAGAGAAAGTGAAGAGTCTGTTAATATTGACATTCACAAAATAATTTTTTACACCTTAGATTAAATTTTTATACCATGGAAAAAATCCGTGATATTTGTTCCACATGGAATTGCAAACAAAATCGTGTGATTCCTCCAAGTGCTCTCCTCTCTGTGATGATTTTGGAGTGCAAACGATCACCGAAACACGAAAGACATGAAAAAATTAATTTATAGGTTCGGTAAAATAACTTTGCTATCATCCAATTGCATTTCTACAAGCTATACATTTCAATTTCATAACATAAACTATTTAGTTTAAAGTTAAGTTATGCTATATGAAATGTCATGTAGCATACAAAAAATGTTACGTATCGTCGTTCTTAAGTAAATAAAGAAAGTACTACTGTAATGCCAAACTCGATAAAAATAAATCAAAGGAAAATATTTTACAATTTTATAATAGAATATAATAGAATAAATATAATAGAAGTCAAAGTCATTGGGGAAAAATATTATGGCCGGACAGATATTGAAATAGTTACTTAGAGATCCATTACATAGTACTAATTCCTAATTGCTTTGGTGCTAGCCTATTGCTACATTTTAATATTTCAAATTCGGTAAACTTCAATTACATCCCAATCCCATTACATCTGTCGCAATAGGTGCCGAAAAACGTGACCTATTTTACTTTCTCGCACACCAATCCTTTGCAATAATGTATTTCAAACTGTTGAACATTTTTTTAAAATTACTCTCCATTCAACTGCATAAATGATAATACAGAATATATTTAAAATTATAATTACCCTGAGTAATTATTCCGTGCTCTACCATGCTAAAATTGTTTTTTTAAATTACATGAATGCAATAGACTTCCAACGGTATTCTTATCTCTTTGGATATGTTTAAATTAAATTTGATTTTTTATTAACAATGAAATCATTAAGTTTTTGAAAGATTTAATACCATAAAGTACATCATATTGGCAAATAGGAAAATAATTTTCAGAAGAAGATATTACCTCAATATTTTTATATTCCATTTTTTAACAATTGGCTTCCAGCATTCCTGGGTAATATGGCTACACCTTGTGGCGCACCTTATGACCAACCAAAACAACGGATAAGAAAAACTAGCACTTCTTGACTATTTAAGATATATATGTTTAAGATCTTGAGAACATAAAATATTTTAACATATCGAGCGTAAGTATTTCAATTAAATCATTGAATTTCATTCTCAAATTTTATCTCATAACATTAAAAATATCTTGATTTTTTTCCGCAAAATGCCTGTCACAATAAAAGCACCACAATCGTTTTCACTACGAGGATCGCCTTTTGTGGTCTTCGTATTTGAATTTGATTTTAATTAGATGCCGTTCTTAAAGGTTTTATCAAATGGAATCCAATTTAAATTCAACTGATAAACTGCTGACGTCTTATTATATTCCACGAAACAAGGACGCTGCAATCCTGGAAACATGCGGCGTGAGAGAGTTTACAGATATTGCTTAAATCAGCAAAATGCTCACGCTTTAATATAAAAAGTGCTGATATGGTAAGACTTGAATTTGAAACGATCACGACTTGTGCGACGACCTCGAGGAAAGATGTTAAATGAAACCTTCTTCTGGCGGGCTACCGGGCCCAGGACTGGATTTACGCCAGTAGGGCCGTATAATGTAAAACATACGTTCAATTTCCTCGGGAGGCAATATCTCGGCTACCCCATCAACACGCTCTCCCCCTTACCTCGCATATCTCTTCCCTCCCCCCTAGCCATTCCCACAGCTCACCCCTGGCCCCCGTTTCGACTCACCCCAAAGAAACCAATCACAGATCCAAGTAACCGGTCCCTTTCCCGACCGACCCCCTAGGTCCGAATGCCGGGCTTACACCCACACAAGAACACCATTATCTCGCAAACCACGCGCAAACTGACGTTCCACCTCCCCGGAAAACACATACAGGGTTCTTCCGGAAAATTAGCGTACTGAGCTCAGGAAAATAAATTTATTACACTATTACATATCTTAAGCTAATATTCCTCAAAATAGGACCCTTGTGAGTCAATACACTTGTTCCAGCGGCGTTCCCATTCCTGGACCGCTCCCGCGAAGGCATCATCGGGAACCGCTCGAAGACACGTCGTCACGGCCTCTTTGACGGCGTCCAAAGTCCAGTATTGCGTTCCTTTCAAACTCCTCTTTATCTTCAGCAACAGAAAGAGGTCCGGTGGTGTCAAGTCCGGGCTGTAGGGCGGGTGCGGCAGCGTTGCCACGCCGTGCTTGGCCAAGAAGTGCGACACGACAAGCGCGGTGTGAGACGGCGCATTGTCGTGATGCAGCCGCCAGATGTTTTTGATCGCTGGCCGGACGCGAGCGACTCGTTTTCTAAGCCTGTCGAGCACTTGGACGTAAAATGCAGCATTTACAGTTTGTCGTTCAGGTAAACATTCGTAGTGGACGGCCCCCCCTTTGTCAAAAAAAACAATGAGCATCGCCTTGATCCGAGATTTGCTCATGCGAGCTTTCTTTTGACGGGGTGATGATGGGGTGTGCCACTCCGCACTTTGTCTCTTCGACTCCGGGTCGTACTCAAAGACCCACGTCTCGTCACCCGAAACAACGTTCTCTAAAAATGTGGATCATTTTTGCAGTGATCCGCAAGTTGTGTCGCGATTTCCAAACGATTGAGTCTTTGATCATCACTGAGCAATTTCGGCACCAACTTTGCACAAATTTTTCGCATCTGTAATTGGTCCCTAATAATCTCGTGCACTATTGTTTTTGGCACATTACACTGCTCTGCTATCATCCGAACACTGAGACGACGATCAGAGTTCAGTACATCGCAAACTTTTCGCACATTTTCGTCGGTGAGTGTCGTTGATGGGCGTCCAGGCCGTGGTTCGTCGTCGACCTCTTCTCTACCCTCCACGAACATCTTGTGCCACCGAAAGATCATGTTTCTGGACATGGCTGACTCCCCGTAAGCCTGGTTAATCATACCGACAGTTTCGGTAGACGATTTCCCAAGCTTCACCGCAAATTTGAAGGAATAACGCTGCTCCAAAAAATTTCGGCATCGCGTTCCGTGACGTGGGTCGAGCGTGGAGGTTCGCGTTAACAGAGCTCCTCACTACACCACAGCTCAGAGCCGACTGCCTTTTTCGGCGTCGCTTGCCAACATACCCCCCTCCAATTGCAGCCCGTCAGAGCGGTGCTGGGCGCGCCTGGAGCGGCGGGAAAAAGTCAGTACACTTATTTTCCGGACGAACCCTGTATATATTCTCCGCTCTTCCCCGACAACGCCATTCTGATGACGACGGTGGGGGCGACGAAACGTCAATACATACTGAATATTTTGTATCCGTGTTTGCGTGAATGTGCGTCGCCGGAGAACGTCAACTTCAACGATAAACATATATATTTATTTACTGACCAATATTGTGAATGATAATCCTTGGAAACCTTTCCCTTTTTCGCCAACATTCTCCGAAAAATGTGTCCCCTCCAAATTCCAAAAAAAATTCAAATTCAGTCCGTTTTAAACGAATAATACAATCATAGTCAGTTATTATGATTTACAAATTTATAGAGGGTATCAAGCTAAGATATAATCTTCAAAAGAACATAACCAAAAGGTTACTTCAACCTTTGCCAGGGCTATCTGTATCAAGTTCCTCGAAAATACTTTTAAAAATTCGGATGATTGCGCAATGACCAGCACACACATTGTGTGTCTCGGGTGGCGATAGCGCCCTGCATCAATAATACTCGTGCACTTGCGAAGACGCGTCTGTCACGCCTGGAAAGTACCCTGAAACTCCTCGACGGGAACGTCTCTCAGTAACCTCGAAACATGCGTTTGGATGTTTTCCAATGCTTCCCTTTCAGCTCTATCTTCAGTCGGGTAAACAATAAAAAGTCGTACGGAGCGAAGCAGCGGTGCTCCAGTCCAGGACGTTGGTAACGATGGAGGCTCTGTGGCATAGGGGGCATAGTCATGATGGAGCTTGACCGTGTCGATTCTTAAATGAAATTGGAGAAAGGCCAGAGTTTGAGTTGAGGCAGGTGGAGAGTGATAAGCTGGGATTCGGAGAAGACTTAAGGGGCAGTTCTTGGTGAACACTCCGGGGGCGCAAACACTTCCAATAAGCAAATGACTGATGGACGTCTGGCGTTGCTAGGTCTTACCTCTGGAAATTGACCTGCGTCTTTCGTGCAAATATTCTGTGGAAAGTAAGCGAGACTATAGACACCTTCTCTCCTTGGAGACACCAGTCCAATACCCCTCTTACCATGTGCTGTCCCTGTGGACTAGATGCAAGGACCAGAGACCGTACGAATCCTGCCCTCGTCGGCACACCTATGCCCTGGGGAGCATCCTTAGGAACACCTAACGGGAGATCGTCCATTGACCCACTAGACAGATCAGATGAGAAACAACCCCTGTGACACTTTGGGATGCAACGCCAATTCATCGATCCAACGCAAAATCATAGGCGAGCATGGTCAATCGAAAATCAGTACGATACACGGGAATTTTCCTCCGCTGAGACTGTTGCGCTGAATTCATTTCATTTTAATATTTAGGTTTGAATACCCGGTGTGAAATTTGACTATGACAATGTCTGTTTTGCAATATGGAGGGCTGAATAGCCGTACTTAGATTTTTCTTGGGGAATTTTTACATCTCTAATTTAAAACAGATTTGAGTTTCTATTTTCTTTTTTATCTATGACGGCTGTCTTTTTTTGAGATATCGATGACCTGGAGTCCGGCTGGCTGGACCTTTACGAATTGAACTTGATGATATTGCGCAGTAAGCTTGGGCAACGGGAATAATAACTCGTGACCTCCGGTCCTATAGGTGATCGTTTTCACAGACCGAGGCCAATAATAATAACATATTAGAAATCAAGGCATACGTTAATTTTGGGAGGATGTAACAGGGGCGTGGGGCTCTCTTCATTTACATAAATGTGTGCAAAGGGATGACTTAATGATGATTATAGAATTTCACAGGTTAGACACTCACGACGAAAAATGTCGTTGAATAGAGTTGGACCCTCCAACAAAAAATGGCATGAAATGACTCCGTTCTTGGAGGTTATTTGGCTCTTCACTTATTTTGGATGGATATTTCTTATCTCTTCATTATCCCCGCCTTACAACTGAGGTGTAAGGAGGATTGTCCATTGTCACCGGTGCTCTTCAACTTATGCGTATGTGGATCAAATGATTAAAGAGGCCTGGGAAGAACTGGATATGATAGGTATGAAAGTCGGAGGGGGATTAGTAAAATCAGTTAGGTTTGCTGTTGACCATATTCTAGTTTGTCAGTCAGCCAAGGGGTTGCAAGCATTGCTTGAGTGAATTGGAAATTCATTGCGATAGATGAGCAATTTTGGTTACGTAGAGTAAAAACGAAGGTACAATAAATATTTCTATCTGTTTAGGAATGTGTATCTCTCATTTAAATATCGGACTCATTACATCTGACCATAAATTGTGGTATGGTAATAATTCTCTTTTTGATTTATTCTCTCAAAAGCAATAATTCTATCTTTTTAAGATTTATATGTGTATTCGGTCTGGTGACGCCGAATGCAACTTCGGCGAAACTGTTGTCAGCATTAAACAACAACGCGGTGAAACCCGAACATGCAGAATCCTTCAAGCGACAGCCGCGAAAATCTACGCAGTCGTATACAGATTAACTGATTGGTTAGCAATTAAAGATTAAACCGAAATTTGCCGTCATTGACATCGGTCAATAGTACATGTTTCGCGAACGCAGTCTGAAGTAAATCCAAAATACACATTCAATTCGTTTTAAGTTTCATCGGTGATTTGCTAAGATCATTTACTTTCTATGCCTCTGTAATAATAAAACCAAAGTAAAAAAATTTGTGGGAATAGATCTCACTCAATATCTAGTGACATATGGAGTCCAGGTAAGATGGTAGGAAATCTGTTATTTCTTTCCTTCGCAAATGTTTACATTTCCCCTGGAAGAGTTAATGCCTGAAAATTCACGCCTAAAATGTAACATGTGGCTGTTGAAGTCACCAAGACTCGAACGTGGGCCATCCGGGCATTTTCCGAACACTCAATTCACTCCACGTGTCTGTTCCTTTTTAAGAGACCAAAAATTTCGCAAAATATTACTTGGGAATTTGCTCGCGGAAGTTGCATTTACAGTGGTATCTCATAACTAATCAATGACTCCATTATGTCCGAAGCATGTGGGTGAATAGGAAAACAAATATAATACGAGCACATAACTTACAGGGCATCTGCTGGGTGATACTGACTTCTTTCTCAGTACGGGGTTATTGAAGTCTGACAAACATGTACAGTTTTAAACTCCCGTAACTAGCAGGGCTGAAAACATCCGTGTAATGATGTTCGCATACGCGGCACACAATTCTAAGTTAACGACATACGGCCACCAAAGTGAATGGAGATTCATAGCGTGATTCCAAGAAAGTAATATAGATACCATTAATACCTATATATTTATTGATTTTTTAACCACGATTATTTTATCCATCGCATGGCATTCTTTCCGTTAATATCCATCGGTACTAGAAGATCAATTTGTTTTAGCAAGTCAGGAACCATAACGGAATGGAACGACAGGATACAGGGTCCACCATAAAAGAAATTCTTATTCTCTGGGGAAAATAGAATTATTGACCGTGCTTAAACAAATGGTTAAAATTATTCAAAATACTATTCACCCCCTGCATCAATACACAGCCGCGGAGAGGTGTTTGTCACCCCTGGCAGCTCCATGAAACAACTCTCGACGGGAATATCTCTCAGTAACGTTGTATTATGCTTTTGGATGGTTTCCGCGGTCTCCCAATGCTTTTCTTTCAACTCTCTTTCTCTCTTCAGTCAGGGAAAATAAAAAAAAGTCGCACGGAGCCAAGTCGGGACCGAAAGGGGGTTCGGAGATCAGGTTCTCCGGGACAGGAAGTTGGTAACGATGAAGGGCATGTGGTTGTGAACTGTGTCATGTTGGAGCTTGACCGTGCCGTGTTGCAGAGTCGGAAAAGAAAATTCAAGTGTGGGAACGCCTTTCCGCTCAGATTTCTCGGAACAAACCGGCTGTGTTGGTTGGGTCAAACCCCCAACCACATTTCCCGATCGGTTTTATTGCTCTGTCATGGATAGTTGTGTGACAATAAAATAATGCGCATTACTTTCATAATGGACCATGTACACACAACCAAAAACATTGAATATGGAAATTTCTCTAAGCTTCTCATCAATTAAATTTATAAGCTTGATAGATTTCAATGGAATTTGTCTAATTCAATACTTTGATAGTATATTAGTTAAAATATATGAAATAATTATATTAGATAAATAAGAAATAGCTTGGCATTTAAATATAAATGACAAATATATTTAATTTTCTGTTGATGAATAATTTTAAGTTCGCCATTAATAGTTCCCATTATATACAAAAATGAATGCTCACGTTTATGCCATACAGTACATTTTCTTTACAGCACTGCCGGGGAAATGGTTTCATCTCTTTAAAGTAAAATGTGTAGCGTACATATTTTGAAGGACGTTTTGCAAGTTCTGCGTGTGAATATGTCACCCGAGTCGCACGCGTACTGTTTTATGCCACCAAGTTCCTAAGGCTCTATAGCTTAGCATTTGCGTTCCACACATTTCAGTCTTGATGAAGCAAATTTCCAGTGCCTGCCGGTTAACCATTTGAAGTATTTAGTTTGGCGGAAACGATTTCCTATTCCAGAGTTTTCTACTTGGGTTGCCATGTCGATCTTTTGTTTACCCGTCTATTTCACCGCAAGACCTCTCAAAACGTCAAGCACCCCACCTCCTCCAACAGCCTGCATCGGTATTTGATGATGACGGAACTTTGACGGTGAGATTAAATGCCGAAAGGGTTCGTTCGTTACTTTGGTCGAACTTGTATGCTTCCACTCGATTCTGCTGATGGGGTAATGTCGGCATTGACCCCTGCTGAATTTCTCCTCGGATCGGCAAAGAGGAATCATTTCGCTCACGACTTTTTGCCACAACCTGGATGATTTATAGCTAAGTTAATGGCTGAAAAAATAATCGGAAACTCCGATAGCAGTGATGACCTCTATACATGACCTATAAGGAAAGTAAAGAAAAAATATTTTAGCGTTAGTCAACCGAGGATTTCCACTAAAAACGATAATTTACGGTGATCATTTACAAAGTGGAAACTCATTTTATTCTAATAGTCAACCGATAGGAGTTGGGAGTTCTGGCAGTTGTTCGCCGTTCTGTAAAAAATATTAATTAACTTCGTGACCTTCTTAGCACTTGAAATTTTAAAGTCAGTTATGTCATGCCAAATCATTTTTTAGCCATTCTGAGCTACACTTTTTCGCAAATTGACAATATTTTAAATATAATTCAATGGTTTGAAATATAAAAATAATATTATAAATTATATATATTGAAACAGAAGATCGTTTTTAAACACTGAGCGCCTTTGTTTTTCTTTTGAAATGAAGAATGTAAGCAAATTTTATTCCGCATAACCGAAAAGCACCTAACACAGGACTTTAAAAATCCATATATCTACTAAACATGTAATTGAGCTGAACCTATTTAAAATTAAACTTTCATCAGCAAGAAAAGAATAATATATTAAAATTTGAATTTATTTGGTTTAGAAGAATAATCTTATATCCGCATTTTTTAGAAATTACGCATGTGTAAAATTATGTCAACAAAATGACGATGAAATTTTAAGTTTTAAACGTCGTTTCTTGGTGACAAAAACTGAGTAGGAATTTTCCGAACTCACTCGGTCGGATTATAAATGGTCCATTATGTAAGTTATGAGTATGATTTTGTTGTGACGGGACTATTCATAAAAGAGCATTAAAACCGGTAGGAAAATGTGGTGGGGGATCTACCATTCCAAAGCAACCGGTCGCCAGTTTGCTCCACGTAGTCTGAAAGGGAACGCGTGCCTCCGCGTGAAGTGTGTTTTTGTACTGTGTGACACGGTCAAGCTCCACCATGACAAAGATCCAAGCCACACATCCTTCATCGTTACCAGCTTTCTTGTCCGGAGCACCAACCCCCTTACAGTCTCGACTTGGCTCCGTGCGACTTTTTTTTGTTTCCCCGACTGAAATGAGAGCTGAAAGGAAAGCAAGGGGAGACCGTGGAAAAAATCCAAAAAATAAGTTACCATGTTTCTGAAAAAGATATCCCATCGAGTAGTTTCAGGGTACCTTCCAGGCATGGCAGTCTCCGTAAGTGTATTACTAATGCAGGTGAAGAGCATTTTGAAGATATATTGGAATTTGTAAAATTACGTAAATCAATCTATTTTCCCATTTTTTTCATAGTGGACACTTTACTCACACCTGTAAAAATTTTGAGAGAGTACCCTGAATATTTCTTCAATTCCCGAAAATTCTGGAAGTGAAAACAGAATTTCATATGAGAATATTAAAATTCACGAACAAATTCTTTTTGACGCATGTAATCTTCTTCTTGATGCATTGCAAATATTATCTGCAATAATGTGTCAACTCGTAGAAACAACATAACGTGATTCAAACCCAAAATTAAACGGTATTAATGCGGTTCTCATTCGCTTTAAGCTGCCAATACTTTGTATAAATCCTTGTGTTTCGTTTGCTGTCTATATAATATTTTTAAAATACGTAAATAGTTAGTAGTTCTATTTATTATTTAAAAACTCGCTTTTAGTTCTGAGTTTTCATGCTAGAAAAAACGAGAAGGGAGTGGAAAGGCAGCGCTCTTCTTTTCAAAAACATTTATTTCGATTATACAGTAAGTATAATAATAAATAGTATATGTAATTTTACGATAGAAATGAAACATTATTTTCTTCCGCTATACTTATTTAAAAAATTCCCATTTTATTCGGTGAACTACAATTCACCTCACCGAGTGAACTAAATATTATTTGTTTTTTTTGACAAAATTTCTTACAGTAAAATTAGTTATTTATTTGAAAAACTACTTTGAGTCTGGATGAGTGTAACCAGTTGATTCTGTATCTGAAGTAGACATTTCAATAAACTCCCAAGCTAAATCTTAATGAAAAAATAATTGCTCGCAGCCTACATCCGTCAAAATAAATGCCAACGTAATTATTTTTTAGCATAAAATCATCAAAATTTCAGCATTTATATTTTCCCACACATTGTATGCAAATGCCAATAAGTTCCTTGTTCCACCCGAAGGCGGAACAAAATAAATGTTTGCCTCCGGTTTTGTGTGTTTGAAAAAGTATGAATTATACGATAGGTATTATTATACGCACAATACGTCAAAAAGGGCCAGTAAATTATACATTAAATATACATTATTACAAGTAAATTATAAGAAAATTTTTAATTAGATATCAAATAATTATTTAGGAGGTAAAATTACACAGGGGCTAGAGTAAATTTGCAGAAGAATTAATGGAATGATTTCACTTACGACAATAAGGATTAATCCCGCTTAACAGTCACTGGTTGGTCAATAGAACCAAAGTTAGAGAGAGAGAGACTATCTTTGGAGTGACAATGTTTTTTCACCTCGCTTAACACCATCGGGGCCACCGAGAATCAATTACAGATTGAAGCTCTTGCATGAATTGGAAGGGTCAGTGATTTGGAAAATGTTTTATTAAACCCCGTCGTACTACGGTCGGTACGCACAAGGAGAGATCATGTCAATAAAAGTAGAGAGATCAAGAGTGCAAAACAAAGTTAGGGATATTTTTTCCCACGAATGATAAGGGACAAGAATAACATTGTCCGACCGCAGTAGTGGTCATATTCGTGTCAAAGTTAGTCTGGCATGGATTCATCTCCTGCCAAACACCTTAGCGGTGGTTTAAAGCATACTAAAATATCTAAAAATAATTAATATGGCGTCAATTACCTCAAAGTGATCATTCGTGTTAACTTAGTTATGACAAAGTAGCAAGTTCATAGGTCAACGAGTGCTTACGGTTTTGTTGCCTAATCTTACAAGTAGAGACCTAAAATTAAGCAGTTGAATCGACTTGAGAATCCATTTATATGAAGAAAGGAAAGAACATTAAGGAGGATATACTCCATTGGGATACGGGACTACCGTTTGCATTAGAAGACAAGGAAATAGATTTCTGTTTACCGAGGCTCTTCAGTTTACAGCTCGGGGTTGTAAACGATAAACTAAACTGGGGATAGCCATAGCAGTAAAACCTGTGATGGGAATTCCTCCATGGAATTCCACTTAAGAGGAGAGCCAGGAACAAGGAGTATCATAAAAGAGTGATCCATGTGTGAAAAGCTAAGCGTGGAAGTTCCTGGACGGATGGTACTTCCGAAAAAATGAGGTCAAGAAAATATGGCGGAGTCGATTTCAGATGAAGAATGACCTGGTACTTTCCCGGCGAATAATGTTTTCCAAGATTATTCGGATCTCCCACCGGGTCCACGTTCGTAGGTTTTCCGACGTTTCGATGGCCGAGTCGTCCATCGTCTTCATGCCCTGAAGACGATGGAAGCCTCGGCCATCGAAACGTCGGCAAACCTGAGAACGTAGACCCGGTGGGAGGCCTTAATAATCTTGGAAAACACCGAATTCAGATGTTGTTATCAAATTTTTTCGCAAACACCTCAAAATGCGTGGCAACCTTAAACATTCTCTTTGACATCAAACCGCAAGCTTTGGAATTCTATTCGGAATCAATTACTTGTGGTGAGATTCCACTATCTATGGTTACTGAAATGGATAAAGAATTTCTCACCGAAATGATTCTTAGTGCATCGTGTACTTCACCGTTTCATGTTATTCTATATCATTTTTCATAAACATTCTCAGAAAGAGATATCAGGACAGGTCAGGCAATTCAATATTGGAAAAAGCTCGGCTCTTATCCATTGCCATACCCGGATTGATGTAATACAATTGCTTCGTGAGAGAGCAACGTTCCAATTTTTCTCGATTTTACGAAAGTCTTAGACAAAGTACCTCATAGTAAACTACTCGCAAAGCTAGAAGCTTATGGCATAGATAAAAATACACGGGGTTTGATTAAAGATATTTTGAATGGTCGGGTACAAAGAATGATCATAGATAGACTTAGCTCAAATGGAATAGAAGTAACTTCAGGTGAAGTAACCCAGGGAAGTGTTAACTGACCTCTTTTATCCCTACTTTAAGTCAACGACACTAACGACTCTGTAGTCACAAGTAAGGTATGTTTATTTTCCGACGATTTAGTGATTTACCGTGATTTCCGTGATACCCAGGACACAGAAGCTTTATCAGATGACGTCAATGCTATACGAAGCTGGTTCGACACTTTGCAATTAGAATTAAATTTTAAAAATTCCGTAGTGGTGAATATTTGGAATAAGAGCAATTCCCACCCGAATGCCTACTGCATTGGAAACACGGAAATAGAATAGGTGGACTCGATTAAATACCTAAGCGTTACCATCACTCACGACCTCTCCTGGGTGAAACAAATACGGGCAATATAGACAAGCTAACAAAATATTAGGATGTATTAGAAGAGTATTGGATAAATGTGATGAAAAGGTCAAAGAGAAATGTTACCTTTCGCGGGTTATGCTCATTTAGAATATTTTGTAAGTATATAGAAATCAAACGAAAATGGATTAATGGCCGAATTGGATCGCGTACAGCGTCGAGGAGCTACATTTGTAAAACGTTGCTATGATAAACTAGGAGCGTATCCAAAGCATTAGAGCAAATAGGCTGAGAATCACTCAATGGTGCGTAGGTTAAATTACAAATTAAATCTCTTGTATAAATAGGAAGGATTTCTCTTAAACAGTAATGTTGAAAATTTATTATTACCCCCATCGTACTACGGTTGGTGAGATCATATCTATGAAATTAGTGAGATTAAGGGTGGAAAAGATAGATTTAAGATGTCATTTTCTCCACGAACGATAAGGTATCAAAGTAACATTTTCCGACCGCAGTAATGGTCAAGTTCTGGCTAAAATTAGTCTCATGTGTAATTGCCCTTTGCCAAATACGCCAAGATGGCTTTCAGGGTACTACAATAAAGAAATATTGCACTCAGTAGCTCTTTGGAATGTCCATAAGAAGGAATATGAAAAAGGATACAAAAGTGGATAGTGAAATTGAAACATATAATCAATTGTCACAACCCACATCGAAAAAGCATTAATTAGGAAAATATGAAGGTAATACGTTTTTCCAATGTTTTTCTGAGATATGATGCAGGGACGAAAGCAATTTGCTAATATTCAAGCGGTTTCTGGCAAAATACATATTCCTGAAAATAATATGTTTTTATTTTATTTATGTAAGTATCCACCGCTACGCTATGTGGCAGGGGACTAATATAAACGAGACTAATTTTGACCCGAATATGACCCTACCTTGGTCGAACAATGTTTTTCTGATCTCTTATTGTGCGTAGAAATAACGACATCTTAAATATATCTATTCCATTCTTGATCTATTCAATTTTACTAACATGATCTTTCCTACCGCATTACGATGCCGGTAATATAACATTTTTAACATCACTGATAAAAAGACAGACTTTAGACGATGACTCAAGATTGTTCGATGATTTTGCCTTTGAGGTCCACAGGTAAGGTGGTAAATTACAAATGCATTAATTTTTCATGATGAAGCTCCCGCAGTTTCGCAAACTACGACCTTACCACTTTGTGAATAAAAAATGAAGCAATCTCCTTCAATCCACTGTAGTTGTAAGGCGATGCAGACGCTAGGAGAAATAAGTCAACAACGTTCCACATGCGATTAAACCAATTTATTAAAGTTACCGTTTCGCCTGAGTATCGTGGAGAGACAGGTCGTGATAAATTCTTCAATTCCTGTGGGAAGCGCCCATGCATTTAATTTTTACAGCTGCAATGAGATTCCGCAACGCATGGCCGTCGGCCGGCTAAGAGGACGCCGCCTCGACCGCACTCAGCCAGTGTACCTTCAACCACAATGCGGCGGGGATTCGCAGGCGAGGGGGCCGACCTCTCCCGCGGCCCACATGCGAATGGGCAGTGAAACATGGCTCTGCGAAGGAAGGGCCGATAAATTTCACAAGGGGAACGAAGTTGCATGCGAGGAGGATTGGAATCCGGGGGATGGAAAATACCTATTCATATACGTTAAGGTGATGAGTGAAATCGTCGAATGATCACAACCACCGGTGGCTCTAGACACCTGACAAGAATGCTTGTTGAAAGACCAAAAAATATTTGTGCAATTTTTTTTGTAACTGGTAAACGCTAATATCTATGATATCTACGAACCAACGTATAGATGTGCATATTATATATATATATATATATATATATATATATATATATATATATATATATATATATATATATGTATATATATATATATATATATATATTCATTCAAACATAGAAATAGGTATAAGGAAAGGGGATAGGAAAACACATAAAAGGTGAACACAGGACATGTGGGGAAGGCGGTTTTTTGAGCAGATCACGAATGTAAAAATATTTCCTTTACCGGGATTTGAACACCGGACCTTCCACTTGCCGGGCGGATGTGCTACCAATTACACCACCAAGGAAACCTAAGTTAACCTCTCTCTCTCTATTATAATAATATATATTTTTCCCTCTCTCTCGCTCTATACATATATATAAAACCATAAACACAGTAATCAACCCGAAGGTCGGTTTAGTAGGTGATGGTAGAGTTCACCCATGTACCAAGCCCGATGGTGTGTGAATTCTCACACATCAGGTTAGTGGGGCCAGTTCCTTTCCTTGTACCGGTTATGGTTTCCCAGGAAGATCTGGTACCCGAAAAATCAAAGAGCTTGGGTGGAGCTGCAGGTGCCCAAAGTGCCTTGCGTATATATAACAGTAACACACAGTACGAGAACATATAAAAAAAACACTCACAATAATATCTTGATAATTTGGAGGGACTCGCACTCCGTCTTCTTCGGAAGATAAGATATGACTTAGGAAAAGGGTGCTTGGTGCAGAAAGAGTAGGGGACGAAGGAGAGGGGAAAAACAGGTAGTGGGGGAGGGGTGAAGGAGGGGTATGTGGAGGGGGAAAGGGAGGCCAGAGGGGAGCGGAGATGGAATAAGGAGGATGCGGAAATAGTAACAAGCGACACAGAAAACTAACAATTCATCCACAGGTACCACAACACCCATGACCAAAGCATCAACTCACCAAGTCATCATAAGGGCTTGACAAGTCAAAACCCAGGACAAGGATGACAAAATGTATTTGGATGAATAAATTGTCCCACCACCTCGCAAGAAATAAATCCACCTCCATCCACCCCAGCCCCCCCCCGCTACCTTTAGTGAACGACATTGTGACCCGGATGTTGACAGGTTTTACACAGCCATATAAATGCCAATTCCATTGTTTTTAATTTTGTAGGGTTATCGGATGGGGGAAGGGATGCTAGAACGGAAGCATTGTAACAGTGGTTGAAGGGGGTGTTGTGGTGGGAGGCATGTTTTGGGATGGGAAGACCCGCGGACGGGGAAGAGGGATTACATGAGGCGCGATGATTGTTCACCCTGAGGTTCAGGGGTGTAGACCACTGGCCTATATAAAATGCCGGGCAGGGTTTGCAAGTCAGAAGATATATTACATTCTGAGATGTGCATGAGGAGTGGGAGAAGGGCGGGAGAGAGTTAAAAGGCGGGATGGAGAGGGGTGGAGTGATGAAAATAGGACAAGTTTTGCATCCTGCTCGCAAGCACGGAGTGGGTGTGATTCTGGGCGTGGGAGGGGATTTGGAAAGAGGCTTGGTGCATTTGAGGAGATCTGATAGGTTGGCGGGCCGTTTGAAGGTAAAAGAAGGGCATTTAGGAAGGTTGGACGAAATGTTGTGATTTTTGAGGATGGGGTACAGGTCTTTGAGGATGAATTTAAGGGACTGGATGCCAGGGAAGTAGGTGGTGCATATTGAGAGAGGGTGGGAGTCTGTGGTTGAGAGAGGATTGGGGGTGTAGGATTGTTTTAGGATTTTTTTGTGAAGGAGAGAATCTGAGTATCCCCGTTGGAGGAGGGAATGGTGAAGGTTGTTGAGGTATTTGTTGAGGGATTCGGGATGGTTGCAAATGCGCTGCTGGCGGATAGAGAGGATGTAAGGGAGGTGTAAGGTTTGGTGTGGTAGGGGTGGCAGCTGTTAACATGAAGGTATTTTTGTTTGTTAATAGGTTTAGTATGTACGGAGGTTAGAAATTTGTTGTTAGTTAGGGAAATATTAACATAAAGGAAAGTCATCTGTGATGATAAGATGTTGGAAGTGAAAGAAAGAGATGAGGAATCATTCAGTGGGGAGATGAAGGAATTGAGGGAGTCTATTGAGGGAGTCTACTCTGGCCACATAACATAGACTCCCTCAATTCCTTCATCTCCTTACTCAATGATTCCTCATATCTTTCTTTCACTTCCAACATCTCATCATTACAGATGACTTTCCTTGATTTTAATATTCCCCTAACTAACAACAATTTGACGATCATCGATATATATATATATATATATATATATATATATATATATATATATATATATATACATTCAAACTTGAAAATCCCGCCATACGGCGCACAAATATTCATCAAACAGAAATAGGTACAAGGAAAGGGGATAGGAAAACACATAAAAGGCGAACACAGGACATGTGGGGAAGGGAAATAGTTGTGTGTTTTCCTATCCCCTTCCTTTTTTCCATTTTTCCTTTTATGTGTTTTCCTATCCCCTTTCCTTATACCTATTTCTGTTTGAATGAATATTTGTGCACCGTATGGCGGGATTTTCAAGTTTGAATATGTGTTTGGCCAATGTGGCTCGTCTCTTCTTCTGGCTATGCGTGCCATGAAACGCACCGTTCCTATCCTTCTATCGTATGAATGCTTTTCTACTATCCTTTCCCCTTCTTGTGTCCCGTCTACTATATTTCTCCTTTGGTGGGTGAAACAGCTCCATAACGCCATCTCTCGGGCAACATCTATCGGAGCACTTTGGCGCTTTATAAGATCGCAGATCTCATGGTAAATCAGGTTTCCTTATTAGCTCAAGAGGTAGAGCATCCGCCCGGAAAGTGGAAGGTCCGTGGTTCAAATCCTGGATAAGGAAATATTTTTACTTTCGTAATCTGCTCAAAAACCGCCTTCCCCACATGTCCTGTGTTCGCCTTTTATGTGTTTTCCTATCCCCTTTCCTTATACCTATTTCTGTTTGAATATATATACATTTGTTTACACATTCACATTGAAATAGAGATAAGGAAAATGGTAAAGGAACTCATGTAAAGGACGAACACAAGAGAGGTGGGGATGGCGGATGTGAGCAGATCACGAATGTAAAAATATTTTCCTCGACCGGGACTTGAAGACCGGATCTCTCCACTTGCCGGGCGGATTCTCTAACTTTCGAGGAACGATAGCTCAGGTGGTTAGAGCATCCGCCCGGCAAGTGGAGAGATCCGGTCTTCAAGTCCCGGTCGAGGAAAATATTTTTACATTCGTGATCTGCTCACATCCGCCATGCCCACCTCTCTTGTGTTCGTCCTTTATGTGTTCCTTTACCATTTTCGTTATCCCTATTTCAATGTGAATGAATATTTATTCGCCATATGGCGGTATTTCGTGTTTGAATATATAAATAAATAAATATATATATATATATATTTATTTATTTATATACATATATATATATATATATGTATATGTATATATATACTTCTCTTCGATGGAATTTCTCTCTTCCTTCCCCGACGGCCCTCCTCTAACTTTCACGCTCCTCACTTCGTGAAAAGTCGGGTGGCGTCGTCTGCTAAAATCATGACTGACCTCCGTTCCACGTTACTCTCGCAGCACCTCCACTCGAATCCCTTTTTGCATCTCATCGAACACCCTGCTCTGGCCTCGGGGGTTGGGAGAAGGGCGCACTACTTGAGGCCATCCTCAAACACTTCCCAGTCGGAGAAACCGCACTCTTCTCGCGAGAGGGAGGAGTGCATTCCACGGGGAGGGGGCTCTCTTCCACACTTTCAGACCTCGCCCAGAAACCCCACTTGTGATCGCATGAGTGGATGGGCTCTGCAATGCGCTCCTCTCCGGCTGGGGAGGAGTTAGCCCCCGGGGAGCGCTCAATCGGAGCGGCGGGAAAACCCTAAGAGCCACCTTGGACACTCGGCGGGCATTCTTCTGGGGCAGCGTGGGCGTGCGCGGTCGGAAGTGGGATGAACCCTCCCCCCCTCGCAGGGAGAAATCCCCAAACGGAAATATTTAAAGCCTAAGAATTAACTTAAACAATGAATGTCAGAGAACCTGTGTACTATTTAAAGTGACAACATTGCCATCCGAATTATGCATGCAGTTTCAAATGATTCAAGAACCATGTCCATAACCATATAAGCCAGGTTGTTTAATGATTAAGGTACATTAGGTAGATGAAATATCGATCAGAAATATCTTAGTAGTTTTTAGGGGAGGTGACCGGCAGCAGAGGTCATTTGCGTCAATCGTGATGAATAGGAAAAATGGTTGAGAGAAACCCGGCGTCAGCATTAGCCTATTTTATTAACGAAAGGCGCAAAGGTGTCAAGCAGTTTAACGCCCCATCCGACGGACGGCTTTCTCACCCATAGTACTCTCCATAAAGCACCTCAAGTAAGAGTCGGGATAACACTGACTGAAGCCTCTGAAGCCTCAAAGATTCGAACCAGGGCTCTCTTGGTGGGAAGCCAATACGTTGGCCACCGCACCATGCCGATCCCCCATACCCATTTAAGCCGGTTTGTGCAATGGTTAAGGTACATTGAGTTCAAGAAACATCGATCAAAACTATGTTATATGGCTGGGGAAATCAATGGTCCCTTGTTTGAAAGAGTGATTACCTATTCGTATGAAGGTTTCCGCGGCGTTGAACTGCTGGTCTCAGCATTTTCGGGTTTTCCATCCGCGTTGGTTGTGTCGCAAGGGGCGTTTCGCGTGCGACACGAGGTATCGGGGAACGTCACAGTAAATACACCAAGTCTTACCGAAAACATTGTGTATTATACAACAACAGACGCATTACACCATTTACAATGGCATCCGATAATTATTAGTGGCTATTGAACACCCTTCGTCGAAATCATATTTGTTTTCCATTAAGTTGAGACCCAATGTGAATTGCACTGCAGTGAGCCTATGACATCTTAAGGTTTTGTCGTAATGACGAGAAACTTAAAGATCGGCCGTCATCGGTTGGCCGCGATCTCAGGCGGCAGAATATTAAGAAGGAATTTGAAAACTAGTTCGGAGATATGACAATAGAGTTAATCTGTTTGCCGAATATGTATAACAATAGTAGAGATTCGTGATTTTGAGATGGAAAAAATAAATGTTCCGTTTCTATTCCAGTGCATTTTTGAAGCAAAACGGAGGTTACTTTCTGGAGAGTAAAATTGTATACATGACTTTCATTTCTTTTATATAATATATGACTAGTATTTCTTTTTTACATCACTTTATATTTCCTCCTATTATTATTATATCTATTCATGTGTACTGTTGCTGGAAAGTTATGTTAACTAGGTCTAGTTACAAACCTGGCTAGGGATTTAGCTTAGTTATCTTCATTGGATGAAGATGTGTAAGAATTCACAGAAGGATTAATCACGTCTCCTTCGTGTCAAATAAACAAATAGAGGGATACCTCAGTTGAATTTCAGTTCTGAGCAGAATAAAATGTGCAATAAGGGTAAGATGTGGTGTTAGATATCCCTTCCCCCTCTCTGCCCTTACATCGTATATATTAATCCTTTGCCACTCGATAATGATCAGGGCTCCATGAATCCGGCATCCCAGTTTCTCTGGTGATGTTCTCCTTTAATTTCCTTTGGTTGCGGGACTCTGAACGGATTGACATAATATCCACGATTCTATTAAAACATTTTAGAGATCTTGTCGTACCCTTTTGAAAGAAAAGAAAGTTAATTGGTATTAAATTTATCTATACAAAATAGCCAAGGGAAAATTGTGGCCAATAATAATAAAGTTTGATCATTTTAACGTATAACGCCTCTTGTTTCTATAGAGAAAAGGACCTTTTCAGTTGTATTCGAACCTTCCTATCCCTTAAAAGAAAGACTGTCAACCTACGCGCCACTTAGTTATCTGGCTGCTCTTACTTTCGTGGGCCCTCCACCAGGCACGGTGTTTCATTTGCTTAACTATTATCTCCTTATTATGGTATGCAGTTAAATCCCAACTGTACCAGCCCCGAACAAAGGTGAGATTGAAACTAAATTTCAATTGCAATTGAAATGTTATTTATTTCTTTGACTACGTGTTGCGATTATTAATAACAAATTCCAAGAAACCTCGGGAGATGGCGCAAGAGTAACTTTTAACAGAGGTATCCGCAAAGTGTGTATTTCAATGCAACAAGTTCCGAGCGTTAAATTAATTGGGCTTTTCAAGTATTTGAACCCGGATCCCTCGATATCCGGCCGAATGCTTTATCCAATTAAGCTATCGAGGCGTCCTCTTACACTCCGCAATTTTGGGGGCTTACAAGGAACAATATACCGTGACGAAATACCGTACACACAATGTAATAGGCATTCACCAAAATTTCATGTTTTAAGAGGACGTCTGGATAGCATAACTGGCTAAAGCACTCGGCCTGGTGTCGAAGGATCCGGGTTAGAATAGCGGACAAGTTGAATTATTTTCAAACTCTGAATTTGTTGCATTGAAATTACTAATGACTTTTCACGGTAAAAAAGATTTTTTTACTGAATAACTCCTAGTTTTTTGCATTTAAATACTAACTTCAATATTGGTGAACGTATCTTTATAGATGCATTTAACCATGGTTTAACATATTCTCACAGCTACGAATCACAAAGAGCTGGTCGAACTTGAGAAAAATAAATTTAAGAAACAAACAAGGCATTTGGACCTCCTAGTCGTAAATGATCGAGAGAGCAAAATATTCAAGCAAAGATGGACGTTATCAAAAAAGTAACTTGGATAATGCGAAAACTGAATTTTTTCAGCACCTAACCCTTTATTAAAGTTTCTTCCGTGAAAACTAAATACTCGCCACGTATTCCAAATGTGGTCTAACTAAAGCGTAGGGACACCTCTCCCCTTTTTTTACTACATTTACCAAAAACTAAGCTAGCCCAATTCAACCTAATTCATTTTAGTTTGATCCGCAAATTCTTCTGATGTGATTAGCTATACATATAAATGATTTTGAAAAAAACTATTAGCAAAATTCTACAAACTAATCTTAAATCTCATTTAAATAGTTCTCTGTTTTCTTATAGTGGAAAGAAACGTCACTCAATTATGCAGAGGTATTACAGCAGTCATATAAAATGTCCTTAAATACCCAGAATTTCGTAGTGTGTTGAATTTTTATTTGATGCCTTTACAAGTTTACAAATTTCTCTCCTTCCCAATCACACCACTCATAACTTTGTAAGATCTATTCTTTAATTGCTATCTCAGGGGTTTTGAGGACATCATAAAGATCTCACTGACCATCTAGTGAAATGCAGTATTATTATTCAACTAACAGTCACTCATTAATACAAACAGCTATCATCCGAAGCATTTTTCTTTGCTCCGCTGTAAGTATTTGATTAGCAATGGATGAACCAATCCCTACTAACTCTCAATAGCGGCCGACGGGGTGCCCTCCAGGTCTCGAGTTACCTTATGCAAATATGTGGAAGGTCGCCTTTCGATCGAACGACAAAAAACTATGCCGTGCGGAGTGAACTTGATATTCTCGGGCGGTAGTTTAAAGGGTGTTGATGGAGGAAGGAAGAATGGGAGGGGGAGGGGATGGACGCAGCCCCTGTGGGTGGAAGGCGGGAAGGATGCACAAACAAAATAGAAAACATTAAATCGGAAAAATTCATTCCAAGCGCGCGATTGAGAAATTAACATTCAAAAGGCAAGTGAGTAAAGCACCTTAAAACGCTATCGCCACCCGAGACACACAATGTGTGTGCTGGTCATTGCGCAATCATCCGAATTTTTAAAAGTATTTTCGAGGAACTTGATACAGATAGCCCTGGCAAAGGTTGAAGTAACCTTTTGGTTATGTTCTTTTGAAGATTATATCTTAGCTTGATACCCTCTATAAATTTGTAAATCATAATAACTGACTATGATTGTATTATTCGTTTAAAACGGACTGAATTTGAATTTTTTTTGGAATTTGGAGGGGACACATTTTTCGGAGAATGTTGGCGAAAAAGGGAAAGGTTTCCAAGGATTATCATTCACAATATTGGTCAGTAAATAAATATATATGTTTATCGTTGAAGTTGACGTTCTCCGGCGACGCACATTCACGCAAACACGGATACAAAATATTCAGTATGTATTGACGTTTCGTCGCCCCCACCGTCGTCATCAGAATGGCGTTGTCGGGGAAGAGCGGAGAATATATACAGGGTTCGTCCGGAAAATAAGTGTACTGACTTTTTCCCGCCGCTCCAGGCGCGCCCAGCACCGCTCTGACGGGCTGCAATTGGAGGGGGGTATGTTGGCAAGCGACGCCGAAAAAGGCAGTCGGCTCTGAGCTGTGGTGTAGTGAGGAGCTCTGTTAACGCGAACCTCCACGCTCGACCCACGTCACGGAACGCGATGCCGAAATTTTTTGGAGCAGCGTTATTCCTTCAAATTTGCGGTGAAGCTTGGGAAATCGTCTACCGAAACTGTCGGTATGATTAACCAGGCTTACGGGGAGTCAGCCATGTCCAGAAACATGATCTTTCGGTGGCACAAGATGTTCGTGGAGGGTAGAGAAGAGGTCGACGACGAACCACGGCCTGGACGCCCATCAACGACACTCACCGACGAAAATGTGCGAAAAGTTTGCGATGTACTGAACTCTGATCGTCGTCTCAGTGTTCGGATGATAGCAGAGCAGTGTAATGTGCCAAAAACAATAGTGCACGAGATTATTAGGGACCAATTACAGATGCGAAAAATTTGTGCAAAGTTGGTGCCGAAATTGCTCAGTGATGATCAAAGACTCAATCGTTTGGAAATCGCGACACAACTTGCGGATCACTGCAAAAATGATCCACATTTTTAGAGAACGTTGTTTCGGGTGACGAGACGTGGGTCTTTGAGTACGACCCGGAGTCGAAGAGACAAAGTGCGGAGTGGCACACCCCATCATCACCCCGTCAAAAGAAAGCTCGCATGAGCAAATCTCGGATCAAGGCGATGCTCATTGTCTTTTTTGACAAAAGGGGGGTCGTCCACTACGAATTTGTACCTGAACGACAAACTGTAAATTCTGCATTTCACAGGAAGGGGAGTTGAGAGAGGAAATGAAGAATGATAAGTTTTCGCGTCCGTGGGGCTAAAGGAGGAAAATATCATCAATATAACGGGCACATATGGGTGATTTAAGGGTTTGTTGTTGGAGAAAGTTTTCTTCTAGTTTACCCATAAAAAGATTGGCGTGTGCAGGAGCCATACGTGTGCCCGCCCATTGCAGTACCTTTTATTTGCAAATATATTTTCTCAATGAATTGGAAGGCATTTTTGGTGAGGACGAGTTGGCTCAGTTCGACAAGAAAATCTGTGGATGGAGTGTGTGTTGTCGGTCGTAGAGAGAGGTAATATTTCATGTCTTCTAAGCCTTCTTGTAGGGAATTGAGGTGTACAGAGATGAAACGGCTATTGTGGCCATGAGAATGGTCGTGCTGTGAGGAATTGTGATTGAGCGTATACGTTCCAGGAAGTGGTACGAATCTTTGATGTAAGAAGGGAGTGAAGTGGCTATGGGTTGAAAGTGGTGGTCTATAAATGCGGAGATTCGCTCAGTGGGGGAGTTGATGCTGGAGACAATGGGGCGTCCGGGGTTATTGGTTTTGTGAATTTTGGGTAGCAAATAAAAACGTGGGGTCTTAGGATTAGGTGGAGAAAGAATGGATATATCTTTGCGAGAGAGACCTTCTCCGAGACCAAAATTGGATAGAAAAGATAGAATATCTCTTTGGTATGAAGGATTAGGATCTTGGGGCAGGGGGGTATAGCAAGAAATAACATTTAATTGTCGTGATGCCTCAGCGTCGTAGTCCTTGTTTAGCACGACAACGGATAATTATATTTTCGGCCGTCGTGATAATTATATTTTCGTTTGACGCTAAACGTCTGAGTGCTCGTCTCTCAGGGGGAGAGAGGTTATCTGGTGGATTCAGGGAATCTATGAATTTTTTATCGGAAATCTTTGTTCGGAGGAGATTGATAAAAATGTCTATTGGATTTTTGGATATGAGTGGTTTGGGTTCGTTTTCTGAGGCTGGACGGAATCGAGTAAGTGCCGGATTAATGGTGGAAGCGTTCGAAGGGAAAGACTGCGAATTCCAATGGGCATGCCAGCGGAGATTCCGGCAGAAGTTTAAAGTGTCGGTGACAATGTTAACGTGGTTGGTTCTGGGGGTGGGGGAGAAGGAGAGGCCTTTACTTAGTAGTGAAAGCTCGCGATTAATGAGAGGCTCGGACGAAAGGTTCACTACTTTGTTTTCGACTTTGGGTGTGGGGTGCTGAGTCTGTGACTCTTTTGTTTGGCGAAAACGGGTGTTTTGAACGGAGGGTAGGTTGAAAAGTGGTGCTAGATCCGATTTTAAAAGGAATAGCGGGGGAGGTTCGGATGGTGGTGGGGGTTGTTTATATATATATATATATATATATATATATATATATATATATATATATATATATATATATATATATATATATATATATATATATATATTTATATATATATATATATATATATATATATATATATATATATATATATATATAGATGATGCGTAAGTACTCACGAGAGCAATATAACTTTTGGACGGAACAATAGAAGACAGAATAAAACAGATAACACGTAAAAGGACACTCACACTAACTGATTTGAGCTTTCGGCCTAATCCGAGGCCTTATTCACCATTCCTGCGTTGGTTCGCATTGTACCATGTATGCATCCACCGTTATATGCATCCAAGTGGTGAACGATATTTCCGAACACCTTTTAAGAAATGATTGAATCCGCAGATTAAATCAGAAATATAATCTTTTAATTCCTGTTCAGCGTTTGGATATTCTTTTCCCGAAATCAAATTGTTCCAATCATAAAAGTTCCTTTGTTGCATCACAGTATGTTTAGTATATAGTTGCAATAATTCATGGCTAAGAAGGACTCGCTATATTGGGTCATGTCCACTTGCATTGGTGAGGAGATACCGCGAAAGACAATGGGAGAAATTGAGTGTTTAGGCGGGCATTGAGTGTTTGCGGATTGACATCTGACATTCTCCATGCGGAGGTGGTCCATTTGTTCTATGTTCACACCCAGAGTGCGCGTCTAAGAGGACCAGAGATGACGACTGAGTGCTTTCCCCTCTTTTCGCTGGCCTTCCACTGGCGGTCCTAATAACTCCAAAGACGCTCCTCCGTAGCTGACTTAAAAGGTAAAACACCACCACCGAACCCCCTCCCCTCCCTCCCGCGCACTCTCCTAAGTGTGTAACGGATTAAAGTGGTTTTAAATATTCAGAAGCGGAATGCCAAGAAAAGATCCATCCCACACACGCACAACCGCACTCTTAGTTCCCACCTTTCTCTATCTCTGCGGTGGTACAGTGTGGAGAATCCACCCCTAGAATCCAGGGAATCTCTGCCGAACCCTTGCCCGCCCGACACAGAAGGGGCGGCTCCCTCAACTGAGAGTCCATCTGTGTCAGCTCGCAGCTGAATCCGTAATAGACAAGAGGAGGGTGGTTGGGGTTCGCTTCTGTTTCGGCCCACCTTTCCGAAGAAGGCGCCCTTCAGCCCCTCCGCCCCCCTTTTACGAATTCGCCGCCACCCCTCCCCCGTCGTTTGCCCCGGAATTCATTTGTTCTTCCCTCCCAGCCCTCGCTTTCGCCCTCCCGAGTCTCGGTTGTGATCGCGGTTACCTTGCGTGGGAGCGAAGGAGCGGTAAAGCATACGTGATGGGAGAAGAGGGTCTGATTGTGGCTTCAATCCCCGGCGGAGTTCTGTTTTAAGGAAATAATGGGTAAAACAGTCTTTTATACATACCTTTCTCGTCGTCCTCATTTTTAATCGGCAAATGCAATAATTAACCTCATAGCAAGTGATCTCTAGGAACGTGCTACCATCCTTGTGTAATACAGTAAGTGAACAGGTCTTGGCTTGACAATGAAAGACTTCCATTTTCATTTAAAAAATGATTTCATTTTTTCTTAATAATCTCGCTCGACTTCAAAATACTTCATCCAGCCTTACTCTAATATCAGTATTCCTTCCCAGTAGTGAGAGGCTGTGAACAACATCTAACGTACATACATACATATCCTTGGGCAGTCGTTGTACACATTAATACTTATTGTAATGAACTAACTCTTGGGGAATTTCGGCTGCAAGCCTTCTGGGCCCTTATCGTTCTTAGAAAAAATTACATTTTAAACCTGTCAGTCTTGCAGTCTATCTCTCTAGTCTTATGTTCGTGATCCCTTCGACCGTAATACGTTGGGGTTCGTATTATATCCTTGATGTCATCGAAAAAGAGCCCATTTGCAAATAATAAGTTAATAAGTTTAATCTATATTGTAAACGCCGCTGTGTAAGTGAATCCTATCCTAAATTGTCTAGCAAAGTGGATACGCTGCTGCGTTGGTCACAACAATGTTTTAAAAATGTAGCCCCCCTCCGCTTAACTCGATCTAATTCCGAAACCAAATATAATTATGAGGATCCCATACTCTGCCAGCTTACCCTAGGTGGGGCCTGACCAAGGCAAGGAAACATCGTTCTTTCCCTTTTTCGTCGCATTTACCTAGCACTCTTTTCACAAATCCCAATTTTTTATTAACACGACCGCATATTTCTCGTATGTGTTTTCCCCAGGATAGATCGTGAGTAATTTTTACACTCAAGTATTTAAAGGAATCGACCCTCGCGATTTTGGTTTGTTTCACTTTGTGACTATAAGGGAGGGATTTAATCTTTTCCCAAAAATGTATTACTAAGCATTTTTTTAAATTTAATTCCAATTGCCATGTATCGCACCAATTTTGAATTGCATCTAGGTCGTTGGCTAACACGACTCTGTCTTCGTGACTTCGAATGTCCCCAAAAATTACTTCATCATCATCGAAAAGACGGAGCTTGCTATTAACTACGGCACTGAGGTCATTTATGCAAATAAGGAATAGGAGGAGGCCTATGACACTTCCTTCGGGATACACCCGACGTGACCTTGACAGTATCGGACGATACACCGTCCAGGACGACTGTTTGGACGCGATCACTTAAGAATTGTTTAATCCAGTTAATAATATTCTTAATTATTTATTAATAACTTAATAATATTAATGTATTCCATAAGTTTCCAATTTTGCGAAAAATTTGCAATGAGGGACTTTATCAAAAGCTTTCTTAAAATATAGGAATATCGCATCAACTGGAATATTACTTTCATCGGAGTTCAATATATCATTTAAAAAAGTGCGAGTTGAGTTTCGAAGGATCTACCCTTAAAAAAGCCATGTTGGTTACTAATCAATAAATCTTGGCTATTGAGGTGCCTCATAATGGAACTAACAATGTGTTCAAGAATCTTACAGGAAAGGGAAGTGAGCGATATTTGCCTATAATTACTGGGGTCCTTCCTTTCTCCGTTTTTAAATATGGGTGTTATCGAAGCTACCGTCCAGGCGTTTGGTACGCTTTCTTCTGTTAATGATTTCTTAAATATTATATCAAGATAAGGGGCAATTTCAGCTGACAGTTCTTTATACACGCGCGCCGATATCTCATCAGGTCTCGGAGATTTGTTGGGGTCTATTTGTTTAAGGAGTAATTCTATTCCGCGGGTGGGAAAATTGTTTTCTTGCATTGACTGCTGAAATATTTTCGGAAGGTTCTCGGGTGTATTTTGTGAGCATATGTTGAAAACACTTTGGAAGAATTAGTTTAATATGTTGACTTTATCTAAACTACTCTTTACTTTATCCCCCTTTTCGGTATTCACTGAGTTTACGGTGGACTTTTTTCCCTGCACTTCCCTGACGTAGGACAAAAATATCTTTGGGTTATCGTTCAAATGTTCGCCTAATTTTTTCCTTTTTGGAATTCCGCTAACGCCTTCCGGAAGGTCTTCTTGGAAGTGGGCCTAGATGCTTTGTACTTCTGTATGGTTTCGGTGATTTTATCAGGGCAGGAATCTTTAACTGCGTTTTTCATTCTGGCCTGGCACACCCTTTGCCGCCTAAGAGATTTCCGTACTTCAGAGATGTACCATCGGGGTTTCTTATTCTCTTTTATATATTTACTAGGTATAAATATCTGTATTGCTGAACGTGTTATCGTAAGAAAATTATTTCAAGTATCCTCGACACTACTAGTTTTGCTTAATTCGTCATATGTAAATAATAACGTTTCAATTCACATTTTAAGCCATAATAGTCCGCTTTATTGAACAAATAAACCTTTCTCTTAGGTTTGTTAACTTTATCTATGCTTAGAGAAAATTTTGCGTTTACAGCCCTGTGATCACTGATTCCGTCAACAACTTCTATATTTAAGGCCTTTGTAGGTATATTTGTGGCTAACAGATCAAGAATGTTCTTTCCCCTTGTATGTGAAGAGACTAATTGATGTAGGGATTTCGAGGTGAACGCAAATAAGAGGGAGTCGCATAGATCCTTGTATTTACCCCCATTTATAAGATTGTACGAATCCCACTCTATTGTGGGATTACTAAAATTGCCTCCGATAATTTGGCTATGCTCACTGTTCTGGGATGTAAAGCTTTGTATCTGTCTTTCCAGATCTGGTATTGAGTAAATGCTAACGTGGGGTGGTCTATAATACGCACAGATATATATATATATATATATATATATATATATATATATATATATATATATTTATTTATTTATTTATTCATTCAAACAGAAATAGGTATAAGGAAAGGGGATAGGAAAACACATAAAAGGCGAACACAGGAATCCCGGATAAGGAAATATTTTTACTTTCGTGATCTGCTCAAAAACCGCCTTCCCCACATGTCCTGTTTTCGCCTTTTATGTGTTTTCCTATCCCCTTTCCTTATACCTATTTCTGTTTGAATGAATATTTGTGCGCCGTATGGCGGGATTTTCAAGTTTGAATATGTATATGTATATATATATATATATATATATATATATATATATTTTTTTTTTCAAGTTTGAATATGTATATGTATGCGTGTATATATATATATATATATATATATATATATATATATATATATATATATATATATATATATATATATATATATATATATATATATTCTTTTCGATTTGGGTGTTTTCACTGAGCACCATACACTTTCTATACAGCTATCAGGAAATAACTCGGCTCTACTGACATTAGAGATCTTAACCGCAATAAACACTCCTCCTCCGGCTCAATTACTATGAATATATGACTATCCACGAAGGACGAGCACAGACCATTCATATACACTAGCACTCAGCAAACGCATATACACAAACTCAAAGGACCCAACTTCTGGGAGAATCTGAAAACAAGTAGAGCGCGGACGAGGATATGCGTCGAACACGCCGTTTTCGGGCACAAAGTAGTCCTCTTCAGCAAACTGAGGGGAAAAAAAACACCTCCAATACAAGGTTGACAGTAAACCACCGAAGACAGACGCCCAATATATATAAATGTATATATTGTGGCTGAAAAGGTTATAGGAGCTAGGGGACCAATAGGATTAGATGGGAAGAAGGGGAAATGAGTACTTCAAACGTTTTGGCAAAGAGGAAGGGGGAGAGGGTGGGGCGAACAGAAACCAATGGGATGAGTGGAATTGGGAGGTGTAATTAGTGAAGGGAAGGGAGTGTGCAGGTGAAAGGTCTCTGAGAAACGGACTATGAAAAGGGGGGGGGGTGGTGGTGAGTACTAAGCCCAACGGAAATATTTTTGTGTTTGAAAACAGGAGTCACTTCAAAAAGGAGTAAATGGTAGAGAATGGAATCGACCCTTTATCGCTGTTAACTACGACCTTCTTGAATATGTATAAAAAATGCTTTCTTCCAAAAGGTGTTTGGGAGTCTGTTTAATAAGTTTCAGTTCGTTTTCTGATGTCTGATGGCCTTCCTTGAGTAAATGTTTAACCAATGGTTGGGCCATTTGAGTGTGTGTTTATCGAGTTTTAGTGTGTGTGAATGTGGTCTGTGCTCGTCCTTCGTGCATATTCACAGAGTGTGTACTTGTAGATCATCCTGGTACCTTTAACAGGGTCTTCTCTACAGCCTCGTGAAGGATTACATTTCCACCTGGAAATCTCTAACGGGGTCTCACAGCCTCCTGAAGGGTTCCAGACAGGTTAGTGCGTACGTGGCTGTGTGTGGTCCCTGGCGTGGATTAATTTCCCGTAAACCATCACAGACGGTACTCTTGGTCGAGAGGTTGTGGTTGGTTCCTTAGGTGGTTCCTGCGAAAACCAGCACAGCAATTTGGTCTGACGACAGTTGCGACTGTTTATTAGGGCCATTCCCCTTCTTATTTCAACTTAGCTGTTAGCTCATTAGTTTATGTTCGTTTATAATTAGTATTCCACTTGCTCTAGTTTACCCCCTCCAATTTTTATACCAGCCTCCGACTACTTTTCTCCTCTACCCTGAGGGTTTTAGTTTTCTTCTAGTTTAATGCTCGTTCCCCAAGTACCTTTTGGAGCTGCTTGCACATCTTTCCACGAGCCGGAGCACGTGAATTTTTCTGCCATTCGTCTCGACTTCTTTGACGCCCAATGTTTGTGATTTAATCGACTTCTAGATTTTGGTTGAATAGAGATGGTGGGAGGATATATCCTTTTGAAACTCATTCGTTTATTTTACCTTCTATATTCCTTCCGCTTTTCATTTTCCATGAATATTACCAGATTCTTATGGAGTTGATAGAAATGTGGGAATGATTATTCTCGTATGGCTGCTGTTCATTCCAAGCGGCTGTAGTTTATCATCTTGTTCCTTTTACATTTGTTTTCGCGAATGCCATATATGTAGGTGTTTGCGTATATAGATGTACCCACGAGGAGAGTATATCTCTCTCTCGTTTCTCGGTTTTTCCTGAAGCCGGATCGAGTTTCGGTGAGGCTTTCTCCTGTACATGTCCTTCTATTCCTCGGCTCATCCTAGTTAGCATTATTTTGGTAAACATAAATTTCAATGTTCTATGGCCTCTCTTCTATGGCCTATATTTATCTGTCCTTGGTTTCTTTGTCACTGAAATAATCACACTCCGCCTGAAGTCCCTTGGTAAAATTTTTACTATTGTTGTTGATTTTCTCGGATTATTCCAAATATTTCCTTCACTTTAATCCGCCCAAGTGCCCTCATTATTTCTCCGTATACTTTGTCAAACTCACCAGCCTTGTTGCGACTCTTTTAATATGCTTATTAATAGATACAGAACCCGTCCGTCTTCCCCCATCAAGATATCTGCTTTAATAAAGTCAAATTCAAGTTGTTAGGGCCCTTGGTGAGGCACTGAAATGTATTCCTTCCATCTCTTCTCGATACTTTCATCTTCTTTTAGTATCGTTCCATTAGCATTTCGGACTTCTTGGGATATTGTTTGCCTTCTTGACTCACATTGATATAGTAGAGTTAAAAGTAAGTTTCAATTTTTGGTGTCCTCTCCCGAATTTTTTAATTAGTTAGTTTGGTAACGATCAACATCCACATATATAATTTCACCGTGTAGTTATCCTCAGGTTGTGGCTCAGGTGGTCCAATGGTTAGAGCGTTGGACTACTGACCGGAGGGTCCCGGGTTCGATTCCCGGGATTCCCGGGCAAAGCACTCTGGGCACCTGCAGCTCTACCCAAGCTAGTTGATTTTTCTGGTACCAGATATTTTTGGGAAACCATAACCGACACAGGGAAAGGAACTGGCCCTCCTACCCCGATGTGTGAATATCCATACGCCGTATAGGGAATTGTACTGGGTGAATTCTAACATCACCTAACAAACCGACCTTCAGGTTGATTACTGTTTGTATGGTTCATATATCGTTGATGGCATATATATATATATATATATATATATATATATATATATATATATATATATATATACACACACACACAAACACTCGGGCAACAAATATTCCAATAACTCGTACTCCGTATTCTTCGGAAGATAAAATAGGACTGAGCTTTCATATCCTCGCATTACGTTTTCCACCATTCTTATTTTACTTTATTTGTGGCCCTTCTCAATTTATTCTTTAATTCTTTGTACTTAATTTTACCTAACTCAGTGTTTACATTCTTCCATATTCTTCTTTCATCCATCTTTGCAATCACCTCATCGATTACTCATGATTTCCTTACCCTTTTATCATTAATATTTCTTAGAGTGTCTTTTGCGGCTTCCGATATCACTTTCTTGATACATTCCTATTTTTCTTCGATAGTACTCAGCTCTTTATGGTCATCCATCGTTTTCTCTACAGTATGCAGATACTCCTTCCTTGTCAATCCATTTATGCTTCTATATTCTATTTCCTAACCCGCCGCTCCTGCATTATCTTTTTGAAACGGACGTTGCATTTCGTAACAACTAAATTGTGGTCAGAGTTCGCATTCATTCCCTGGAAACATTGCGAATTTATCACACTTTTCCTTAACCTGTGCCTGACCTTAATATAATCTAACTGAAACCTTTCTGATTCACCTGGCATTTTTCATGTATACCTATGCTGTTTGTGGTGTCTAAACCATGTGTTGGTGATGGCTAACCCCTGTCTCTTGCAGAATTCAATTGCTTTCTCCCCGCGTTCATTCCACGTGCCTAACCCATAGTCCCCCACCTCATCACCATCACTTCCTTCGCCTGCCGTCGCATTCCAATTTCCCATCACTATCAAATGTTTCTCTGCAGGAACACGCGATTATATTCTCTAACTTCGCGCACATCCAATTGACTTCTTCCTCTTTGTGGTTACTCGGTGGCATGCATACCTGAACAATGACCAAGTTCGTCGGTTCTACTTTAATCTCTACTACTAATATTTTATCAGTTTCTTGCTCTATGTTAACTACGCTTCTTCCTACCTCTTTATTTAATATTACGGCCTCTCGTTGGCTTTCGTCACTTCTCGAAAATGCCTGTCTTCATCATTGTCCTAATATTCATTGCTCCTGTTCTAATCAATGGCGTCTTCTTGTTCTGAGTCTTCTCTTCAGTTTTTGTTGGTTTTTCCTTGCAAGGGTTTCGTGGTATGACCACCGCGGATACCTTGTCTCCCCCGCTTGTGTCAGGGCAGACGGCCGATTTGGCCCAGTCCCACAGTTGCCAGGACTCAATTTTTGTCCTGTGTCCATCATTTTTCATGAGAATAAAAATTTAGATGGTTTCCCGTTGCCTTCCTCAATAGTTTTTTTATTTTGGCACCATCACTTAATGGCCGTAGTTCTTTTGAATTGCCAGCCAGATGCTCTAACCACTAAAGTTATCGAGGAAACGACCTTGACATGGAAGTCAGCTTAGGGAGGTTTACAACCAAATACCCCGATTCTTTGCCCCGGAGATGAGTTTACGGAGATTTTTCACTCATCAAAGGGGAAATTGTCGAAAGATTCATTGATCAAGCAAGTAAGGTGAAGGAAGTATTTTTTACTTATGATCTGATAGATTTGGCCCTGCCCGCCACTGTTGTGTTCGTCCATTACATAGTGTTCCTATCCCTTTTCCTTGTATCTATATCCATGTGAAAGAATATTTGTTCCTATGGCGAGACTACGTAGTTATAAAATTAATAAATATTAAACGCTTCTTATTATCAAATGAAAAAAAGCATTTGGTAAATGAACTTCACAAATATCAATATAATGGCATTATTTTGTGAAAACGGGAAACAACCACACTGTTAAAACTACACCAGATATTTCCACGTAAAATTGAATGTAAACAGTACGGAATATTGTTTTCAGCCGCCTAACCATAATTCAATTACTAAAGCTCATCAGCATTCAAAATGAAACTCGCTCAGCAAAAACTAAAGGCCAGTTCGTAATTTTCCTCGGGAAATTGCAATTCGGACTCGCTGCATAATCACGTCATCATCAGTGTAAATCTAGTAAATTAAATGCTCTCTCACAAACCTCAAAATCGCTCTTCAATAGCATTAACAGAGTGCCAAAATTACAGTCGGCCACCATCGAATAATGACAAATGCTTTTCAAATATTTACTTTTACAAGGTACCTTGCGAGCTGCCGCTATGGTGAGTGGCAGGAGGTGAATGAAGAGGTGGAAGCTAAATAAAAAATTTAATATTGAAACAGGGCACACATTTGCAAAAAAATACTGTGAAAAAGACCATGTCTATCACTTTTTTTAATATACGTGTAGTAGTAGTATTTAGGGGAGGCGACCGACAGCTGAGGTCGTTTGCATCATTAGGGATGGAGGGTGAAGATAAATTTGGCGTCGATATTATCATCCTGTAATAACGAAAGGCTCCAAGGTGTCAAACAGTTTAACTCCCCCTCCGACGGGCGCTGTACTCACTCAAAGTGCTCTCCACAAATAACTTCAAGTAGGCATACCACTGAAAAATATCTGCCACCGCCGGGATTTGAACCCGGACCTTCTAGGAGGGCAGCCAGTACGTTGGACAACGCAGTATTCCGATCCCCCTTCTTAAATTAAATTCTACACTCAACATAATATGTCAAAGGAATCATTATCACGTAGTTTTCGTGTAGGAAGTTCCGAATGGATGTAAAAATAACCGTGCTCGTAATTATTGCGTGTACCACGTCATATTGTGTTTCGGAAAGGTGAAGAATCGAACGCTGTAAAAATAAACCTCAATGCTTTTCCCCCGGTAAGCATACTTTTAAGTAACCCCTTTGCTCAGAATCACCGAGGATCGGTCCAGCACTGACCTACTAACGCAGATAGGGATGAGAGATGGCCTTAGAGGACTGTAAATCGTGCCCGCTACTCCATGGGCCGATCCGTGTCGAGTATCTGTCAAGGCATTGCATTACAAGCTGACGGCGATCAACCGCCCCACTCCCGTGCAGGGCCCTTCCGATCTCCCGCTCGGCTCCTACTTCTCCGTGTGGGGAGCGTAATCCCTGCACGAATGGCAATCAAGTTCCCTCCCTTGATATTTTGACGACGCCCCTCACATCCTGTACCATTATTCTCCGCCAAAACCCTCCGACTACGTTCACTGGACGAAACACCTTCACACCGCGGTAAAAGTGTTACTCATACGATGAAAATTTACCAAGTCAACTGTACTGAAGTCCGAGATTAACTGAATCTTAAAAGTTTCATTGAATATTTCCACTCAACTTCACCCATTTATGATCTAATCTATCGATTTTTAAAAATTATTTGCCTAAGGAGGGAATTAATATTCCCTTATAAAATTTTCATCATACTGTAAAAGATTATTTTTTTCTTTCATAGCATTCACAAAATAACTTAATAATACTTAAAGAGAGTATAAAACACGAAGTCATTGAGCCATTCCTTAGGTAACAATTATCAAATATCGAATTAGGGCATCGGTGTTGAAAATAATTTTTGCGCCATGCTAATTCAAATTTGACCAGGTCTAAATGAAGACTAGGACTAGAACTAAACACATTCCTCGTTTCCTTTCAATGAGGATTTGTGGGACTATATGTCATTAATGTATCCTTTCAATCACTCATTTTTGAAACAAGGCGTAATTTCAATCATTCTTTCTTAAACCATGGGGAGAAGGGAGGGGTTCTCGGTTTTTCCACTGACACTTCGGTCCAGATCTACCGTTAACAATTAACGTAGAATCAAAATGTAGTCATTAGAGCTGAGATGATTGCGGGTTAACTGAATAATGATATTTTAACTGAACCATGGAAATCCTGCTTAACCAAAGTCATATCCTCAAAAAACAGGCACACAGGATCTTGAAATCATTGCATTGGAATCAATAGAAAATGAAGGCCCAACTCAGTTGAGGAATGAACGTCAAAAAAGACTGGGGAGTTTTAAATGATCAATTATGAAATTAATACATACGATTTTATTGCGACGGGACCATCCATGGCAGCGTGGTAAAACCGGTCGAAACATGTGGTGAGGAGGAGTCCAACGCAACCGATCGCCAGTGTGCTTAGAGCAATCTTAGCGGAAAGATGTGCTTCCTCGTGAAGTGTCTTCTTCGCATTTGCAACACGGCGCACGAAATGGTCAATATTCAACATGACAGTGGCCCCAACCACACATCCTCAATCGTTGCCAAATTCCTGGCCCCGAGCATCACCTCGGTGGCCCCAAGCCCCTAAACAGTCCTGACTTGGCTCCGTGTGACTAATTTTTGTTTCCCCGACTGCAGATAGATCTGAAAGGAAAGAATTGGGAGACCGTGGAAAAGATCCAAAAGGATATTACTCATCGTTCCTGAGAGACATTCCCGACGAGGAATGCCTGCCAGGTGTGGCAGACACGTTTCTGCAGGTGCATTGATGCAGAGGGAGAGGGAATTTGGAAGAATTTTAAGCATTAGTACAAGCCCGTAAATCAATAAATCTATTTTCCCCAGAGAATTAAATAAAGTCATGCGCATTACTTTCATTACGGTCCATGTGTAATCTAGGAAGTGGCTAGATGGTACCTTAATACCTCACTTAGAGGAGTACCATAATGGACTTGGGTCTCCTGAAAAGAATCTACCAAATATTCCTGCTGAGATAATGGAGCAGAACGGCTGAGTCTGTGCTCGGTGCTGCGTCCCTGGAGATTGAAATTTTGGGATTAAACGAATCGTTCGGCATAGGCATTCATTTTTGCTCCAAAAACCGAAAGTTTAAACCAAGCACAATCACGCGCAGAGGCAAGCGGCAGGAACTCTTTAATTCCCTCCTCGACTACGGGTCTCTTATTTGTCGTGTTTTTGTCTCTCGTCCCCATGAAAAAAGAAAGACGGGAGGGCTTCTCTAATTTCACAACTCCCCACCCTACTCGGCACTTCGCACCACTGTTTGTCGTACCCCTAGGGGAGAGACTCCACCCCCTTCTCGTCATTTACAACCAACCTTACTCTTCTCTTGCAACTTCTCCCGAAATCTTTAATACCTCCTTTTTCCCCGGGTATCTTTTCCTACCCGCTTATTACAATGAGTTCGGCGAATGGGCGAGGGAGACGCGAAAGGATGGATTTGTTGGGGAAAGAGGATTATATTTTTTTTACAGGGTTTCATTTATTGTTAAATCGTTATATACCCCTTGGCCCACGATTTCATGCCCTCTTCACCCACATATTCCTTCGCTAATTCCCTCTCGGGCCCTATTCCTTATTCTCCGTCTCTCTCTCTCTCTTATGTTATTATGTTCCTCAATTGTTTTCTCGCAGTTTCCGTGCTTATCTTTCACATCATCTCGCTTTTGTCTCATCCTTATTTCCCCCTGCAAAAAACGCTTCCATTTGAATTCCACAGAACCTTCCTCCCTCCTCCCAAACTCTCTGCCTCATCATCCCTTTTCCCTTCAGCTCTCTCGAGTAACACCTTCCGGGATGAATTCTATGGTTTTCGGCTCAACTTGATGGAACTTCATGACGAAAAGTGAATAATAAAAACTTTGTAAGTTGCTATGATTTTTGATTCAATAACGACCGGTCTCGTCGAAGAGTCAACATAATAACATACTCTTCATGATGTCGACTATTCTATGGAATCGACCATTTTAAAAATAAATATCAGTGGAACTTAAAAAGTTATTATTGTTACTTTTCACCTTCCGGGATATTTGGGGGTGAATAATTTATCGACATCCTCATCTAAATTTCCTCAAATTCCCTCTTCCGAGAGATGAAAAGTATTTCTCACTCTCCAATGGTTCTGTCTCATTGTTCTGAAGTTGATCTTGTGATTTCTGCTTGTGGTATTATGATCACTAACCTGTAAATGGGATTTCTGTCCAGATTTTACGGTGTTTTTACAACTTCCACATATATATATATATATATATATATATATATATATATATATATATATATACATATATATATATATACATATATATATATATATATTTTAGGTAATCTACCGGTTAAGGTAGGTTTTTGGATGGACCCAACTATCAAACAAACATTTTGTGACTCCCCACCTAGCAAACTAATCTATATCAGGTCCCTCTTCATCTCGGTGTACTTCTTTCCTCCCTTCATCTCGTCCAACATCCCTATCCTGTTCCTACCCTTACCTCGCTTGCCCAACATTCTTCCCTCTATTACCCTCTTCAACATTCCACTACCGCTCAATACGCCTTTCATCCATTTTTCCTGCCTCCATAGGATTTCTCTCAACAAACCCCTCTCCTCCCCCACCATTTCTAGTACTTCCTCATTTGTTTTCCTTTCGGTCCATTTCACCTTTTCCATTCTTCTCCACACCCACATTTCAAAAGCCTCCAATTTACGTCTATCCTCCTGCTTCAGCGACCACGTTTCCGCGCCGTACATAGCTACGCTCCATATCAGAGTTTTTACGAGTCTTGTCTTAACATCCCTACTCAACGTCCCCGTCATCAACTTCCTCCTCCTTGAGAAAGCCTCCTTGCCTAGCGTAATTCTTCTCCTTACGTCCCTACCATTTTGACCGTGTTGTTCCAAAACACTTCCGAGATATGTAAACTGTTCTACCTGCTCTATTTTTTCCCCGTCTATTTTAATATTCAGCTTAGCCTTTTTCTTTCTAGAAAATCGCATAACCTTTGTTTTATTAATATTTATTCTCATCCCATATTTATCGCACTGAACCTCCAATTCACTCAACAATGCTTGCAACCCCTTGGCTGACTGAGCAACTAATGCTTGGTCATCAGCAAACCTAACCGATTTTACGAATTCCCCTCCGACTTTCATTCCTACCTCCAGTTCTTCCCATGCCTCTTTAATCATTTCCTCTACATATACGTTGAACAGTACCGGTGACAATGGGCAACCCTGCCTTACACCTCTTCCTAACACTGCCCATCCGGACTCTCCGTTCCCCACTCGCACCTGAGCAGTCTGAGACATATACAGGTTGCGGATCAGTCTCCTGTCCCTCCAATCCATTCCTATTTTCTGCAATACACGCATTAATTTTTCCCAATTCACTCTATCAAACGCTTTTTCGAAATCTACCAAACAGGCAAAAACGTCCTGATTGTATTCTATATTCCTCTCGACTAGTGATCTCATTACTGCAATGGCATCACGCGTACCTCTTCCTTTCCTGAACCCAAACTGATCATCCCCTAAGTAATCATTTGTCTTACTCTCTATCCTTTTGTTGATGATCCTGAGAATAACTTTAGCTGCGTGGGATATCAAACTTATTGTTCTGTAATCCTCACATGACGAAGCCTTTGCCTTTTTTGGAATAGGAACTAACACCGATCTCAGAACATCTTCCGGCCAGATTCCTTCCTCATAGATACTACGAATCAGTCCATATATGGCCTTCTTCCCACTTTCCCTAACCATTTCAACATTTCTACATGAATATTGTCCACCCCCACAGCCTTATTTGCTTTCATCTCCTTTAATGCCCTTTCTATTTCATCGTCGAGTATGCCTGGACCTAAGCTATCTTCTTCTACGTCATGTTCCTATTCTATGTCTAACCTTGTCGGCCTAAGTTCTTTACCATACAGTGTTTCTATATATTCCTTCCATCTCTCTTGGATTTTTCCTGGTTCAACTATTATCTTACCCCATTTATCTTTAACTGTTAGCACACATCTTGCCTTCTTACTTCCCGATAATAAGTTAACCTTGCTGTATAGAGCACCAATTTCACCCTTCTTCTGTAAACTTTCCATATCCTCGCATTGCGTTTTCCACCATTCTTTTTTTGCTTTATTTGCGGCCCTTCTCAATTTATTGTTTAACTCTTTGTACTTCATTTTGCCTAACTCTGTGTTTACATTTATCCCTCTTCTTCTCTCATCCATCTTTGCAATCATCTCATCCGTTACCAATGGTTTCCTTATCCTTTTCCCGTTAACGGTTCCTATAGTGTCTTTAGCGGCTTCCAATATCCCTTTCTTGATACATTCCCATTTTTCTTCGATAGTACTCAGTTCTTTACCGTCATCCATCATTTTCTCTACAGCCTCCTGATACTCCTTCCTCGTTAATTCTTTTACTGCTTCTAAATTCCATTTTTTAACCCGCCGCCCTTGCCTTATCTTCTTGAAACGAACATTACATTTCATAACACCTAAATTGTGGTCAGAGTCCGCATCCGCTCCTGGGAAACTGTGCGAATTTATCACACTGTTCCTAAACCTGTGCCTAACCATAATATAATCTAACTGATACCTTTCTGAGTCACCTGGCATTTTCCATGTATACCTACGCCTTTTGTGGTGTCTAAACCATGTGTTGGTGATGACTAACCCCTGTCCCATGCAGAATTCAATTGCTTTTATTAAATGTTTCCCTGCAGGAACACTCGCGATGATATCCTCTAACTCATCATACATCCTATCGACTTCTTCCTCCTTGTGGTTGCTCGGTGGCATGTATACCTGAATAATGACCAAGTTCGTCGGCTCTGCTTTAATCTATACGAGTAAAATTCTATCTGTCGCTTGCTCTATGTTGACTACGCTTCTTCCTACCCCTTTATTTAAAATTACGGCAACCCCTCGTTGGCTCTCGTCCCCGCCGCTGTATATTACTCTATAATTGTCACTCCAGTAATCCCCGCTATCCTTCCATCTCACCTCGCAGAGGCCTAAAACATCAATGTTACCTCTTCCCATCTCTCGCTTAATATTTTCTAATTTGCCTCTCCTCAACATTGTCCTGACGTTCCAGGTTCCTATTCTTACTACTTTCGCCTTCTTCTGAGTCTTCTGTCCTGCTGAAGTTACTTCTTCCCTGCAAGGGTTTCGTGGGATGACGACCGCGGAAGCCTTGCCTCTCCCGCTGCCGGGCATGACACACGGCCTCTTGGGCCGAGTACCGTAGTTGCCAGGACTCATATTATCTATAGTGCCCATCATAATATTCTTGGGAATCATAATTGGGGTGGTTTCCCTTTGCCTTCCTCAATAGTGTTTTTAACGTGACACCATCACTTAATGGCCGCCCCACTGGGGTCAGACGCCATTGCAGCCGCCTCACTGAGGAACAGACGCTGCGTGGACTACCTTTCGTCTGGCTCCTAACCTTCGACCTATCTGGCATGGGTGACCCTTCCAGGAGTAATTATTATTACTCCCGCCAGCACAGCTCTAGGGGTCATCGGAACACACAAGCCCTTCCACCACGACAAGGTTTTAGTCCATGGGAGGAAAAGTATATATATATATATATATATATACTTTTTTGGAAAACCCACAAACGTGTAATGTAAATTCAATGATAGTCATAACAAACACAGAAGCCAAAACACAAAAGAGGAAAAACTCACTGGTTCTCGATTTTTCGGTGGTCCAACCACCTTTCTCAAGAGGAATTAGGAACAGAGTTCTGTTCCTAATTCCTCTTGAGAAAGGTGGTTGGACCACCGAAAATTCGAGAACCAGTGAGTTTTTCCTCTTTTGTGTTTTGGTTTCTGTGTTTGTTATGACTATCATTGAATTTATATATATATATATATATATATATATATATATATATATATATATATATATTCATAAAAACAGAAATACACACACACATACATATATATATATATATAAGGTGGACCATAAAATATCCAAGATATGGAAAGAATAAAACAAAACACTGTATTGTGCAGAACTTAGGCCAACAAGGTTAGACAGAAAACCAACATGACGTAGAAGGGCAAAGATTAGGCCCAGGCATACTCGACAAAAAAATAGAAAGTGTATTTAAAGAGATGAAACAAGATGAGGCCGTGGGGCTAGACTACATCCATGTAGAACTTTTGAAATGTTTAGGAAAATGTTGGAAGAAGTCTCTATATGGACAGATTGGTAGTATCTATGAGGAAGGAAACTGGCCGGAAGATATTGTGAGATCAGTGTTAGTTCCTATCACGAAAAAGGAAAAGGCTAATCATCTGAAGAATACAGATCGATAAGTTTGACATCCAACGTAACTAAAGTTATTCTCAGGATCATCAACAAAAGGATAGAGAGTAAGGCAAATGCTTACTTAGGGGATGATCAGTTTGGGTTTAGGAAGGGAAGAGGTACCCGTGATGCCATTGAACTAATGAGATCATAATGGAAAGGAATATAGTACAATCGGGACGTATTTGCCTGTTTCGTAGATTTCGAAAAAGCGTTTGATAGAGTGAATTGGGAAATACTAATAGGAAATGGATTGAAGGGACCAGAGACTCATCCGCAATCTGGACATGTCTCAGACTGCTCAGGTGCGAGTGGGGAACGGAGAGTCCGGATGGGCAGTGCAAGAAAGAGGTGTAAGGCAGGGTTGTCCATTGTCTTCGGTGCTGTTCAACGTATATGTGGAGGAAATGATTAAAGAGGCATGGGAAGAACTGGAGGTGGGAATGAAGGTCGGATGGGAAATCGTAAAATCGGTTAGGTTTACTGATGATCAAACTTCAGGTTATCAGTCCGTCAAGGGGTTGCAAGCATTTCTGAGTGAATTTGAGGTTCAGTGCGATAGATATGGGATGAGAATTAATGTTCATAAAACAAAGAGTATGCGATTTTCCTGAAAGAAAAATGCTAAACTAAACATCAATATAGGAGGTGAAAAAATAGAGCCGGTAGAACAGTTTACATATGTCATAAGTGTTTTAGACCAGTACGGTCAAAGTAGTAGGGATGTAAGAAGAAGAATTGAGCTAGGTTAAAAGGGTGCCCCAAGAAGGAGGGAATAAATGATGGGGACGTTGATAGATAGATAGATAGATAAACGTCTTTATTCTGGGCGAAATTGAGACCTTCAGGTCCCCCTTCAGGTCAGTTGAGTAGTGGGGTTAAGAAGAGACCCGTAAATACTTTGATTTGGAGCGTAGCTATGTGCGGCGCGGAAACGTGGTCGCTGAAGCAGGAGGATAGACGTAGATTGGAGGCTTTTGAAATGTGGTTGTGGAGAAGAATGGAGAAGGTGAAATGGACCGAAAGGAAAACAAATGAGGAAGTACTGGAGATTTTGGGTGAGGAGAGGGGTTTGTTGAGAGAAATGGTATGGAAGCTGGAAAAATGGATGAAAGGCGTATTGAGCGGTAGCGGAATGTTGAAGAATGTAATAGAGGGGAGAATGTTGGGCAAGAGAGGAAAGGGTAGGAACAGGATAGGGATGTTGGACGGGATCAAGGGAGGAAAAAAGTACACGGAGACGAAGAGGGACCTGATGTGTAGTTGGTTCCTGGATTGGGTTTTTTTGAAGTTAAGTTTTTTTAAACCAACCTTAACTGGTAGATTACCTGATATACATGTGTATATATGAGTGTATGTGTATTCATAACTTAGATTGTATTTTGTAATCTTACGGTTCTATATTTGATTTCCGGAAAAGACTAATCATTGGAATAAATTGTAAAATGATAGAATGGTTAAAAAGTAAATGAATTATGTTTGTGAATGTTTGAATATGAGCATTCGGCATGGTAAATTTTAGAGTAAGATACATTCAAGATTTTTTGCAATAATGCATTGACCTCAAGGGCAGATAGCATAATCGTGTAGAACATCAAATTCATAGAAGTTAAAACGATACAAATAAGGAACATTGGAGGTAGAGTGGTGATCATGTTATAGTTTGTTCAATAGGCTTTTTGATTAACTTCAAGCAAGAACCATTAAATCTTTTGGAATCCCAATGCGTCAAACCCGAAGATGTGACGATATAACGAAATCTAGGTCGTACTAAATAAATTCTTTGTGGTAAACTGAAGTAACTTCTATCATCATGAATGATTTCTACCATGTTACGTCTGAAACTGTGCCATTTATTCAGTTCGTAGTAGTTTAAGGGGAGGAGAACGACAGCTAAAGTCATTTAGCCTACTCTTGAACGAAAGTCGCGAAAGGCTCAAACAGTAAATGTCCCATCCGACGGACGTCTCACTCACTCGTAGTGATCTCCACCACAAAGCACCTCAATTAGGGATCGGGATACCATCGAAAAATATCTACCGTCTCCAGGATTCCAACCAGGGTCCTGACTGCCAAAATCCAGTACGTTAGCCACCATATCTGTTTCGCCTCATAATTAAGATTAAATTCATGAATGAAAGAAAAATCGAGTTCAATATTCTAGAGTCATGCACAACTTGGATTTTCCAACGCAAAAGGTGCATTGATGGCAATGCTCCCAGATGGACTTTCCATTTCCCGGCTTTAGCTGGCTCTTATCAGGGGATCTCAATCTGTGGAATAAACCGCATACATATAGAGAATCTCCCCCCCCCTGTGGACCAGCACTCCCGAGGCCATTGAAAGAGGGTTTCGGTGAGGTGCGACTGCGCTGGGTCTCGCCCCATGGGAATAACCCCCCTTTCGCGGGGTGGGTCCCAGGGGGAGGGAATGGGGGCGTGGGTCTGCTGTTTTTAGCGCTCAATGGGCATGGGAAGGGGAGAAGAGGGAAAGGGAAGGGAAAAGGGGTGTGGAGCCCTGGAATGACGCCTGATGGAATGCGAAAAGAAGCGAATTGGATGAAATCCCGTGTTGAACCGATCCTCCCAAATTAACAATCCCATAGCATTTTCACCGGGCTTGAGTATCATTACAGCAACCCAAAAACAGAATAATATATATATATATATATATATATATATATATATATATATATATATATATATATATATATATATATATACAGCTCATTATAGAAGTCATTCGCATGATTTTATTTATTTATCTGGGAATAATACATTCAGTGACATACTTGTACAAATTCTTGATAATTCGTTCAAAATATTCTCCCCGTGCATCTGTAATACACTTGTGGAGACGCGTATGTCACGCCTGGAAAGCACCCTGAAACTTTTCTCGATGGGAATGTGTCTTTCATGAACGTTGAGTAACACGCTTATGGATGTTTTCCACGGTCTCCGAATTTTTTCCTTTCAGCTCTCTTTTCAGTAAACGGGGAATCAAAAAACGAAAGACGTGCCCCCCCCCCGCCTGTGTATTCATGCAGGGGGTGATTATTTTGAAGTTAAGTTACGATTCGCATTGCAGTAATAGGTAAAGACTAAACGAATTTCGCTTTCTATTACTCAAGCTGCATCATGACATTAAGGGTATATTACCTCAGGGAAATGTTAAATAAAAAATAAAATAAGAGTGTGACACTTCAAAAAAGTAAGCAAAATTAACGCAGTGTGGAATGAATTAAAAACAATGTTTTCTCATAATACCCGAATTTTATTGACATTGAATACCCAGAAATAAAACGTGGTGAATTCATTTTTCAATTATTTTTTAACACGTGTACTTAAACAATTTCTTATGATTTAGATGTCCTACTCACAAACTGACTCACCGACTGAGAGACATTTCCGGAAAATTTTCCCCAGGGTAAACGCTTGAAGTTTTCTTCGGAGTATTCTATTTATCCGGAGAAAATGAAAAAAGAACGTTTATCCTAAAGTGTTATATTCTCCAACACAGAAACGCTTAGGTTATTCAATCGAAAAATGTAAGCCATCCCCTAGCGATATTTTTCTTTCATTCAAAAGTATGAAATAATTTGTCGTGATATTTTGACTACTATGTCGCTTAAAAAATAAATCTTAATTTGTGCATGTCATATCCAATCTCGATCCAAAAGTAAATTTAATAATTCTATCTCTAATTACTTTTTAAAATTTTATTTTAAGACTGTCCATTGTAACTAGAGACATTGTTCGGTACTACCGTCTTTGTAAACATAAGAATTGAGAAAATAGAGCTTCCCTGCTTTCATATGTAACATTATTTTTATAATCAACACATCGCTTGTTGTGAGCTAAAACACCCAATTATAATGTGATACAAAATCTTAAATTTAATAACATTCATAAAATTTAATGAAGTCACGGCAGATAGCATTTGCGTATCGGTTATATTAAATACACACTTTGCTGTCTGGAGAAATTTACTTCTACTATTACGAGCGCATCAGTCAAAAAAGCAGAAAAATTGAAAGTAATATAATGTTTTATAATTTATCGCCACCTTTCGCCGAGGAAGAATTAAACTGTGAACGGTGAATCTGCAAACAATTATTGTCTTTGAACCACCCAGTGAAAAAATTCGGAGCAGAAAACTATAGCAGCCTATGAGAAGTTCAGCAATATTTATTTCATTTTGGCTTCGAAAAAAGATTTTGTTAAAATTCTAATCTTAAAATTAAAGCAAGAGATGAAATATTTCATAAAAAGTTGGTATAAGACGTATTTCGGCCAAAAATAATGATAAATGTCCGTCATATCCACATATTTCCCAACTTTCCTCATTATTTAATTAACTCGGTCTTCCTTTATGCTTTCGTCAGCACCTTATATGAAAGTAATACAATGGATTGCACCGGGTATTGGTGTCTCAATCGGTAAACGGTACGTCGTGTTATTGGGAGTATTTTATCTATGCTTAAATTTGCACAACGCTTTATTAAACGCAAAATGATCGTTCTCATGCACGAAAAGTTTTGGCTGCCATGGTGTCAAGCCCTAGCTTCGTGCGAAGAAGGGTGTCATTACAGGGGGTCGAGGGCTTCATGTTTTCGCTCTTTCCCTCCAGATGAATTTCTCATCCATGATCTATTATAAAATTTATTCGGATGATGTTATTGTGACGCGACTATCCGCGATAAAACCGGCCAGGGAACGTGGTGAGGGGTCTGCCCTATCAACGCATCCGATCGCCAGTTTGCTCAGAGCAGTGCGAGTGCAAACACGTGCCTCCGCGTGAAGTGTAAATTTCGACTTTACAAGACTACGTTGGAGCGTTGATGGAGGTCAAGCTCCACCATCACAATGCTCCCAACCACACTTCCTTCATCATTACCAACTTCCTGATCCGGAGCACATCCAGTCCTGTTACAGTCCCAGCTTGGCTCTGTGCGACTTTTTTTGTTTCCCCGACTGAAGAGAGAGCTGAAAGGAAAGCATTGGGAAACCGTGGAACACATCCAAAAGCACGTGACAACGTTCCTGAGAGATATTCCCGTAGAGAGGAGTTTTAGAGTGCCTTTCAGGCGTGGCAGACACGTCTCCGAAAATGTATTGTGGCTGCAGGGGGAGAGAGTATTTTGAAGAATTTGAAGCAATTGTACAAGCGCCATCAATAAATCGTATTTTCCAGAGAATCCGCATGGCTTTTATAGTGGACTCCGTAAAGATAGATAGCAAGCTCACGGCAGCCTCCCCTGCAACGGAGAAAATGTACGGGAGGTGATGGGGGACCCACAACTCCCTCCATGCCATACTAATCCCCCACAATTCCCCCTTCCCGCTTCCATTGGCCCCGTTATATTCAATGCCGCGAAGTGCCGAATTTTATCGTCGCCTCCCTAGTGGCACCTGTTTGTCAGGAGACGCGGCTGAGTAAACATCACTTGTGGTTTCCAACTCGCATCATCTGGCGGATTTGCCCACACACTCTCCTTAAGTCTGTGATATCCTCACTGAGTTTTTCACGGAAACTCAAATCCGTTGCATGAATCCCGTACATGTAAAATAATGCAAGAGAAAATATCTGCCAAGCTGAATCCGAGGCTTAATGTCTAAGTAAGTAGTCTGGCGTTTCTTTCTGTTGCCGGACATACAGGGACCACTATAAAAGTAATGCGCATTCAATAGGAAAAATAGATTTATTGATCGTACTTGTTCAAATGTTTAAAATTTATATTAGATATATTGGTTTGCGTACTTGTATAAATGCTTAAGAATCTTCAAAATACTCTCCCCCAATAATTTTGCGGGAACGTTTCTGCCACGCCTAAGAAGGCACCCTGAAACTCCTCGAAGAGCATTTCTCTCTCAGGATCGTTGTTGTAGCATGCTTTTGGATGATTTCCACGGACTCCCAATGCCCTCTCTTTAGCTCTCTCTTCATTCGAGGAAACAAAAAAATTTGTCGCACGAAGCCAAGTCGGGACTTTAGGATGTGGCTGGGGGACCATCCCCCGGAGTGGTGTTCAGGGCCAGGGGGTTTATGACGATGAAGGACGTGTGGTTGGGGGAATTGTTATGGTAGAGCTTGACTGTTTTAGGCATAGTGTTACAAAGTCGAAAGCACTTCATGCGGAGGAAAGTCTTTCATCTCAGACTACTCGGAATAAACTGGCGACCGGCTGCGTTGGAAGGGCAGACCGCCCACCACATCTCCCGACAGGTCTTACCGCGCTGCCATGTGTAGTTGCGTCATAATCAAATAAGACGAATTACTTACATAATGGTTCATGAATGTGTAGAACAAGCGAAATTCTATGTCCGTGCTCCGTGATTCCTGAGAAAGAATGAATGGTAGCAGAGATGGACACTCCGTCATGAATTATCCAGGAGAATGCATGTCGTAATATTTACGAATTCTTGCACAAAGGTATGAAAATTTTCATCGAAACATTAGCCTATTCGGAATAATCATAATTCCATTTTTTGAACACTTTGATGGTTTAAATGTTGAACCTCATCGAACTCTACATTCGTCGTAAATTCATGTTAGGCGTATTCAACTCGATGAAACATTCAATGGCATATTTTACAAAGATTAAACATTCATCTATGATACCGCTTACGAATTCATTATTGGCACTAACAGAAAATGAATATAAAATAAGAATGGCAATTGTTAATGCTGGATTTATTGCCAAACTTCTTAGAAAAACGGAAATTACTTTAATAATGGAGAAGTCTATTATTATCTATTTTTTATGGATAGATTAATTAACGTAATCCGTTTTAGTTCAAATCTTTTTTTTAATCAAACAATATACATTTTTAATACACTTGCATGAAAATCTCTGTGGACTAAGGTACTGACTAAGATTCTGTTACCTCTCTCTCTTGTAGCTATATATGCATGTATGTCTATATATATGGTGGATCGCGGTGGTCCAGTGGGTAGAGCGTTGGACTACTGAACGGAGGGTCCCGGGTTCGATTCCCGGGCAAGGCACTCTGGGAATCTGCAGCTTCACCCAAACTAGTTGATTTTTCGGGTACCAGATCTTCCTGGGAAACCATAACCGGCACAGGGAAAGGAACTGGCCCCCCTACCCTGATGTGTGAATATTCACACGCAGTCGGGCTTGGTACATGGGTGAGCTCTACCATCACCTACTAAGCCGACCTTCGGGTTGATTACTGTGTTTATGGTTTATATATATATATATATGATTGTAATTTCTTCGAAGTAACACAGAATTGTGTTGTGAAAAATAATCTTCCGAGGAAGACGGAGCTCAATTCCGTCGAATATATCAACAAATAACGTGTGAGTGTTCCATTCATGTGTTCTCATATTGTGTGTTACTGTCAAAGTTTTTTTATTTAACACTTCCATTTTACTTCGAATGAATCATATATATATATATATATATATATATATATATATATATATATATATATATATATATTTATTTATTTATTTATATATACAATTGTTTGTGTATGTATGTATATTTATTATCAACCTCCCATTTAATGAAGGACCGTTACAAAAAAGTGTAAGCGTTGGACTAATATTTAAAATTTTGAATTCGGATCCACTGAAAAAAAGAAAAATTACAATAGGACGAACTAAATACCTGATAGATGCAAATCCATTTAGTTTATTTATGACGCTGAGGGAATAATTCTACACGCTAACAACGAGAGATTAAAAGAAATTGAGTCTCGAAAAAAGCATTTTGAGGAATCCTTTCTCTCTCAAAAAAACCGTGGCCAATACAGTATAGATCATCACGCACGACATCTCGAAATAGTAGAACGATAAAATAAAATCGAATACCAATATATATTCATTGTAGTAATGGATGGTGGCTTTCGCACTAAAATATAGACTTCCAGTCAGTTGTATGGATCATTCGTACCATGCCTTTCCTTGGAATATAATCTAATTCGTAACAATACAATATATTTCCCCCCAATCCTTTCAATGGTTTGCCATAACTACCTTCATAATTCTCTATATTTGAAAGTCCAACAAATGCATATCTACAAGGATTGTAATACCTTTTTCTTATAATTTTGAAATTTAAAAGACATTTTTTAATTAAGATTGAAGATATTAAAGACATTTTTCAAAACATCAATTGATAGATTAACGACTAAGATTTACTTTAAATCGTTGAGTCTAGGCAGAAGAATATTGAGATCTTTCACCTAGGAACCAGAAAAATGGTAAGGGAACTGTTAAACAATAAAAAATGGCATCGAGGGCGAAGAAGAGTGCCGGAATTCGCAACTTGAGCTCGGCATTTAGAAAGGGTGAATGTGGGATTTGGGGGGGGGGAGGGGGATCTCAAAGGAGAGGGGGAATTCTAATGGGAGAGGGGATTATGAGGGGAGAGGGGGATTCAAAGTGGAGAGGAGGATTCAAAGTGGAGAGGGGGATTCGAAGGAGAGAGTGTCGGGGAGTTCGAGGGAAAGATTTAAAGGTAATCTTCGAGGCGGGATGGGATTGATGGGAAAGGTAATCCCGTCGCCCTTTTTAAACCCTTTCCCCGGTGGTGTGAGAGGGAGAGGGAACATCTTACCTCGACCCAAAACCAAGTTGGAAGGAAATAGGGAGGTGAAGGGTTGTAAAAATACAGGCCTACTTATGAAAGGGGCCCACTTGGTTCCCCGTTACTGGAGCATCTCGCATCTCTTAATACATTCCAAGGATAATCAGATTAAAGGCTTGGATTTGGATCATAGATGGCAAACTCCTGAGAATATCTAGGGCAAGCCCATCTATCTAAGCTCTGCTTCATTTCCTTTTCCAAAGAATTAAACATATGATAAGTATAATTTATGCACTTGACTATACGATAGAAAAATCTTTTGTAGTAATTTAATTAAACTATCATAAAACAATCAATGCAATTTCATATCGTAATCTATCATTTAATGGGTTTTTGGCAAGCAAGGAGAATGATAAGTAATCGATTAACAATGGTCCATGAAAAGGTTTTTTCTGTTGACTGAAATTTCTCCCGCAATAAAACCTATTTGTAATGCTGTTTCCCTGGGATAATACGTCTCAATTTTCAAGAGTAATATTTTAGGTTTATATAATTAAACACGTTTATGTATCAAGATAATAGGGGTGTACATAGATATATCGGTATTTATACAATCAATAGATATCGAAGGTTGACAATAATACTATCGATGATTTCCTATGCTCTTAAAAATTATAATAAAAGGTTGATTTTAAAACAAACAATATTTATAGAGTGTTAAATCAAATTTAATACCATATCGTTTGCTTTAAATGGTTAATATTTAAATAACCATAAAAAAATAAATTACAATCAAATTGCTAGTTTTGGTTTTTAAATCTCTTTTGCAAATAGTCGATTAAGGACAGCAACGAAAGAATTTCCTTTCCTTTCCTCAGGAAATAATTAGCCCCTTCATAAGTTCAATTAATATGGTATGCATACCTTCCTATTGACATTTATTCTTTGGGGAATGATCTTTACTTTGGCTATGTATTTCAAGTGTAACTTGTACTAACTGTTATTAAACCAGTTATGAATATTTCCATCGAATGTTCTCCACCATCAACGACAACTTCAATGTGTTTTACTTGGTAGAATTCGTATTTACAATGGATATACATAGTAGCATTTACAAAATAATTTAATACATAACAACCCAATAATAAGTTGTAGTTTCATTATTTTGGCATTATGGGGCACAAAAAATAGTCATGTTTCAATGAATATAATTTACATATTTCTCCAGCTCATAGCCCTCTATAATTTAGAATTTATTACATTATTTCATTCATTCCTCTCACTAATAAACATGCCATTATTGGAACTGAAAATCATCCAACGTAAAGACCCGCATTTGTTGAGGACGAAACAAAACAACTGCAGTTCATAAAAAAATGAATAGATATTCATTTGGTGTTGATCAAAAAACTTAACGCCAATTAATGGTCAATTCTATTTGGAAGCCCAACACGCATTTTTCATATAATTTTAAATCCATATGCAAGATCTCCAAATCCTTACGCAACTGCTTATGTCAATTCTACTTTTGAGAAAATTCATACCATCTTGTTAACCGCCTACACCTACATAGTACCCCGCTGGCCGCCGAAAGGGCATGTGGGGGAGGTGTGTTAGGTCACCACCCGTAAAAAGGAAGAAAACCACATGCAAAACTATACCCACAGTGACGTATGCATTCATGCAAAATCCTTTCATTCTACACGCAAGCAATTACATATTTTCTGATCTAACAAATAATTGCACCTTAGGATGCAAAAGGATATGTATACAATTACAGAGTATAAAACCATTCGCCTTGACCGGGATTCGAACCCGGATCCCTCGATGTCCGGCCGAGTGCTTTAGCCAGTTAAGCTTCCGAGGCATCCTCTTAAACTCGGAATTTTTGGGATTTTAAAGTTTCTTGAAATTTATCTAAGGTATAAAAGCCTTAGTGTTTGAAATTGGCTTTAACCTCGTGGACTGTGGCGCGTCGCGCACGACTACGAATGCCTGTGACATTGTATGTACGGTATTTCGTCACAACATCTTGTTCCTTTAAAAGCCCACAAAATTCAGAGTTTAAGAGGACGCCTCGGTAGCTTAACTGGCTTAAAGCTTAAAGCACTCGGCCGGACATCGAGGGATCCGGGTTCGAATCTCGGTCATGGCGAATGATTTTTACACTCTGAAATTGTGGCATTGTAATGCTACACGTAGTGGATGACTCCGTTAAAAGTTACTGTTGCGGCATCTCCCGCAGATTCTTGAAATTTATACAATAATATACAAGCTATAAAATAAAAAGTAAGAAGATGAAATTCCACTACCACATGGACATGCAACATTCAACGGTTTCCTCCCCCAAAGGACAAAAGTAGGTAATGTGACCCAATGCTGCAGGTAGTGGGAGGGGCCCCCACAGAGAGAGACCAGAGATGGAAGGGAAAACTTTCCTTCGATCAATGGACATCTGGAAGGGCGTACACAATATTGAGTTGAAACAAATGTACAGGATGCAACAATGATGACTTTCTAGTTTCAAAAAATCACTGTAGAGCGCGCAGGTGAAACAGCAGAGCAAAATTAGTTGCCTTATCTGGGGGAAACAATACCATGTATTAATAGTTACCATGCAGTATTCAGCTAAGAATCGAGGATTGGTCTTATAAACGCTCTAGTCTAACAATAATAGTGTGGTGGCGACGCCGAGGGCGCTGTGGCCTAGCGATGAAGCGCATTTTCATCTCTCCGGCTAAGTTAATTGAGCAACATTTTCGTTACCGGGCGACTGAAAACCCTATAGACTTCATCCAACCTCTTCATAGCCCCAAAGGGACAGTTTGGTGTGCTGTGTCCAACATAGGCATTATTGGGCCTTACTTTTTTGAATCTCGAAATTCAACTGTTACTGTTAACTCTGTGCGCTATTGTGAGATGCTGGAGAACATTATATTCCCCAACATGGAAGAGTATGGTAAGGAATACGCCACAAAAAGCCTTTTGGTTTCAACAGGATGGAGCCAAGGCTCATAGCTCCCGTCATTTACGTAAAATTATACAAGAACAGTTTCCCGGCCGCCTGATCTCCTCACAAGGCGGTGTTCCATGGCCCCCTCGCTCCTCGGATTCGAGCTCATGTGATATATTTATTTTAGGATATCTCAAAGCTGAGGTGTCTAAAGTTCGACCAAGGATCTTGGAAGCCCATAAGAAGACAATTACGTATATCATCGCTGGAATAACGCAAGATATAGTGGGAAGAGTTTTAGAAAACTTTTTTGAATGACTCGACAAAGGTAGTCACATGCATAAAATAATTTTGAAAACCTATTAAATGTAATTTTCAGTAAGCAGAACTAAAAGCGTATTTCAATAATCTCCTTGGTTTTTTTTGCAATTCGCCCGTCAAATCAGGGAGTTCATTTTGCCTAAGCTTGAACTTCAATCCCCTAATACTGGTGGATGGGGTGTTTTAGGTGTTGGGCCTGTGGGTGAACTACAGAATCATTCTACTTCAAAACGACATCTTCCGAAAGTAGAATTACCCGAGAAATCATTTTTCCCGTCCGTTTTATAATCTCTGCCCACGGCCCTTTCTCTATTTCTTCATTCCTTCGCATCCCAGATTTGTTCAGCTAGAATTCTAACCAATTAACTCCTCAAGGGTCTCCTTTAAGGCCCGTGCCAATTATCTTCGTCGTCGGAAATAATTAAATGCCTAGTCCTCTAGCGTCCTAACAAAGCGGACTGCATTGTCTCTCAATAAATTAATTTTTCGTTCCCGGGCGCTAAGTGAATAATATTATTGGCTCTGTCTCCAAATTTCTGCCTGCCCTTACCTAAATGCCACAATAAATCGTTTTAGGCTGGCATTGGTTTTGGTCGAGTGTGCCGAGTTCACTCCGAGAGAGATTTTAGGGTGGACGTTGATTGGTACGCTTTGCTTCGTTAAAAAAATATAACCGCCGTCGGAATAATAATTCAAGAAAAGAAGGGCGGATTTGGAAATTAATTAACTGAGAACCTGTGCAGAGAATTCAAAAAACCTATATCCAGGGGAGAATGGGGGCAGACGAAACATTCACGGTAAGTTTCAATTTTTGCCGGTCGAAAACCAGTTAGTGTTAAAGTTATTTTTATATTTATATACATACGTATATATATATATATACATATTCATACATACACATATATTACATTTATATATATATATATATATATATATATATATATATAAATTCACTGATAAGTCATAACAAACACAGAAACCAAAACACAAAAGAGGAAAAACTCACTGGTTCTCGAATTTTCGGTGGTCCAACCACCTTTCTCAAGAGGAATTAGGAACAGAACTGAGGCAGAGGAGGGCCCGAAAGCAGTGGTAGGAAGGAGAAGGGGAAATGGGGGAAAAGAGGGGAAAAGAAAGGAAAAGGGGGGAAAAAAAGGGGGGAAGGCATTCGAGGTGAGGAGTTTGGAGGGGTAGTGTATGGCGCGGGAATTTTAAAAAAGGTGGGGATGATATGGAAGTTGTTGGGGGCGGAGGGGGATGAAATTATATGCAAAAACGGGGCAATTAATGTCTAATATTAATACCTGGGCGATTCCAGGAATCCAAGAGCCAGATGAAAGCTAGCTCTAATGTTTTGAGTTTCAGTGGAGGGTCTGAGTGTGGGAGGGATGCTAAGACGGATACTTTAAAACATTGGTCAAAGGCAGCGTTGTGTTCGGAGGCATGTTTGGGGATTGGGAGCATACCAATAAGGGAGGAATTGTTGCATGAGGCTCTATGATTATTGATTCTAATATTGAGGGGTGTGGTACAC
>CM073777.1:9273303-9319831 GCA_037158775.1 Hetaerina titia | reverse complement strand
CGGGTTGAGAGCAGGGAGGAATGCGTCTCTATTGCATGTCTGCCACTTCTACAGTCTAGTCTGCGGAGTGATTACCCAATCAAAACAGAAATTTGGTTGCAAATAATCATTAATCGCAAATAGTTGCATTCGAAACCGCGATCCACTGGCAACAATGGCATTCGAGAAAACATGTCCTCATATTTTTACTGGTTCATGTATTTATTAAAGATTAAATTTGTGATCAAATATACCCATACTTGATCATGTAGGTATGTTGACTACGAAGGTAATGTGAAAAGTTCTCTCTCTGACACAGAGATGGCGTTCCAATCGGCGAAAATTTATGATGCCTGCCTTTGCGCACGTGTCATTAATTCGTACGACAAGTTTCAACTTGTTCTTTCGAGTGGTTTTTTACACATATTGTTGAAGTATGCGTCTTTTGTATTTTCCTTAAAATGGAAAACCCTCAATTTCATGAGGTCATAAAATTCTTCGTTTTGGAAGGGGTAACCCCTTTAAGGAAATTCATCCGAAGTTGATAAGAGTGTACGGGGGCTCTTGCTCTCCTTTTATATCAACCGTTAAAGAGTGGGCGGCTGAGGTTAAACGTGGTCACACATCCCTCAAAGGTGACCCACGTGATATCACGTTGGACGAAAGGCGAGTTAAGAATGAGCGAGATAGCTGGGCCGTGGGAATATCGGAAGAAAGCCTGCGAAACATCTTGCACTAAGAAATAATGGATGTGAAAGCACTGCGCAAGGTGGGTGCCGCATTTGCTGAATGCCGATTCAAAAGCAAATGCGAAAATGATTTCCATAGCAATGTTTGGACCGATTCAAAGGGCACCGACCGATTTTGTGCCGTTGGCACAAAACATGACCGTGGAACGCAATTTCTAATGGCATCGATCAGCATTCTGTAGGTAAATGAATAACTTCTGCAGGCCATTTCATTGCAATGCATGAAATCAATGGGTGGACTTAGACCAGGGGTAAAGCGATGTACTTCTGGCCGGAGGGCCTTGGTTCGATTCCCAGGCAAACCTCTCTTAGCACTACCCTATGTGGCTCTTTGGGTACTAGATATTCATGGAAAACCATAACCTAAACAAGGAAAGGAACTGGGCCCCCTTTGAATTTCACACGCCGTATAGGGCTTATCACTAAGTGAAATCTACCATCACCTACCAAACCGACCTTAGGGTTGATTAGTGTGTTTATGGTTTATATATATATATATATATATATATATATATTATTATTGTTAGGTAATCTACCGGTTAAGGTAGGTTTTTGGGTGGACACAACTATCAAATAAACATTTTGTGACTCCCCGACTAGCAAACTAATCTATATCAGGTCCCTCTTCATCTCGGTGTACTTCTTTCCTCCCTTCATCCCGTCCAACATCCCTATCCTGTTCCTACCCTTACCTCGCTTGCCCAACATTCTCCCCTCTATTACCCTCGTCAACATTCCACCACCGCTCAACACGCCTTTCATCCATTTTTCCTGCCCCCATAGGATTTCTCTCAACAAACCCCTCTCCTCCCCCACCATTTCTAGTACTTCCTCATTTGTTTTCCTTTCGGTCCATTTCACCTTCTCGATTCTTCTCCACACCCACATTTCAAAAGCCTCCAATCTACGTCTAGCCTCCTGCTTCAGCGACCACGTTTCCGCGCCGTACATAGCTACGCTCCATATCAGAGTTTTTACGAGTCTTGTCTTAACATCCCTACTCAACGTCCCCGTCATCAACTCCCTCCTCCTTGAGAAAGCCTCCTTGCCTAGCGCAATTTTTCTCCTTACGTCCCTACCACTTTGACCGTGTTGGTCAAAAACACTTCCGAGATATGTAAACTGTTCTACCTGCTCTATTTTTTCCCCGTCTATTTTAATATTTAGCTTAGCCTTTTCCTTTCTGGAAAATCGCATAACCTTTGTTTTATTAATATTGATTCTCATCCCATATTTATCGCACTGAACCTCCAATTCACTCAACAGTGCTTGCAACCCCTTGGCTGACTGAGCAACTAATGCTTGGTCATCAGCAAACCTAACCGATTTTACGAATTCCCCTCCGACTTTCATTCCTACCTCCAGTTCTTCCCATGCCTCTTTAATCATTTCCTCTACATATACGTTGAACAGTACCGGTGACAATGGGCAACCCTGCCTTACACCTCTTCCTAACACTGCCCATCCGGACTCTCCGTTCCCCACTCGCACCTGAGCAGTCTGAGACATGTACAGGTTGCGGATCAGTCTCCTGTCCCTCCAATCCATTCCTATTTTCTGCAATACACGCATTAATTTTTCCCAATTCACTCTATCAAACGCTTTTTCGAAATCTAAAAAACAGGCAAAAACGTCCTGATTGTATTCTATATTCCTCTCCACTAGTGATCTCATTACTGCAATGACATCACGCGTACCTCTTCCTTTCCTGAACCTAAACTGATCATCCCCTGAGTAATCATTTGCCTTGCTCTCTATCCTTTTGTTGATGATCCTGAGAATAACTTTAGCTGCGTGGAATATCAAACTTATTGTTCTGTAATCCTCACATGACGAAGCCTTTGCCTTTTTTGGAATAGGGACTAACACCGATCTCACAACATCTTCCGGCCAGATTCCTTCCTCATAGATACTACGAATCAGTCCATATATGGCCTTCTTCCCACCTTTCCCTAACCATTTCAACATTTCTACAGGAATATTGTCCACCCCCACAGCCTTATTTGCTTTCATCTCCTTTAATGCCCTTTCTATTTCATCGTCGAGTATACCTGGACCTAAGCTATCTTCTTCTACGTCATGTTCCTTTTCTATGTCTAACCTTGTCGACCTAAGTTCTATACCATACAGTGTTTCTACATATTCATTCCATCTCTCTTGGATTTTTCCTGGTTCAACTATTATCTTACCCCATTTATCTTTAACTTTTAGCACAGATCTTGCCTTCTTACTTCCTGATAATAACTTAACCTTGCTGTATAGAGCACCAATTTCACCGTTCTTCTGTAAATTTTCCATATCCTCGCATTGCGTTTTCCACCATTCTTCTTTTGCTTTATTTGTGGCCCTTCTCAATTTATTGTTTAACTCTTTGTACTTCATTTTGCCTAACTCTGTGTTTACATTATTCCACCTTCTTCTCTCATCCATCTTTGCAATCATCTCATCCGTTACCCATGGTTTCCTTATCCTTTTCCCGTTAACGGTTCCTATAGTGTCTTTAGCGGCTTCCAATATCCCTTTCTTGATACATTCCCATTTTTCTTCGATAGTACTCAGTTCTTTACCGTCATCCAACATTTTCTCTACAGCCTCCTGATACTCTTTCCTCGTTAATTCATTTACTGCTTCTAAATTCCATTTTTTAACCCGCCGCTCTTGCCTTATCTTCTTGAAACGAACATTACATTTCATAAAACCTAAATTGTGGTCTCAGGCAGCATCCGCTCCTGGGAAACTGTGCGAATTTATCACACTGTTCCTAAACCTGTGCCTAACCATAATATAATCTAACTGATACCTCTCTGAGTCACCTGGCATTTTCCATGCATACCTACCCCTTTTGTGGTGTCTAAACCATGTGTTAGTGATGACTAACCTCTGTCTCCTGCAGAATTCAATTGCTTTCTCCCCGCGTTCATTCCTCGTGCCTAACCCATAGTCCCCCACCTCACCACCATCTCTTCCTTCGCCTACCGTCGTATTCCAATCCCCCATCACTATCAAATGTATCCCTGCAGGAACACTCGCGACTATATCCTCTAACTCATCATACATCCTATCGACTTCTTCCTCCTTGTGGTTGCTCGGTGGCATGTATACCTGAATAATGACCAAGTTCGTCGGCTCTGCTTTAATCTCTACAAGTAAAATTCTATATGTCGCTTGCTCTGTGTTGACTACGCTTCTTCCTACCCCTTTATTTAAAATTACGGCAACCCCTCGTTGGCTCTCGTCCCCGCCGCTGTATATTACTCTATAATTGTCACTCCAGTAATCCCCGCTATCCTTCCATCTCACCTCGCAGAGGCCTAAAACATCAATGTTACCTCTTCCCATCTCTCGCTTAATATTTTCTAATTTGCCTCTCCTCAACATTGTCCTGACGTTCCAGGTTCCTATTCTTACTACTTTCGCCTTCTTCTGAGTCTTCTGTCCTGCTGAAGTTACTTCTTCCCTGCAAGGGTTTCGTGGGATGACGACCGCGGAAGCCTTGCCTCTCCCGCTGCCGGGCATGACACACGGCCTCTTGGGCCGAGTACCGTAGTTGCCAGGACTCATATTATCTATAGTGCCCATCATTATATTCTTGGGAATCATAATTGAGGTGGTTTCCCGTTGCCTTCCTCAATAGTGTTTTTAACGTGACACCATCACTTAATGGCCGGCCCACTAGGGTCAGACGCCATTGCATCCGCCTCACTGAGGAACAGACGCTGCGTGGACTACCTTTCGTCTGGCTCCTAACCTTTGACCTATCTGGCATGGGTTACCCTTCCAGGAGTAATTATTATTACTCCCGCCAGCACAGCTCTAGGGGTCATCGGAACACGCAAGCCCTTCCACCACGACAAGATTGTAGTCCATGGGAGGGATATATATATATATATATATATATATATATATATATATATATATATATATATATATATATATATATATATATATAACCATTTAAGTCAACCAAAAGGCGTTTTTCCTTAATTAAATCAAGTTTCTTCATCTACATCTACATATTAAGCCACAAGCCGTCGCAAGGATGTGTGGCGGAAGTGATATGTAACCAGTCATTCTACATACATTCACTCTGCTTCCTCATGCACCTGGTACCCCGCGATCCACCAATCCGCGGTCGCGTGGGAGGGGGAGAACCAAAACCAATCATCCAACACGCCTACACGTATTGCGAGTATTACATGGTTAGCAGCTATTCCTATGCCTATGCACCAAAATGATAAGAAAATACGTTAAAAAGGGGCAGGCACACGTGCAATTCAGACCCTCAATACTGTTAATATTAAACGCATTCCGGAAGGTCTATTCACAAATACAATAATAGACTTCATATACGTACATTCGCTACACGAGACCTGGCACAAGGACGCACAGGGGGGTGTATCTATCATTTCGAAAATCTAAATCTCTTATTTAGTCACAATTTTCGATCCTAACAATGTCATCATGGGGCCTAATTATATCTTTAATATTGGATGCACAACCACACGCTTTATACCTTGTGTAACAAGTTTAATCTTGCCCTTAGTATTCGCATATTTAAAGGTTCCCACCCCAGACTTCGTTTTAAATGTGAATTACGCTTTGTGTACTTTGGTACACAATGGTAATTCCCCTGTCTCTCCCTAAAAACACAACATTACTTCAAACTCTGAATAAACGATAATATTAACTATTTCTAACCTCTTCTTCCGTTAGAACTATCATTGGATGCTCCCTAACGGAACTGTAGGAAGATTCAAAGCAGCATAAGTCGGTGGAGGTATTAACTTGCCTTGTTCTCGGAGGTTCCTTGTTTTAAATCCACACGGATGTCAAAAATGCGCATGAAATGCTTTATTGCTTTGCACCGACAGAGAATAGAAACCAATCGCACGTGAGAAGAGGAGATTGTAAACGGGGAATCGTGAGTCTTTCTTTTTAACAATGGAATCATGGATTTTAGGAAGTCAGGCAATATTCAGTTATTTTTCCGATCCGGCGATGCGGTAGAAATCTGATCCGGTTGCGTGGAGTGAGTGGCCGAGGAGGGGAGAGGTGGTCCAGGTGGCTGTGTTGGGTTCCTCGTGAATGGTAGGGCAAGATATCGTTGGCGGTTGTCTCTCGCGCAGAAAACCAACCCCTCATTCCATACACGATAACTGGCCTGCATTAAATATTTCTACAACACAAGAATGTATGTTATATGTTACACATTCTGCAAGAGAGGTCAGCGACACCGCGCTGGACACTATGCGCTGAAGACTATGGGAAGAGGTGGACAGATGCGTCTCTACCTAAGAATATCATAGAAAAATCAACCTCAAAGGCGATGTGTAGCAGGAGTGTTTGGAAACCACTATAAATTACATTAGTTTACTGGAATTTGTTCTGATTGAAATGACTGTTTTCAAAGCATTAACAATGTAATACCTAAACTTAATCCTATTGTAATCGCGAATTGTGTCAGGATAAAGAGAGAAAGAGAGTGCAGAGCAACATGTCCGTGTTTAAGTTTATTCCCTTATTTTACTTTGATTGTCCGACCTTCCTGGCTAATGTTTGGTGAGCTATCACACACTACCACACGTCCTAGTGAGGGCTTGGAGAATAATATGGACGTAAATACAGGGTAGTAATAATTTCTCGGTGTCGTATGTACTCTCCGTTTTACACTGGTACAAATAATGCAGTTTTACATGCACACACTACCCGCATACCACTGTGTGTGTAGAAGGGGTTACAGGGAGTCAGCCACGCATTTACAAATATATATTAGTTCACGCGCACATTTGAATAAATATATATATGTATGTGTGTGTACATATACTATATATACATATTCAGCAATATACCGTTTTAGGATCTTTTTGGGTGGACAAAACTACTTGATAAATATGGAGACTCTCCTGAGAAACATAGTGCAGCATCCTACTCTACAACAAGCTCCTCTTGATCTCTGTGTACTTCATTCTTCCCTTCACCCCGTCCAGCATCCCTATCCTATTCCTGCCCTTTCCTCAAGCACCAAAACTTCTCCGCTCTATTGCATTCTTCAACATCCCACTACCGATCATTAGGCCCTTTATCCGTTTTTACTGCCTCCATAGGATTTCTCCTAACAAACCCCTCCCCTCGGCCACTCTCCCTAGTAATTCCTCATTTGTTTTCCTTTCGGTCCATTTCACCTTCTCCATTCTTCTCCGCACCCACATTTCAAAAGCCTCCAATCCACTTCAATCATCCTGCTCCAGTAATCGTGTTTCCGCGTCATGTATAACTACGCTCCATATCAAAGTTTTCACGACTCTTTTCTTAACATCCCAATTCGATGTCTATGCCATTAATTCTCAAATCCTTGTGAAATTCTCTTTCCCTATTGAAATTATTCTCATAACGTCCCAACTACTTTGACCGTGTTGGTCCAACACACTTCCGAGATACGTAAACTCTTCTACCTGCACTAGTTTTGCCCTCCTATTTTCATTTTTAGCTTATCCTTTTGCTTTATGGAAAATTGCATATCTCTTCTATTATTAATAGAGACTCTCTTCCCATATCTATCGCGCTGAATTTCCAATTCATTCAGCAATGATCACGACCCCTGGACTGACTGACAAACTAGAGCTTGGTCATCAGCAAACCTAACTGATTTTAGGAATTCCCTAAGACTTATATTCTTATCTACAGTTCTCCCCATGGTTCGAATATTGGCGTTGTTATATTGTAACATAAATTTCGTCATGCTCCCAACCAAAAGACAATATGATTGAGTATTTTTCTTTTCGAGCCCTGACGCTATACGAGCATACTATATAGCTCGTATATAGCATCGCGTGTCCACTTCCCTCAGTCCCGCAGGTAGTGCCTTATGGACGTACCTCAAGTTTGCCGAAATCCTTAAGTGGAAAAGAATTTTGTTCTGTGCAACTCGGTCGAACACAAGTTACGGTTGAAAGCATAGATATCAGTATTAACAGCGGTATTTACTTGAAAAACTGAATGCTGGAATTCGTTGCAACTAGATGCACATACGATAAGACGCTACCGCTAGATGTACATGCCCATACTCAAATACTGCCAAATGATACATTTTGAATATTCAAATATTTCAAATAAGCAAAGGATCTGTGAGTTCCAAGTGCCTACTTTTTAAAACATATTGATTAACACCATCAGTGTCGTGTCACTGTGAACTGTAAATCTGCAAAAATATTTGACATAAAAAGACCACTATAAAAGTAATGCGCATTCTATGAGAAAAATTAGATTTGTTGGTTAACGTACTTGTGCAATTGCTCAAAATTCTTCAAAATACACTTTCCTACGGAAGTATCTCTTTCAGGAACGTTGTAAACAGGCTTTCGAATGTTTTCCACGTGCTCTCCTAAAGTTTTTATTCTGCTCTATTTTCACTCGGACACACAAAAAAATCACATTGAGCCAAGTAAGGGGGGGGAAGTTAGTAACCATGAAGGATGTGTTGTTGGCGGCATAGTCATTGTGGAGCTTGTCTGTGCCACAAAGTCGAAAAACACGCTCTACACGGAAGCACGTCTTTCCGCATATACTGCTTGGAAAAAACTGGCGACCGGTTACGCTGGTAGGGTTGACTCCTCCCCACCACATTTCCCGACCGGTTCAACCGCACTGCCATGGATGGTCGCGGCACAATAAAATCATGCGCATTACTTTGATAATGGTCCATGTAACTAGGAAGTATAGTATGTACAACTAAAGCACTCACATGAGCAGTAAAAGGCAGCAGAAGAATTATTTACATTTCAGTTGAACTTTGCGCACGCAGAGGGTCATCCGCGACTGTCTGTTAGCCCGCCGTCAGATCCATAGACGATGCCTCGACACTTCGCAGACACTCGCACACCATCGCCCTTCGGACTTTTTTAAGGCCACTAACAATCTGGTTAACACACACTAATCCTAGTTTACTCAGGGAATGCTCCCTAACTCTCAGTACAGTGGAAACAACATCAAGTTAAGCAAAACATTAATCATTGCAAGTGAAGGAAGAAAATACGAACTATACGCAACACAAGTGAATTCGGATGAACTCCGGTTTCACCTCTTGCTTTCGACAATCCATCGGCGACTGGCGTCCACTGCTTACTTCCACCTAAGCGAGGGAGTTCGTGATAGAGGTCTCTCCAGTGGCACCCCTCAGAGCCCAAGGCTGTGCGGCATTGGGGCTTAGTTGTTATCTGGTAAGAACCGTAGCAGATCTTCCTCGGAGGCACGTTTGTTAAAAAGGACCTTTTAGCGAACGACCTCAATTCGTATATGCCCACTTGCGAGCCGACGCAACGGTGTGTGGCGGGCGTCAAATGGCACCAGCCATTCACACGTTCAATTGAATGAGTCATCCGGCTCTTAATTCTCTGCTACTAAGTAATGAAAAAATCATGAAAAAATTACCAAAAATAATAAGTTTCATTATTTAAATAAAGAATTATATCCATTGTAAAGGCATATATAAACCAACCAAAAATCATTCTATTCAATTGCTAAACACACTTGTTTATTAAAAGCCGTTCCTTATCGACTTTCCTTTCTTGTTTTATTAAGATTTCTTATTTTATTTATTGTTTTAGTTTCTCCTTCTCGAAAAACCACACTTCTATTTGTAATGAAATAATGTTCATACCCAGGTTTCCCCGGAGGCGTTGGTCTAACGTCCTCGTCTTACAATTCAAAGGTAACCTTTAACCTCAACCGGATGGGTTTGATTCTCGCCTGGGTGGGTTTTTCTCCATCCAGGGCTTGGGTGTTTATAATTGTGCCATTGTTATACATTGTCCATTATAAAAGTAATGTGCATGATTTTATTGTGATTCGACAATACATGGCGGCGAGGTAAAACCGAACTGGAAATATGGTGGTGTGCCCTTCCAACGCAGCCGGTCGCCAGGTTGCTCCGAACAGTCTGAGCGGAAAAACGTGCCTCATTGTGCCTCACGTGCCACGTGAAGTGCGTCATTTCATTTCGTATCACGGAGCGATGGAGAGCCTATCCACACGAACAATGTGAAGGAAAAAGTTATGTTTTCTGTAAAACGCCATGAAATGACTAATGCCCAATGTATTGACTCTATATTACCTCATTTAATTCGATTGCGACTTTTTAAAATTCAATTTCTTCGATTCCGAAATAATGTTTTCAACAAAATATCGGATCATGTTTTTCTTGTATATATATTTCGACCCGAACATTACCATTTATATGAGGATACCGTACCTTCTACATTATTCCGTAGTCAAAAATGTCCTTTTATTTGCAATGAAGAGGCTACTCGTTCAATTCAGGGTTTCCTTATAATCAGCATCGCTGAAGGATCAAATTGATGACGAATTGGAAATGAAAATACATTTAAAAATTGCTTGGAATTATTGAGACTTAAATAAAGAAATTAATGCGGTCATTTTAAATAAATCTGTTTAAATATTTAATTGTTTGCAATTTCGGAAAGCCTAATGTCGGTGATTAGTCGCACATAAATACATTATAGGTCAACCAAGCCATCCTCCATCTGCGACACATGAGGCAACAGCTACGTAAGCATGCAGGCAGAAGTTATTAAAGAATGCTGAATTCAGTCATGTTACACTGTGGGATTACGAGGAATTCACACAGTTTAACATAGCACAATCAAATTCATTTGCGTAATAACTTGGTTCCCAGAGAGCCCAGACGGTTAGCACAGCAGAAATTTAGAAAATGATAAAATAATTCGAGTTTTCAAGAAGAGGAAACGTTTTCATTTCTGTAAACTAAGCATGCAGGCCACCTCGCGAGACCCCTTTTAAGTCATCCTCGGGCGCCCGAAAGGAAATTCTGTCTCACACGACTACGACCCAAATAAGTGGAGACCTCCCGCGGGTCAAAGGAAAACGTCTGGGGAGGACAAGATGTTCCGAACGGTCAGCCGGAACATCCAGGTCCCGCCGAGAATTAATTTTAGAAATCTAAGCCGTGCTCTTGAAAAGTAATCCAAGGGGATGAGATCGTTTCTCCAACAGAAGAAAGAAGTTTCTTCGAGAAAAATGCGGGAGTGTCTTCCTTCAAATGACGAGATACTCAGTTGGGAGTATTTGTCATTCGTTCATTTATCTTAACCTGTAGATTATGGTCGAAGGAGGCAGGGGATATTTATTACATTAACTTCCGAGACATATTTATAGCACCAGTTACGTGGGATGGATTTAACAACAAATATAACATTAATTTCGGTAAAAGAAAAACATAAACTAAACTTCCCTAATTACATACGAGTAGATCATGACTACCCGGAAGAGACAAATATGGCATGTACTTTGTTTCATTCGTTAGCAATCTAGGGTGAAGTTTATTAATTCCTTTATTTAACAAGTTCATTGACCGTCAGTAGGATTTTGAAGACTGTAATAGAGCGGAGAATATTAGACCAAGGAGAAAAGGGTAGGAATAGGACAGAGATGTTGGATGGTATGAAGAAGTACACATAGATGAAGAGGGACTGTATATAGTGTGAATTGTGGAGTATGATGTTGGGTTGCGTATTGTTATTATTTATTTAGTATTCATGTCCGTTTAAATTCTACCTTAAACGGTAGATTAGCTAATAATATAAATTGAGGCGAGGTTGAGACTTTATAGTCCCCTCTTCCACCTAAACCTAGTACATTACAATAAAGACAATCGCAAACAAATGCAAAACCTAGATGGAGAAAAACCGACATAAGCCGGAATCGCACCCGCAACCTATAGGTTGGCAGTTCTATATAATACAACCTATAGGTTGTGCTACATCACATCCACCTAGACGGGAAATGTACCAGATTTTAAATGGACCCGTGCCAAATGCAAATCCAAACTAATGTTGAAAAAATATATACAAAAATAAGGCATATTTAGTTCCCCGTTCGATCGGTTTTTGAAACCAAAGTTGCAGCAGTCAGTGTGAAATGTAAGCGGAATATGTGATAAGTTACTCGGTACGTTGGTCATTATTTCATCATAATCTCGTCCGCAATATTGCGAGTTGGGTGGGGGGTGAGTGAAGGGAAGAGTGGGGAATAAAAGACGCGGGAGGGTAGGTTGGAAAGCTGAGACGGTCTCAGGGGGTGAGTGAATCGTACGGATTTTAAAGAAAGGAGACCGAAAGGAGGGGAGCCACAATTTTGGAAAATTTGTAGGAATCGGGTTTGGGTGGATCTTCAGCAAATACCGCAGAAATAAGAACATAGGCAAAAGGGCAAAGGGAGCAAAGACAAAGTAATGTTGAGGTAATGGATAGAGTCCGGAAACATTCGTAAAAGAATGCCGCTGTTGATTCTCAGTGGCATTGACACTTTCAGATGAATTTTATTCTATAAAAAAATAAGCATTCATAATTGTTCATGTTTTGGTTAACGAATAATATTAATAATAAGAGTCGCACTTGAGAAAAGATATTTGTTTATAGCAATGGAACCGGCTTTCTTGTTTGACTATTACTCCGGTATTTCCGATATTAATTTAATAATAATAATTTAATATTAATTTAATAATAATTATTCATTGATTGGATTTCAGAAATCATGTTATATTTCCAAGGCAAGTTTATTGTAACACTTGGGACTTGTGCGCCACCTGATATTTGTCTATTTGCACATGTATATTTTAATAATAATAACTCCGTGTACTGATTCACAAATGGGTGTCTGTGTGATTATGAAGGAGAGCTTTGTTTTGGTGTGTGGATAGAAAATAATGAGCAAGGAGTAATTTAATATTCAAGGGACGGTCGCTGAAAATAAAAGTGATTGCTGGTAATAAGAGTCTCGAAAGGCGAAATGATAGAATTGTGAAAGCACAAAATATAATGAATAACTCGTTCCATGGACTTAGAATACAACTGCAAGATATAATCAAGGAATAGAAAAATGAAGAGCTGTAGATAATCAATTGTGGGTGAACAGCACGATTGAAAATTCGTTTAATGAAGAATAAACAACACTAGATCCGGCTGACACCGTCGCTATAGGTCTTGAAGAGCCTGTCGAGAGCTCACATTCTGAAATTAATGCTTACTTAAATTATAAGTTTCCTCCGTTTGGTAAAAACTCTACATAAATAATACAGATTTTCAGAAACAGGAAAATTTTAACTGTGGAATATCTGAATAAATCCGTTTTGAAATTGCGACTTACGCATTTACCGCTACATAAAAGTTTTAATCCTAAACCTGTTCAAACTGGCTGGAATGGTGAGTTGCTATGAATGAATATGCAGGCAAGCACTAGTGTAGATGCCACTGGCCCATATAACCAGCCAAACTATTCCAAATGGTAAAAAGTGTCCTCCATGAATAATAATAAATATTTATGGCTATAATTTATCATGCTGGCTTTTTCAATTTTACTATGGTTTCAATATTATTATTACCTCCATTGAGGTCGAATGTCTCACAAGCAGTAATTTTAACTCTCTCTGGTATCACATTTGCCGGCCCCAGTGGGGGCGGGGTAACGTCCTCATCAACGCAGAGGTCGCAGGTTCGATTCTCGCCTATGTGGGTTATCCTTCCACCTAGAGCTTGAGTGTTTGTAATTGTGTCAATTGTAATATCATTCCAAAATACAGTAAACGCCGAAGTTCTCTTTTGCTCTGAACAATTCCAGTTATTATTTTCACCAAATATTATTTTTTTAATACGAGAACCAATAAAGAATAATGTGAACCGTGCCTTAAATTTTACCACAAATAGAATGCAGCAAAATTTTTAAATATCTTAACCTGAGACGCTAATGCCAAACTTTTTGAATGTTCTTAATTCAAGGCATGTCTTCCAATTAGTTCTTTTAAGCTAAGGTGCAGCAATTCTTTCATCATCACTATCATTTTCTACAAGTGGAACCTTGTCGTTGCAGCCGTTGGTCTCTTCTCTCCATTGCCCTTCTATTTAGTTCATTGTATGTTGTTACTCTCATAGTCCTTTTATATCATCTATAAATTTCTTTCTTGGACTTCATTTTCCTTTTTTTCTATTATTTTACCATCCATTATATTTTCCAGGAAGATGTTATGCATGCCTAGCAAATTTAATTTTCCTTTTCTCAATCTATTTTATTAGATTCCTTTCCCCTTTAATACCTCCATATACTTCTATGTTGCTTTTCTTGTCCGCTCCTCTTGTCCTTGCTGTTCTTCTCCAAATCCATATTTTTCCATTCCTTACAACCAAGCCTTTTCCCTCGTTCCCAATGCCCAAGTTTTGCATCCATGCGATAATGTGCTCCAAATAAACGTTTTTGCTGGGGATTTTTCAATTTCATTTATTTCCTAAAATATTTTTTAAATGTTCATGTGACTCCTTCGCCAAGGTTATCCTTCTTTTCACTGCAGAGGTGAATCTGTTGTCTCTTGTAATTACACTCCCAAAGTAACAGAACTCTTCCACTTGACTTATCCTTGATTCCTCTATCTTTAAAATTTTGGGGATTTCGGTATTGTACCTGGAAGCGATCATAGGTTTCTAGCCTAGATAGCCATCATAGATCATCATCAATTGGTTTTCTTTTCTTTTATTTGCATTTTACATTTATTCATATCTGTATTACAATATTACATTCAAACCAAATGCAGTGCATCTTTCTTCCATTTTTCCTCATTTCATTGTTTTCTCCTTCATTGTCTTTATAACTTTTTCAATACATAAGTTAGCTATATATGGTAGAAGTGAACATCCTAGTCTTACTCTTAGTCTTAGTTTCCTCCTTTTTAACATCCCTTAACTTCTATAAAAGTTGTTTGCTTCGGTTCGAGCTGAAATATGAGCTTCCTCTCGTTGTCGTCCATTCCTTCTTTACGCATTCCAAATCTACGCCAAACGTTTCAAAATTGAATGTTAGATAGGCTGATTTGAAAAGGCACCCCCCTCCCCTCACCGTATTTCCCGACCGGTTTTATCGCGCTGCAATGGATAGTCTCGTCTCAATAAATCATGCGCAGTACTTTTATAAAGAACAATGTAAGGTTGCAGTTGTCCGGATGTGGAGATGTAATAAAGATATTTGACGGCTTTAAATTATTGCAGTAAAACATCAGGTAGTTTCAAATCGAGAGATACTGAACGAAATTAGAGGGGAAAATGTTGGGGGCGATAGATGGCCGAGAAGGGAAAGAGAGGGGGAGGGCTATTTTTGTGATTGGGGGTCAGGAAATCGGGGTGGCTGTCAAATAATTCCAATTGGTCAACGAAGATCCGTATTCTGGAAGCGATTTTGAGTGCGGGATACAAATTAATTTGAAACCGTGATCACAGCAGAGACACCTGGATGCTGCGGCAATGGATCGATGGTGTTAGCCGAGGAGCGTGTTGAATTAGTTTCTCCTGTTGTTATGGAAGCTCTAATTTATGGCGGCTAGACAAATATCTTGTTCCAAGTTTTTGAGGTAAATTGTTTGAAGAAAACGACCCATTAACTCACACGATGATTCCAAGAATGAAACAATAAGTGCATTATAAGCAAAATACCTATTTTCGAACAAAATTACGTGATAAAATATCCGGTGTATTCTTTGAAAATGAAAGAAGTGATTTCTGGGAGTTTAAATGTACAGGGTGCGTAAATTAGCGTTGGAATGGTCTCAGAACAGATAATTTCCCTTTCAGGTCTCTCTTCATCAGGGGGAACAAAAAACATTCACTGGGGGCGACGTTGGGGCCATAGGGTGGCTGCGACAGCGTTTCAGCGTTGAACCGGATCAAAGCTTTAGTGACGGCGGTCGTATTGTCATGGTGGAACACAGTCGTCTTTCTTCTCCGGGCGGGTTCTGATGCAAGCCCACTTCATCTGCAATCATTTTGATGCTGAGATGGCAGTCAACTTTTAAAAATTGACGCCATTTATATATACATACTTGAAACATACTCGGTTCCGTGAGTCGTGGAATACGAGAGTGTCAGACAAACTCTCGAGTTAGACGCAGAATCAAGCGCATTTTCACCTTTTAACATTTATCGTCCTTTTACGATGCGATAATTCCGCCATGCCCCGACATTGGCTGCCGAAAATATTAAAAAAAGGTTAATGTATTCCTGAAACATTAAAATCCGTGGAATAGGGGAATTAAATAGAGAAAAAATAGGCGAACGGGGGGAACACGAAAAAAAGCGTTGGAACACAAGCACTGCCATAAAAAAACACTCCTACACTGTCACACTCTTTCACTGGCGGGAAAATCCTGTTTTCACTCACTTTAATGGATTCCGTGCTCCAAATCCTCTTTCTTTTAAGTCTGGGAGAAGTTAAGTGTCCTGGAAGAAGAGAACACCATGCACCGAGTTCAAAAGTAAGGCTCTTGTTGGTGCGGGAATGAGGCTGGGAGAGGGGTTGGTGCTCTCCACTTTCAAGAAGGAATATTTTTCCCTTTTTAGATTCAGCAGTTACGGCCCTCGGCCTTCTTAAGTCACACGTAAGCCCCGCGTGCGCCTTTTTATTGCATATTCCGATTTATTTCCCAAGCCAAGTTCGCGCTGTCGGCTCCGGGCGCCACTCGGTTCACCCACGCTGTTTGTGTCGCCGTCGAGGGCTCAAGGAAGGAGTCAAGGAAACAAAGAGCTCTGGAACCACGTACAAGACTTTCGGGATGCACTCTCTTTTAGTGTAACAGATTAAAATACCCAAGACACTACTAACTACTGCAACGCATAGCGATAGGAGGTGAAGGTGCAACAGAAAAGTTACAAAAAAAATTTCCCACGTCCAAACCTTTGCTATTCTCGTAGTGGTAGTTTTAGGAAATAAATACAATATATGTAGACTTGCCGGAGAAAAATTGTAAATTAGGATTTCGTAGTGGTAATAATTTTTAGGGGAAGCGACCGACAGCTAACGTCATTTGCGCCGTTCGGGATTGATGGGAAAGAATGAAGGATGCAGAGAAACCCGACATCTGTATTAGCCTGCTCTTTTCGAAAGGCGTCTAAGGTCACACAGTTTAACGTCCCATTTGACGGACAGCGTACCCACTCAAAGTGTTTTGTACAAACCGCCTCCAGTAGGGATCGGGATAATGCTGGAAATATCTAAGGGGGATGGGGGATCACCCCCCAGTATGGTGGAGTTTGACCGTTTTGCGCGCCGTGTTGCAGGGTCGATAAACACATTTCACGCTGAAGCACGTCTTTCCGCTCAGACTGCTCGGAGCAAATTAGTGACCGGCTGAGTTAGAAGGGCAGACCCCCCACCAAAATTCCCAATTTCATTTATCAAGTTGCCAAGGATAGTCTCGTCAGCAATAAAATTTTGTGCATTGCGTTCGTAAAGGACATTGTAGAGGATAGGCAGTAAATGAAGAAGAAATATTTCGAATAGTTTGACGCTTAAATAAAAACGCTTAAAAGGGATGTGATAATCTAATCGGTTGCATCATGAGTCACGATAGGTTTTTGAAGACTAAAATTGAAGAAAAAGTGGACGGGAAAGATTAGAGAGGAAAGCCAAGGACGACTTCAGGGAATCAGGTGGCGGATGATGTAACGCATAGAGCTGTGCGCGAATCAATTTTGGAAGGCAACGCGATACCTTAGTAATCCGCCAAGAAGAACTCTCGGATTAATAACACGTCAGGGTGATTTGCATTCCAAGCGAATGACACGGTGAACTGTATATTTTATCGGGATGAAAGTTTAATTTCCATCGAGTACTACTCCCGTTCCCTAGACTTACGTTGATCTGCTAATTATTCCGTGGCTTTCGATCTTACAGGTTCACTCTCCTCGTCGTCGATCGAGCACCAACTCTAAGCGTGACGCCTGTTTCATTTAGATGAATCGTGATCCAATTAAGGCCCTACGCGAAATTAACTTGGCATTGTATAAAGGCGCCATCAGAGTGTTGAAATACACGCGTTCGCTGAACATTGAAGTCTTACGAATCAAGTGTGAAATTCATTCGCTGGCCGTATGAGAGGCAGAAACTACTAATGGTTTTGACGGAACATGAAGACTGAATCGCGTCTGAAATTATTTGAAAATTCGGCTGTGAGAATAAATACTTTTCAGAAAATATTCCACAGTAAAATATAAATGCGGAATGGAAATGACAATTCATGATCGGATGCTACTAAAAGCCGAAACAAATCCTGTTGCTTCTTGTTAAATGCACTTTTTATAGATTTCTGGGATTTCTCTAGAACAAAATATAGCAATAAAACTACATGAGTGAAAAATTCTCGTTTATTTTTTTAGGTGACCAATCAGATACAAACCTTTTTTTCAACTGTTCAAAAATGTATTAAATTAACTTTTAGGATAATAATTTATATCCTGATACACAACCCTTTTCAACATTAGTTATAGTATACATATAAAAATCATAAACATAGTAATGTTTATGGTTAGTAAGTAAGGTAGATGTTGGTAGAGTTCACCCAATACTAATGCCTATACGACGGGTGAAATTCACACATAAACAGGGCAGTAAGGGGGGCAAGTTCCTATCCCAGTGCCGGTTATGGTTTCCCAGGATGATCTGGTACCCGAAAAATCACATAGCTTGGGTATAGCTCCGGGTGCCCAGAGAGGTGCTTGCCCGTAAATCGGGCCCGGGTGCTCCGGTCAACAGTCTAACGCTTTACCGCTAGGGTATCAGATCTTCTTGGGAAGCCATAACCGGCACACGGAAAGGAACTGGCCCCACTACCCTGATGTGTGAATATTCACACGCCGTCGGGCTTCGTACTAGGTAAACTCTACCATCACCTACCAAACCGACCTTCGGGTTGATTACTGTGTTTATGGTTATAATATATATATTTTTTTTCATGCCCTTTATGAAACCGAAAATCACCCAAAATACTTCATCTCGCAATAGAGAAGTCTGTATTTCTTAATATTTGAATCGGGCAATATTCATCGAGCGCACACTAACTACTCTTCTTCGTAATCAGATTTCATAGCCAAAAGTCAAACTGTGCCGTCTCTCCTCAATGTCGGTCAGAATTCAGGCGGCTCTGCAAAAATACCGCATGGTAATTATCATTGGAATGATATCGCTTCAATTAAGATTTTCTAATTACGAACTCAGTCACCCGAAGCGTAATGATTTGTGCAGTCTACTTCTAAAAGCTATACACATAAAACATTTTTATTAAAGATAAATCAACACAGAATATGAGGTTATTTGAACGCTTTTCGTGTTAATCCAAGCTTTGAGATGAGAACGTAAAAGGATTATTTCAACATTATGCCCTCCTAACATGCAGCGTCTGGGGCGGCTCTTAACACGTATGGATGTTTCAAGTGAAGAACCAGTGCATGTCTTTCTCAGGAAAGGAGTTATACCATGCAGACAAGCAAAGAGACAAAGTTAAGCAGGAACTTTAACGTAGCGGCATGATATTTTGATACGCTCGAAGAAGTACAACGGTGTTATCTATGGAAGGAGGCACAAGCATCTGTTAAGCTTGAAGATAACACCCGACGCTAATAGACATTTATTCGAGCCATCCGAAATTTTGCGACATAATTGCGTGCGAATTCATCTTCCGAGAACGGAAAACAAATGGTGGATTTTGAGATTTTCGACCCTGAATATTTAAGTATTTTTTAAAGGAACTTAAATACCAAACAATGATACCTCAAGCTGATTATGGCGCACTATAATAAGAAACATTTTTACCTCGAAAATTGAAGTAATTTTTAATGTTTCATTAAATCTATTATTATAATTATTATTAGATAATCTACCTGTTGTGATACTATTTTGTAGGACATAACTACCAAATAAATACGTTTTTCTTTTAACAAAACACAGTCGAGCAACATAATTTACATCAAGTCCTTCTTCATCTTTGTGTACTTTCTTTCTCCTTTCATCCCTTCCACATCCCCTACCCTTCTCCTGCTCTTTCCTCGTTTGCCTAACATTCTTTCCTCATTCCTTCATTCTTCCTTCAATTTTTTCCGAGAGTTTCGTGATCGGTGGATTGAATATTTTATAAATTGTAAGGTTATTCATCGTTTTATTTTATTTTAAGATTTCTAACTCAGGCGTACAACGTATTATTAAGTAAAATACCGGTAAAGGTAAGTTTTCGATGGGCAAAACAACCAAATAAATATTTTGTGACTGAAAAAAAACACAATAGAGAAACCTGCTCATACCCTAGGACTCCTTCTTCATATCTGTGTACTTCCTCCCTTTATCCCGTCCAACATCCCTCTCCTTTTCTTGCCCTTTCCTCGTTTGTCTAATATTTTCCCCTCTATTACAGTCTTCAACACCCCAATGCCGATCAATACGTCCTTCATTTTTTCCGCCTCATTTAGATTTATCCCAACAAACCCCTCCCTCGCCAACACTCCTAGGACTTCCTCATTTGTTTTTCTTTCGGTCCATTTAACCTTCACCATCCTTCCCAAAACCCGCATTTTAAAACCCTCCAATCTACTTCAATTATCCTGCCTTGGAAACCACGCTCCCGTGCCGTACATAACTACGCCCATATCTAAGTTTTCAGGAGCTTTTTCTAAAAATCCGTACTCAACGGCCCTGTCATCAACATGGTGCAATTCTTCTCCTTCGTCCCCACTACTACTTTGACCATTTTGGTCCAAAAAAATTCCGTAATAAGTTAACTGTTCCATCTGCTCTATTTTTTTGCTCTCTTATTTTAATATTAAGTTTATCTTTTACTTTTAATCTAATAGTTACAAATACGGGCATAAAAATATTACTTTCGCGTGTATTATGCATAATATACGTGTGATGATTTAGCATAAACTAGAAATTAAGGAGAGATACTTAGATTTTCGTAAGTTATAGAAAAAAAATATTGGGATAGCGTTTTCTTAAACCGCTGAATATACTCGTACACCATTTGAAGTGGGCACAGCCTGAAGGGGAAGAATTCTAATGGAAAAATAAACGTCAGAGAAGTGATTACTAAGGTGTTTGGCTTCCGAGAACCACGAAGGCAGCGACTAATTTATTGTTTCAAGAAGCGACTGAGAACAAAAGGGACGTACTTAACCCTCGCCGTATGGCGCAGAGATTCTCAGAGTGAAATACTCTTGGCCTTTAAAAAGAAAAGACTTGGCTAAACTTTTAGAATTCCTGTTTGAAGTACCATAACCATTGATATTCCAAGGCGCTAGGAAGAACTCATTTCGGGGTCAACTTTGTTACGGCTACTTTAAATTCACTTCAAATCGGTCCCTTTTGGGAAATTTAATGGTCTGGATTACCTGAGTTGGGAAAACAATCATGACAAAAAATGCTTCTACAAAAAAATGAGGAACTATTCTGTTTAGCACTTGTTGACTACAATAAATCATTCTGCCACTCCTTTTTTTACCAGAATTCTTTCCTTTATCTTAAATTGGGCTTTCTGTCAAAATATATCATAAATATTTCTCCTCGACGAATGATAATTATGCATATTCGAATAGTGTTATATATTTATACAATTCCTATTTGTTTTCATGCCATACTTTATTTTTATTTATTGCTTATTTTTAATTTAGTAAATTATAACATTAGTGTGATATGTCCGTAAGCCCTCCCATGGGCTACAACCTTGTCGTGGTGGAAGGGCTTGTGTGTGCCGATTACCCCAAGAGCTGTGCTGGCGGGAGTAATAATGATAATTCCTGGAAGGGTCACCCATACCAGATAGGTCGAAGGTTAGGAGCCAGACGAAAGGTAGTCCACGCAGCGTCTGTTCCTCAGTGAGGCGGCTGCAATGGCGTCTGACCCCAGTGGGGCGGCCATTAAGTGATGGTGTCACGCTAAAAACACTATTGAGGAAGGCAACGGGAAACCACCTCAATTATGACTCCCAAGAATATTATGATGGGCACTATAGATAATATGAGTCCTGGCACCTACGGGACTCGGCCCAAGGGGCCGTGTGTCGTAACCAGCAGCGAAGGAGGCAAGGCTTCCGCGGTCGTCATCCCACGAAATCCTTGCGAGGGAGAAATAACAGCAGCGGGACAGAAGATGCAGAAGAAGACGAAAGTAGTTAGAATAGGAACCTGGAACGTCAGGACAATGTTGAGGAGAGGCAAATTAGAAAATATTAAGCGAGAGATGGAAAGAGGTAATATAGATGTTTTAGGTCTCTGCGAGGTGAGATGGAAGGATAGCGGGGATTACTGGAGTGACAATTATAGAGTGATATACAGCAGCGGGGACGAAAGCAAACGACGGGTTGCCGTAATTTTAAATAAAGTGGTAAGAAGAAGCGTAGTCAACATAGAGCAAGCGACTGATAGAATTTTACTCGTAGAGATTAAAGCAGAGCCGACGAACTTGGTCATTGTTCAGGTATACATGCCACCGAGCAACCACAAGGAGGAAGAAGTCGATAGGATGTACGATGTGTTAGAGGATATCATCGCGAGTGTTCCTGCAGGGAAACATTTGATAGTGATGGGGGATTGGAATGCGACGGTAGGCGAAGGAAGAGATGGGGGTGAGGTGGGGGACTATGGGTTAGGCACGAGGAATGAACGCGGGGAGAAAGCAATTGAATTCTGCAGGAGACAAGGGTTATTCATCACCAACACATGGTTTAGACACCACAAAAGGCGTAGGTATACATGGAAAATGCCAGGTGACTCAGAAAGGTATCAGTTAGATTATATTATGGTTAGGCACAGGTTTACGAACAGTGTGATAAATTCGCACAGTTTCCCAAGAGCGGATGCGGACTCTGACCACAATTTAGTTGTTATGAAATGTAACGTTCGTTTCAAGAAGATAAGGCAAGGGCGGCGGGTAAGGAAATGGAATTTAGAAGCAGTAAATGGATTAACGAGGAAGGAGTATCAGCAGGCTGTAGAGAAAATAATGGATGACGATAAAGAACTGAGTACTATTGAAGAAAAATGGGAATGTATCAAGAAAGGGATATTGGAAGCCGCTAAACCGTTAACGGGAAAAGGAAAAGGAAACCATGGGTAACGGATGAAATGATTGCAAAGATGGATGAGAGGAGAAGATGGAAAAATGTAAACACAGAGTTAGGTAAAATGAAGTACAAATAGTTAAACAATAAATTGAGAAGGGCCAAAAATAAAGCCAAAGAAGAATGGTGGAAAACGCAATGCGAGGATATGGAAAATTTACAGAAGAAGGGTGAAATTGGTGCTCTATACAGCAAGGTTAAGTTATTATCGGGAAGTAAGAAGGCAAGATCTGTGCTAACAGTAACAGATAAGTGGGGTAAGATAATAGTTGAACCAGGAAAAATCCAAGAAAGGTGGAAGGAATATATAGAAACACTGTATGGTAAAGAACTTAGGCCGACAAGGTTAGACATTGAAAAGGAACTTGACGTAGAAGAAGATAGCTTAGGTCCAGGCATACTCGACGATGAAATAGAAAGGGCACTAAAGGAGATGAAAGCAAATAAGGCCGTGGGGGTGGACAACATTCCGGTAGAAATGTTGAAATGGTTAGGGAAAGGTGGGAAGAAGGTCATATATGGACATATTCGTAGTATCTATGAGGAAGAAATCTGGCCGGAAGATTTTGTGAGATCGGTGTTCGTCCCTATTCCAAAAAAGGCAAAGGCTTCGTCATGTGAGGATTACAGAACAATAAGTTTGATATCCCACGCAGCTAAAGTTATTCTCAGGATCATCAACAAAAGGATAGAGAGTAAGGCAAATGATTACTTAGGGGATGATCAGTTTGGCTTTAGGAAAGGAAGAGTTACGCGTGATGCCATTGCAGTAATGAGATCACTAATCGAGAGGAATATAGAATACAATCAGGACGTTTTTGCCTGTTTTGTAGATTTCGAAAAAGCGTTTGATAGAGTGAATTGGGAAAAATTAATGCGTGTATTGCAGAAAATAGGAATGGATTGGAGGGACAGGAGACTGATCCGCAACCTGTACATGTCTCAGACTGCTCAGGTGCGAGTGGGGAACGGAGAGTCCGGATGGGCAGTGTTAGGAAGAGGTGTAAGGCAGGGTTTCCCATTGTCACCGGTACTGTTCAACGTATATGTAGAGGAAATGATTAAAGAGGCATGGGAAGAACTGGAGGTAGGAATGAAAGTCGGAGGGGAATTCGTAAAATCGGTTAGGTTTGCTGATGACCAAGCATTAGTTGCTCAGTCAGCCAAAGGGTTGCAAGCATTGCTGAGTGAGTTGGAGGTTCAGTGCGATAAATATGGGATGAGAATCAATATTAATAAAACAAAGGTTATGCGATTTTCCAGAAAGAAAAAGGCAAAGGTAAATATTAAAATAGGCGGGGAAAATATAGAACAGGTAGAACAGTTTACATATCTCGGAAGTGTTTTGCACCAATACGGTTAAAGTAGTAGGGACGTAAGGAGAAGAATTGCGCTAGGCAAGGAGGCTTTCTCAAGGAGGAGGGAGTTGATGCCGGGGACGTTGAGTAGGGATGTTAAGACGAGACTCGTAAAAACTCTGATATGGAGCGTAGCTATGTACGGCGCGGAAACGTGGTCACTGAAGCAGGATGATAGACGTAGATTGGAGGCTTTTGAAATGTGGGTGTGGAGAAGAATGGAGAAGGTGAAATGGACCGAAAGGAAAACAAATGAGGAAGTACTGGAGATGGTGGGTGAGGAGAGGGGTTTGTTGACAGAAATCCTATGGAGGCCAGAAAAATGGATGAAAAGCGTACTGAGCGGTAGTGGAATGTTGAAGAAGATAATAGAGGGGAGAATGTTGGGCAAGCGAGGAAAGGGTAGGAACAGGATAGGGATGTTGGATGGGATGAATGGAGGAAAGAAGTACACAGAGATGAAGAGGGACCTGATTTAGTTTAGGTTGCTGGTTTGGGTTTTGTTTGGAGTTACAAAATATGTATTTGATAGTTGTGTCCATCCAAAAACCTACCTTAACCGGTAGATTACCTAATAATAATAATGTCCGTAAGTTTTCGCAGGTTTTTCACACTGCCCTTCATGGGTGGGTGTTTTCTTGTAGTGAGATTTTCCATCAAGGATAAAGGCTTTATTCCTTACGGTTTTCCCCCAATTTTGCATTTATTTTTGCATTCTTTGTACTCATGAATATGCATTGTAAATCGATTTTTAATATATGGCCTTTTTATGATTAAGAACTCAATATTATATTTTTTGTTCTGTCTTTGACGATGGGTCACATGCCAGAAGGAAAACTGCCGCAGTCTCAATCGGCCCCGTACGAACCAGAATTATTATTAATATTATCACCATCATCATTATCGGTATAATCATAATTGTCATAATTGTCATCTTGTTATCATTTGTCGTCATTGTCATCATTTGTCATAATTGTCATCTTTCATCATTGTCATCTTTGTCAGCATTATCAGCGTTGTTATTTTTACAGAAGCTTCTCATTCCCGTTCGAAGAAAAATGCATGCAAACTTGGACTACATTTTCATTTTGCATCCATGATATGTAATCAGCGATTTGTTAGAATCTCTAAAACGTGGAATAATTCATTTATCTTCGTCAGACATATATTCAATTGGTAGGTTAAGCAGCTGATGTCCAGTCATTTCAGGTAATATATTATGCATATCTTAATATTAAATTATCAGATTGAAGATCTATGAATCCCACTTAATGTTTTTTTCTCAATATTTAGCTGGCTTATAACGCTTTAATTCTATCAGTTTTTCCATATTTAAAATTAAGTGGAATTTAGAGATCTGCAATTTTTCCATCCAGAATGGTTCATTTCTACCTATTCAAGCCTGAAATTACAAATTTTATTCAATATATCTAAAGTACAGAATTCATTTGCGATTGGATATGTTTTTTCAGTCATTCGTGCAGGAACACTTCTAATGGCTTGCTTCTCCGAACATAAACGCAGTCAACAGTTCACACAAATGTACAAATATGAATTAGCCGTTACTCTGCGAACAAATGAACGAAAAGTTGCCCTCACCCCACTAGGTTCAAAGCCGAGTCGTCAGCGCGGGAGAATTGGCGAAAACTAAGCATTTGGTCCGTTCACACTGGCGATTCTTTGGAAAAATATGTAAATAAATTTAATGTCAAAAAATGAGAGAAATTGTATTTTCACAGCAACCCATTTCTGCTCTCTAGCGACAACGCCAAAGGAAATGAGCGACATTGCCTCAAGTTCCTTAAAATTCGAATAACACGCTCAGTCTACCCGTCGCTTTCCCGTCCCTCCCCCCACACCCTCCAAATACCATGGCTCTTGTCTCGAAGACGGCTAGAAGTTTATAATTTCATTTCGTCTCGCAATCTCAACAGTATTAACATGTTTGCGACCATGTTTCGCATGAACAAATTATGTTCCCTCCAAAAGTGAAACAATAGGAAAGCAAGGTGAAAGGTTCCCGACCTGAAAATGAAAGACTGCGATTTTCAGATATAAGATGATTTTATTTTTCTACATAATCTCACTGGACTACAAACACACTTGGTTTCGCGTCTCTCCAACATCAGTAGTAGTCGTTCCCGGAAATGAGAGTCTCTGGAAGGCTATGAAAATATCCATCAAATGACCCTCTTAACTTCTGAATTGGAGGCGAAGCGCTCCCCAAAAATAAATTTCTTCCAGTTTGAGAACAGATAAAATTGTGAGGGTGCTAAATCATGAGAACAGGGGGGGACAGCCAAGCAATTAGTACCCCAAATCCCGCAGTTTTCCCGTCGCGAACGCACCTTTGTGAGCAGGTGCGTTGTTCTGGTGAAAGATGATTTTTTTCTGCTTCCAGCTAGTCCTGTTCTCGTGAATCTTTGGCTTCCAGCTGGTTAAGGTTGGAGAAATATTCGCCTGCAATTGTTCTACCTTCCTCAAGGCAATCAATTACCAGGATCCCTTTCGTAACCCAAAACCACGGCGTTCACTGACCATGACGTTCCGGCAGATGCGATCGACTTTGCTTTCTTTGCCGTTGAACCACCGACTTCCACCCACATTCCACCCAATCATTTTCGCATTTGATTTTTATCGGAATTTAGCAAATGCGGCACCCACCATGATGCAGAGTTTTCGCATTTCTAATTCTTACTGCAAGCTGTTTCGCACCCTTTCTTTCGATATCCCCACGGCCTTAAATATCTCACGCACTTTCACTCGCCTATCATCTATGCACGAAATCGTGCACTTTTTTGATGGTTTCTGGTATGGTTGCGGTTTATGGCCGTCCTTCACGTGGGTCATCCTTTACTTGAGGACCTCTTTTGGGGTTAATCCATCCAAAACGACGAGTTTTGTGACCGCAATTTCATATTTTTCCATTTTTAACGAAAAATAAGAAAGACCTCCACTGCAACAACACGTGTAAGCAGACTACTTGAGAGAACAAGCAGAAAGATTGTCTTACAAAATAATGACATGTGCACCCAGGTAAGAATCATATTTTCGCTGATCGGTCGCCATCTCTGTGTCAGGCCGAGAACTTTTCACCTTGCTCTCGTATTATGGTGAACGGAGGTTTTGGATCGAATCTTAAAAAAATAATTATCTGCTTTACATTTCCAAGCGGATGATGAATTAAAAAATTATCAAAAACAAGTAGCAAGATTCCCGCATTGATGGCTTTCGAGATTCTTTTTGAGCTCCTACGGGCTCAGACAATGTGGGAGCAGTAGGTCAAGAGGTTAGCTGAAAGAGAGAGAGTCACGTCAGCATCACGTCGACGCCTCGTTCCGCCGAAATGAGTCGTAAGAAGGAGAGGGCCCGAGGAAGATAATGATGTCGTCTCCGAGCGTAAGAGGCTTGGAAAAAGAAAAAGTGCAGGCATCCGCACGATCGGGTCGGATAACTGATTTCCGACGAGAAACCCAACCTCGATTGCCCCGGGAGTACGTAGGAGGGTGACGATTAGCGACTCCCTTTAGATGGGATCTTGAGATTACCCGCGCCCTGGGGGCCTCTCCCCCTCATACACAGCTCCCCCCTCTCACCCGGGGATTGCGTTGTCACCTGATCGATAAACAAGTACTAGGCGGGGGACATGCATTGCCGATACTGAGGTTTTTGTCATTCAATGATATTTTTTCTCCCACCCTCGGGGAGTTGTTCAAAACTACGCTTCCCGGGCAGGAATTCTATCCCACCGTTCTTACGAATTATTTACGCTTTCGGCTTCCCGTTCGCTTTCCAGTTCCGAAAAAATTGTTCGGGAATTCTGGAGATATTTACGAAGGATTACGAATATATTTCATTATTCTCCAGTAAAAATTTTTCTTTTGCTGCAAGAAATAACCAGTAGTGAAAAGGGATTTAGAAGTTATTTTGGACTGCAAAACACGAAGTTCGACGAACATTAATCTGGACAAAGAGTTATGATGGCTACGTTAATGAAGTATTCATCTACATGTACACAATACCTGGAAAGCCGCTGCAAGGGCGTGTGGCGGGAGGTAATAGGTCACTACCCGTAAATTGGAATAAAACCATATGCAAAACCAAATCATGTTACCACTACACAAATATTAACTTTTTCGTACACTCGACAAACCTTAATCAAATAAGAAAGAAAATAATTGCATGAAACAATATTTAATAACAGAATACGTACATTCAAATCATACTGTAGAACTGTTAAAAAGATGGGTATGTTAAATAAAAAGAATAATATTCAAGAATAAATATGCGTGATATCGACAAGTATGTATACTACCTATTCTAATTATCTCCTACGCGATTGCTGTCTTGTCTTTTATGATATCTTTTTTATTATCAGGCAATAATAATAACTATGGAAATTGAAAGTCGATTCTGTCGTCAAATGAGGTCGACAAATTTGCAAATTTCTAGAAGTGTGCTTTCTAGAAGAATGATCAACTGCATTGTTGCTGTTCATTTTTAAGTGATTATTGGAAAAATACGGGTAGGAATGAGTTAGTGAGAGGATACATTGGGCTCAATATGCTCGAGGAAAAACACATTAAATATCCATCTGTTTTACAGTATATTCGTTCATATACAACATCCCTTATTTTACGTTGGTGATTTGATCTACCATAGAGAGTAGGTGCCTGTAATATATGTCCTCAACATCTTCACATAAGTAGCGTGCCTCAAATTTACACAGTCAATTTAACCTGTATTTAATTAAGCTTACGGTCAACTAGCGCCTCCCAACCTAACTCTTTCAGTAGTGTCGTGACACTGCCGGCTTCCTGGCGGGAATCCCTTCCAGCCATTTTCGGGAATTTTTTTCCCTTTCCCGAATACCGAGAAAAGTTTGTCGTATAATCGGGAAATTTGCTGCAAGAAACAATAAGGGGTGAATTGGGAATTGAGAAAGGAGGGAACTAAAAGTTATTTTGGACTGTACAAAACACGCCGAAGAGAATGATAGAAATTTTTAGAGAATGTACGAGGGTCATCCGGAAAGTAGTACCCGTTCGTGAAATAAAGACACAAAAGTAAATATTAACAAACATAAAAAATTTTATTTGAAAGAGGATACTTTAAACTACTTCTCAACATAATCTCCAAGCAAATTAAGGCATTTTTCATAACGTGTGACAAGTTTCTGTATTCCTGCTGCATAGTCCTTCGCCGCCAGCTCATTGAGATACAGGGTCACTCCTTCTTTAAGTTCTTCATCGCTGTCAAATCTTTTTCCTGCCAAAAAGTCTTTAAGCTTTGTAAAGAGATGAAAATCTGAAGGGGCCAAGTCCGGGCTATACGGTGGATGGTCGAAAGTTTCCCATTTGAATTGCTGCAAAAGTTTTTGTGTTATCCCAGCTGCATGAGGCCTGGCATTGTCATGAACGAGAATGACACCAGTAGACAATAGACCTCGCCGCCGATTTTGTATTGCTCGCCGTAATTTCTTTAATGTTTCACAATACGCATTGGCATTAATAGTGTCTCCACGGGCCATAAAATCAATAAGCAATACACCTCGTCGATCCCAGAAAATGGTTGCCATGAGTTTCCTGGTGGACAGAACTGTCTTGAATTTTTTTGGTTTGTTTGGTGAATGAGCATGATGCCACTCCATTGACTGTCGTTTACTCTCAGGTGATGCATAACAAACCCATGTTTCGTCACCAGTAATTATGCGAGTCAAGAAAGAGTCTCCTTCATCAGAATAACGTCCCAAAAACGTCAGTGCTGCAGCCATACGCTTGGTTTTGTGCTCATCTGTAAGCATGCGAGGGACCCATCTTGCACAAATTTTTGCATAATGCAGATGGTGTTTAACAATTTCATGAACAATTGTTCGAGAAACATTGGGAAAATGCTCACAGATGTCATCAATTGTGACGCGCCGATCGTTCCTCACGAATTCGTCAACTGAGCTCACCAGTTGGTCTGTAATGACAGACGGTCTCCCCGAACGCTCATCGTCGTGTGTGTTCCCCCTCCCCATGTTGAAGTTGCGATACCACCGCCGAACAGACGACTCGTCCATTACATTGTCTCCATACACCTCCTTTAATTGGCGATGAATATCACATGGGCGAACGTTTCTTGCATTGAGGAATTTAATCACTGCCCTCACTTCACAACTGGCGGCGTTCTCAATTTTTTTAAACATTGTAAACAATCACAGAAACAACACAGGCAATGCTAGCGTCACGCAACTTGGCTCAGAGAAGGCAGACAAGCCACTGAAGCTATCTGACCTCGTCCAGCGGCTACTCGCGTCGTCAGCACTTCATGCGGCACGAACGGGTACTACTTTCCGGATGACCCTCGTAAATCCGATGAACACTCTTCCACGAGAGTTGAAACTCGATCACTTAAGGAAAGAAGATTATTATGAAATATTGAGCGATATGTTCAATTGTTTACAGGCTGCGCAATAAGCAGTTGAAGCCTTAAGCTACAGAAAAGCTAATATTCTCAAAGGTGACGGAATTGTTAAGTTCCCGATCAGTAATTTAAAAAAATAGAATTCTGCAATGAGGCAAATTCTTTTAAAGGAAATCGCATTTTAATTAATTCGTTTTAAAAGGTCGTCTGTCTAATAAATCTATGTGGAGTATAAAGTTTCTCTTTTCATTCATTAAGCATTTGAATTGGTCAAGCGTAGAAAACGTGTCTCTCACACATGTCATGAGCAACTTCAGCTGTCTATGTGAGATGGAAGAGAATACATTTTTTGCCTTGTCTATTCAGAATGAAAAATGCACAATTTGGGAAGTCATGGGTGGAAAGACTTTTTATAGGAATATTTACGGCAGAAGTTCCCGGAAAAGAATTTAAGGATGCCCCTTGAGAGAGTCCTGACATTAAATCAGAATCTGATCTGAAGTGTGAATGATTGGAGAAATATAAATTGCGACATTAAAGCTTATCCCTATGCCTATAGGCAAAATAGTTGCTTCTTTAAGGAAGGAAATTGAGTGTATATTAGGCAACGCATTCGCTCACTCCCGATTTGATGATGCTTCAAGGCCGACCTTGAAGGGCGGCGGGGTAACGTCCTCGTCTGCTAATCCAAGGGTCGCGGGTTCGATTCCCGCCTGGGTGGGTTTTTCTCCACCTAGGGCTGGGGTGTTTGTAGTCGTCTTCATTGGTTTCACTGTTAATAGTCCGATGTAAAAGCCAAAAAGTACTGTTTTCGATTTAAGAATAAATAACTAAAATACTAATAGACGCGGCATTGCAGTTCGACCTACGTCTACAGAAAACGAAAGAAATATTTCCGCATCGAGTATATTTGTTACAAAGCAACAATCACAACCATCTGATCGGGCAATCAATGCTCTATGTTTTTTTGAAGTTCTAAGTTTTATTTTAAAAATGACAGGTTTTTTTTATTTTCAAGCAAATAATATTTACATTTGGTTTCCGGTAATACATAAGTTAATAAGTAACATATTAAAATGAGATTCGGAGCATTAATACGATACATTGTGTGATATATGTAAAAACTCATTAAATATCATAAGTTTTGGTTAAAGAAGTAAGTATTAATTACATTTATTGATAGGAATTGAACTCTTACGGCTAGTCGTATAGAATAAATGGAAAACTCCAATGGCCGTAAACAGTTAACCTTTCTAAAAAAATTACAAGGTGGTTAGTTGGCTAACGCCACAAGTCAAGAATGGGGTAAAAGGTAAAAAACGAAAGGGAAAAGAAAGGTGAATACGTATACGCGTATTTCGGCTACAAAGCACTGTACTACAGTGTACTGAAGGTGAATCGTCACAACAACACAAATTGAAGTGAGGGAGAAATGTCAACGACTTGAGAATATTTAAAAAAAATTCGGAATATTCTTCATACAAATAGAATGAGATAAAATACAAAATACAAATCAATAAAATGGGTCAGATATTAGATTAATTATTCATTAGTGAGAAAAAATTCTTTTTTATTCATTAACTAGGCTGAACCCTGATATATGTATCTGCTTACGAATCCGTTTCTGTCAACATTTCTTTGGATGAATTTCCCAAGGATTATTCAGTTCGTATTTTATTTCGGACTTAGCAATACTGTTCTTCGTCTACAAAATGATTCGATAGCAAAATGATGTTTGCAAAGGTATGAGCAAATATTACCTAGGGCCTTTTCCCGCGCACAGGCACAGAAATTTTCATGAAAATCCCGTAAATCCAATTAAAAACCAAATAAATAACGAAACAACATCACATGCCTGTAATTCACAACAACACATTCGTATCACTTATTAGATTGAAAATATTCAAAGTAATCTACATGTACATTTACAAAACACGCCACAAGCTGTCGCAGGAGGTATGGCAGAGGTTTTAAGGTCGCCAGCCATTCTATATACATTTACTCTATTTCCTCGTGCATCTGGCATCCCGCGATCCACCAAAAACCAAAGTGGAAAGGGGCCGACCGAACACCAATCATGCAAGAAGCCTACATACATGTATGTTGCGAGTTTTACATGGTTAGAAGCTATCCCTATGCCTACACAAAGAGGGTAAGAAAATACATTAAAAGAGGGAAGGCACACATGCAATTTAGACAAATATTACCGTTAGTTTCTAGGTTAGTATTCTACGCATTCCGGACGGAAAATTCAAAAAAATACAATAGACTTTTTATACAAGTACATTCGCCTACACCCCACCTGGCACAAGGGCGCACGCCACGGGGCGTTAGGGCGCCAGAGAGTGTTTTGTGAGAATTTAATCTTTCTTCTAATGAACCCCTTCAACTCTTAATGTCTTTATAATATTTTTTTGATTATGATTAAGACCTTAAATGGTTACATTACTGGAGTACATGCAAACTCTTAAGAAGTATGATATTAGGGATGATAAAGAAGTTTCCACATTTAGACCATTACCTATCCAGTTAAAAGGGCGTGATGTCTTTTGCAGTGGAACCTCGTGTGCAAGAAGTTTTCTCGGGTTTCCCACCGGTTCAGGTTGCAGTGCACCAAGTGGGAAACCCGAGAAAACTTCTTGAATACCATACGCCGGGAAAACCTGAGATCCTTCGAACCTCGTATGCCCGGACCTGGAAAAGATAAATAATGTCTATTGCGAGAAATAAGACATACCGACCATTTCAACATAACCGACCGTGGTCATTTCGAGATAAAGGTTGAGTGAAAAAATATAGACGAGTATTTTAATGAAATTTCATTCAGAGATGTTAAAATCCAATTATCAAATGACGACACTGCTCAACGATTAATAGTAATAGTAGTTTTAAGGGGAGGCGACCGGCAGCTAAGTTCATTTGCGCCATTGGGGATGGATGTAGAAGAATAAAGGCTGGGGAGAGATACGCGGCGTCGGCATTAGCCTACCCTAAAGACACTTTTGAATTGATCAATAATTTTTTTTCTGCAGATCGACTGCTGCCGAATACTTAGAAATGTGATTTCCATTATTTTAATCAAATATTAAAGATGGAATAAAGAAGATCAGGCTTTAGTTAAACTGACAACTATGTAACATTTGCATACGAGAAAGGCCTTGAAGGTCAATTAATGGCAACATGGGCGCAATCAGAACTCGTTATCCTGAAGCGTATTTTCTTCATAAAAGTAATGCTGAACGATCGTTGTACTGATGCCCTCCAAATCCTTGATGTGTTCATGTATCGCAGTAATAAAAGCTTAAAACTTTCGACGCGCACGACATAACTGATAATTTTCCCAAACACTCTGAACCACGAACGTTGCTCGTCTTATCCAATTTTGAAATAAAATCCAATATCACAACCCTTTAATAATTTCGCAAATTCATCACCATTCTTTTGCCGTAAAGTGTCTTGAGTGGGGAAGATGTGGTGAATTCTGTCAAGTTGAAAAAAAATCGGGAACTGTACGGAGCTTAGATCTGACGTCCCATTGTTCACGACGCCGCTGTATGGAACTGATGCGATCGACGTCGGCTTTCTGGGATAATGACAAAAGTTTGCCGAAGAGATTAAAAGCAGACAGGTGAAGGAATTAACTCAGGTGACAATGGATAAGGCAGGCGGGGGGGGGGGGGGAAGGACCGGAGTGACCCGGGTTGGAGATTAGAGCGGAAGGCAATAAAAACTTCATCCCACCACTCACCACTCAGTCTCATTCCTCTAATCGCCATCTTGCGCGCTCTGTTAAAGTTCTGTGCGGCCGAAGACTCTGTTACGTGGGCTTTCCAATGTTGGCTTCCCAACGTGGGCCAGTAAAAAGGGCCATTGTGCCTTCGGAGGACCTTGACCGCCGGTGGACAATGAAAACCCTTTCCCCCAAGCCGAAACCTCGTTTGACTTCCGCCACAGATGACAGCGTAATCCCCTTGGACAACTCCTGGAAGCACGGGGGGCCTCCACGCATAAATCCCGGGAAATGAGATCCCTTCAAGGAAGGCTTGGGCCCGCCCTTCTCCGGAAAGGGTGTAGATGGGGAATGGGGAAAGGAGAAAGGCAGAAGGAGACGTGGAGATGTATAAATGGATACTTACGGGGTTTTTTCTTCATTTCTGCGGGTAGTTCCTTTTTGCAAGAGTCTTTCGTCCCATTTCTATTGGGAGACGATGCGTCAATCAGACTCAAAACTGCGTGCTGATACATTACTGCGCGATATAATCTCGATGCTAGGACGATGGGAAACCGGTTTAATCACTTTCCATGTTAATACCGATGGAGACAATTTTTGCGAAATAAAAATATTCTCGTAGGGTTTTAATTTAAATAAATTTAAATATCAATAAGTTTCAGAATTACTGTCATTATAAAAGTCAGTTCCTAAATATCGGAACGCAGGTCAGTGTTTAATGTTGATTTTAACTGCAATCCGCAAAGGTGTATTTTAATCTCCTGAACGACAGTTAATTCCTGAAGCTAGGTGACACGTGAGACTTACGAGAATTTTCTCGTATAAGAAAAGTTAGCCAACGCATTTACTTATATTTAACAAAAAAGCGTAACCACTAATGAAAATACTACCTTGAACAAAAAGTTCCCGGAATAACCACCGTGTGGCGCTCCCATCGTTCCGATTTGAGTTCTGTTTTCTTTGTTAAATTGGTATATCTGTTGTTGATATTCCCTTTAAATCTTTGTGTCATAACTTGACATTTGCAAAAGTTACGTAGCCAAGAGTACATCTATCTCTGTGTGTGTTGGCGATTTTTTAAAATTGCAGAAATGGATTTAAATTTGCAACAACGAACTTGTATTAAATTTTGCGTAAAAAACGGATTTAGTGGCGCACGGACGTTGGAAATGTTGGAAAAGTGTTTCGGCAACGATTCTCTAAAAAAAAAACGGTACTTTACTGGAGACGAGACGTGGGTTTATGAGTACGACACGCAATCCAGACATCAGGCAAGTGAATGGCGTTCACCAAATGAGCCGAGACCAAAAAAACCACGTCGTTTTCAGTCAAAAAAGAAGGCAATGCTGACGGTTTTCATGGATTACAACGGTGTAGTGCATCATGAATTTTTGCCAGAAGGCCAGACAGTAAACAAAGAGTATTATTTGGGCGTTATGAGACGTTTGCGTGAAGCAATTCGCCGAAAGAGACCAGAAATCGTCGCACAGTGCGTCGAGACCGTCGCACAGTGCTATCATTATTCGTAATTTTGTGACAAAAAATGCAACAAATACCATCCAACAGCCACCGAATACACCTGATTTGGCTCCCTGTGACTTCTTTCTGTTCAATCGAGTTAAAAAACCATTACGGGGAACGCGTTTTAGCAGCCGAGAGGAAGTAATGGAAAAATCGCAGGAAGCACTGATGGACATACCGAAAACCGAATATAAAAAATGTTTCGAGGATTGGATCAAGCGCTGGCATAAGTGTGTTGCAGTCGATGGGGGTTACTTTGAAGGGGACAATATAGATTTAGATGAATAAACTTGTATTTTTAATTTTCTGAATAAATTCCGGGAACATTTTGATCAAGGTAGTATTTCAATTCACAAAATGATCAGGTTTAACTTCGTGGATGTTGATAAAACTACGGAGATCTTTTCCACAGAAAACTCAATTGAGGAATTTTGACCACGGAGTCAAACACTCTTTGTAAACACAGTGATAATGAATATACCTATACTAATGGCTCACGATGGGAATCGAAGCTAGACAGAGGAAGGGATAGAGGGTTTGAATGGAATAGGAGGATGAAGCTAAGGGTCGAGAAGGAGGCGAGTTTAGAGCAGCGGCCGGAGGCGATTGGAGTGTAATTGAATGTAGGGAATGAATGGAACTTGCGAGATAGGTGGTGTAGTCACGTTGGTATCATAGAGGGCCAATGTTGGTATCCATGAAGTCAATCTTTAAAAAGAAGATTTCTGCTGACACTTTAAGGGCAAAGGTTAATATACCACATAATGTCTTCACTGCAGCTACGGTCTGCTTAACATACAACAGTTACGTACTCGTAGATGATTGGCTGAATAAGCAGGGAAGAAAGTCAAAAGGTTTTGAACGTGGGATGACAACAGTATACCGTTGGGATAAGGGGTAAAAGAGGCCATTTTGGGTAAAAATTCAGATGAATCCTCGATCACCTGGTGGTGCTTTCTCGAAGGCAGGTATCAAGAGAATGTTTAATTTATTTGTGAGTTATTGGCACAATGCTGTAAAACAAGCATCAAGCGGATGGACAGGAATAGTACACTTACGGGTGTTCGGAAGACTCGCGGATTTTTTTTAAGTAAAACACCGGTTAAGATAGGTTTGCTTGCTTCTCCTAACAAAACCCAATGCAGCATTCTACTCTACAATTTAAGTCACTCTTCATCTCTGAGTGCTTCTTTCCTCCCTTCATTCTGTCCTATTCCTCCTCTTTCCTCGTTTGCCTAACGTTCTCTCCTCTATTACAGCCTTCAATATCCCACTGCCGATCAAAACACCCTACAATCATTTTTCCTGCCTCCATAGGATTTCTCCCAACAAACCCCTCTTTTCGCCCACCATCTCCAGTACTTCCTCATTTGTTTTCCTTTTGGTCCATTTCACCTTCTCCATTCTTCTCCACACCCGCATTTCAAAAGCCTCCAATCAACTTCTATCGTCCTGCTTTAGTGACCACGTTTCCGCATCGTACATAACTACTCTCTATATCAAAGTTTTGACTGGCCTTTTCTTAACATCCTTAGTCAACGTCCCTGTCATCAACTCCCTCGTCCTTGTGAAACCTCTTTCCCTAGCGTAATCCTTCTCCCTATGTCCCTAATACTTTTATCATTTTGGTCTAAAACACTTTAGAGATACGTAAAATGTCCCACTTGCCCTAGTTTCTGCCCTCCTATTTTTATATTTAGCTTAGCCTTTTTCTTTCTGGAAAATCGCATAACCTTTGTTTTATTAATATTTATTCTCATTCCAATCTATCGTACTGAATTTCCAAATCACTCAGCTGTGCTTTCAACCCGTTGGCTAACTGATTAACTAAAGCTTGGTCATCTGGAAACCTAACTGATTTTACGAATTCCCTCCGATTTTCATTCCCACCCCCATTTCTTCCCATATCCCTTTAATCCTAATTTAAGATTGCAGTCCATGGGAGGGGACTCGAGGATGCGACTGATTAATTTTCAATTTCTTCGTTGAAAAATTCACAGTATTCTTGTTCTTGGCTGACTTTAATTACACGAGGTTTTTTTGTTGACTTGTATCAGTCCCTCTGCCGTGATTTTGGGTGTCTAAATTATGAAATCTATTGAATTATCTATACTTTTATTTAATACATGATATCTGTGGCGTTCCATTTCTGTAATATATCTCAGATTAAATATAATTAAGGATAAGATAATTGGCGATTGCCGATTTAATTTTACCAATTTTTGCGCCTTTAATTGGACGTATTCTAACTCTGTTGGGGCTTTTTATTTGGTAGTGTACCTATTTTTAAAAGTGAAATCACATTTGTGTTCAAAATGTTCAGCTTAGGGAAATTGAGTAAAAGTTGTATAATGTTTACTCAATTTCAAGTGACCAAGTGCGACAGAGATTTACAAACATGTGCTCACTGGAATATATCCCTGAGTACGAAAGCCGCTTTTATGCAAATCGTGCCAAAATAAAAAAGCACTTTTTTTACAAACACGCTTCACCCCGCCCCAACTCCCCAGATGTGCCCTGAGATGGAAAGGGAGTCGATGTTTTTTTTGGCATAAGACATTCATTTCTCTTTGTTTCCCATCATCCCCTACTGCAAAACAGAATGGTTTCGGTATGGGAACAAATCACAGCACGTGCAAAATATTCGAAAACTGGTTTGTTCCCTCTATGAATTGGATTGACGTATGTCCAGCTGAGAGGACTCTCTCGTTATTTCATTCCGATTAATCCGCCGACCGACACCAAAGGCACCAAAGTGTCAGCGAACGCTTGTGTGCACACGAGTTTTCGAACGCGTGTCACGGTCAACCATAATGGTCCACTCCTGCCAACCGTACCACGCACGGTCCCCGAACAGTAAAACTTTTGTCTATTACAGCCTCCTGGGACTCGTCCTCATGTGGACACACGTTTATCTCTTCCCGATGGAGGACTTGGGAATATTTATCGGATTTTCAATAAACGCGCATGGCCTTGGAAGTTATAAAATGTACATGAGGAGAGATGGAGGGCGGGAGGGGGGCACAGCTGGCCGCAGGACATGAATCCGAGAAAAGGTTTCCGTCTATTTGGTGCCCTTATTCTTCGCCCCAATGCAAGAGGAGTGTGGGAGCAGTGGCCCTGGACTCCCACACCCGATCCTCATGACCCTGCATCCTTATGATTCTAGACCTTTTTGCGCACATTTGAATAAATGGACGGAACTTTAGCTGTTAGCATTAAAACAAAACTAAAGCAATGATGGAAGATTTATAATTCCATAATATATCAAACAGTTTGACTTGGGGAACCTTATCTAATGGCTTTTTAAAAGCTAAAAAGATCACTTTCACTTGCCTACCACTTACACCTGATAAAAGTAAGTCGTGCGAGAATAATCGTAATTGGGTCTCGCATGAACGGGTTTTGCTGAATCCGTGTGGTTGTCACTAACAAAAGTTAATGTTATCATCATGTTATCATATTATGGAACTGACAATTATGTGCTCCAAAATTTTGCAATCCATAGAAGTGAGAGATATGAGTCTGTATTTACTGGGGTCCTCCCTGTCACCACTTTGAAAAATAGGCGTTATTTGCTGGGTTTTCCAATTATTAGGGAGTTAGCACTTTATTATTATTATCAGGTGGCGTACTTGGCTTCATATGCTGGATGGCAGAGTGATATGATGTTTTAATGATACCTCTCACTTTACCTTTGGTGGGAAATGGGTGAATAAAAACTACTTGAAATCCTACTGCATGAAGTAAATATTGAAAACAAAGCGCTTTGAAACGCGGACGTGACTTGACTGGAACCCAGATACGTACGCCACATGTTTACAGCTCGGGCTTTCGCTTCGTTCAGTATTCCTTGCGGAACTTCGAGAAAGAAGCAGCAGCGGACGACATGATGGACACAATTGTTTTCCTTTCTAAAAATCGAGCACAAATTTTGAGTTATCCTACCTTCATCGATGCATATCAAGTTATCTTCTTTTCTGAAAGATATTTGGCGCGGATTGCATTAGTTTATGTCATTAAAATTATTCAAGTTCTCATGCGGCACATATTTATTAAAAATAATTTGATGAATTTACCGTTTGTTAAGCGAATGAACTTCAGTATTTCATGAAGAATGAAGATACCACAATATCGCTTTCCAAATGACAGGTTAAATCATATATCGTACTACTTCACCATCACAGGAATACAAATAAATTATCGTATAATAAATAGTAAAAATTATTCCAGAATATTCATTTAAAATTGGCACGATTCAAATGCTGTCGGTTGACCTGATATACTATATATAGTATTACCCAATCTCAAGACACGGAACTGCAGCAGAGCAGTATATGTATACGTGGTACATCATAAAAGTAATGCGCATGATTTCATTGTGGCGCGACTATCCATGGCAGCGCGATAAAACCGAACGGGATGTATGCTGGTGGGTCTGCCCTTCTAACAAAGCCAGTCGGCAGGTTGCTCCTGGCAGTCTGAGCTGAAACACGTGCCTCTGCGTGAAGTGTGTTTTTCGACTTTGTATCAAGGCGCACGACACGTTTAGCTCCACCATGGCAATGTTCCCAGCCACACGTCCTTCATTGTAACCAACTTCCTGGCTCGGAGTACCTCCCAGGTGGCCCCTCAGAATCCGTACAGTCCCGACTTGGCTCCTCGCGACTTTTTTCTGTTTCCCCGACTGATGAGAGGGCTGAAAGGAAAACATTAGGTCACCGCGATAAAAACATCCAAAATCATGTTATTCCACGTTCCTGTGAGACGTTCCCATTGCATGTTACTTAATTATCCTGAAAGAAACATTCAAGTTGAGGAGTTTCAGGTTGCCTTCCAGGCGTGGCAGACACGTCTCCGCAAGCGTATTGATGCAGAAGGAGAGTATTTTGAAGGGTTTTAAGCATGTAAAAGTACTTAATTCAATACAGCTATTTTCCCCGGAGAACGCGCATTACTATAACAGTGGATCTTGTAATTAAACTCTTACCTCGAAAGGAACAATTTTCGGAGCCACGATCACGCGGGAACTCTGTCTTTGGCCGAGTCGCAAATAAATTCAATGTATTATGCGATACCTTTCTCCGACACTGTGCGTATATGCCTGCGTGAAAAATATTTAAAAGAAAACATTCCGTTCGCTTCCATTGTTTCGGATCTCCCTCTTGCCTTTGTGTCCGCAATTTCTCGTATCTCACTAAAAAAACATAAAATCAAATGAAAATAAATGAGAAAGGCACGGGGAAATTATGACACGCTCAAAATGAGTACTTTATAACCTCCGCATATGAAAATAGATATAAACACGCGGCGGATGAATACAAAAGCGTTGCCTGTCGCAGGGCGGGGGATGTCGGGGAATTATTACGCGCCGCCCGCTGACATTGCCCGAGGCTTAAGCAGAGGGACGTTTACGAAAGCGTATATTTCACGTCAATACTCCCGGTCACAACTTTCCAAAGTTCCGATTCGCCGTTCCCTTTGGACATAAATATAAGGTAATATACGCCCTCTTTTGGAGGCAGGGCCCGGTCCCAACCGCCCTCACCCTGTCACCCGGGTAAGAAATTCTAACTTGTCTATTACACCGACTTGAAGTAAAACCAGGTAAATACCTAATCTCCCTCGCATTTAAAATAGGATTGTCTGATTTTTATTTATTCATTTAAGTACCCAGCAAGCTACCGTAGGGTGTGTGGCAGGGGGTGAATAAACACCAGACTAATTCAAAAATATATACGTCAATGTGTGTATACATTGGCATGTTTATTTGCATGCAGCTACATTCTATTTGGCGGGTAGTGTCCCAGCACTCCGCCTTTCGGCGCTTTCGAAAGTCAGAAGGACGGTATCATGTCTTAAAAATAATGCAAAAGAATAGAATTAAAAAGAGGAGCCCTCCAGCATAATTCATATAATGTTGGAGGGCTCTTCTAGAAGGAAGAATAAATGTAAAATGTTCAAGATTTTTCTATTTGATTGTTTCTTGGTAGTGTTATCTGGTATTCCTTTCTAAGCACGGAATATAAGATAGACTATATTGTAGAGAGGCCTAACTATTGGTTCTGCTTACACAATGTGTTGAAATGAACTTATCATTTTGTTTGCATGGCAATCAATGGTTTTTCCCGCTACCTGTCTAAGAGTCCCCAGAGATGGTTTGATTCTGGTACAGGCCGATATTTCGTTCTAAGAAGTAATGCCAAGAGTATCAAAATATTTCTTTGATTGAGAACTTGAATATTTATACTGCTTTTCTATTTAAATAATTGGATTACGGAAGCAAATTATCCGCACGTCCCTCAAACGATAAGATCCTCATTTAACAAGTGGAGGATTAGTTGGATATCAAATGTGCCGCACTATTGAGGTGAAATAATATATTTGAGTCATTGATATCAAATTAATATTTCAGTATCTCAATTTATTTTGAAATATTCTTCATTCAGTTGGCAGTAAATATCTAGTATGCATGAACAGTTAAAAATAAAAGACATACGAAATCGGTTACATCGGTGTGTGGCTATTAATAATAATACTTACGTTAAAATAATTCGGCTTAATAATGTTTGATCTAATATTTATTTGAAACACGTATGACTTCTGGGAACACAATTGCTTAAAAATTATGGAAAAATGAAACTTTTTTGTAATTGCGTATTCGATATCGTAGCCAGCGTTGGACTTTTTCCATGTATTTAGCTGGTCGCTGTTGGCCACGCCAGCCATGTTGCCGGAAATTTCATCGAAACACGAACAGTATTCAGAATTCAGCTTTCTTGGGGCGATATTAAGACTGGCAGTTCCTTCACATTTCCAATTTAGCAAACATAACTTTAGTGGATTATCAATATTATTAGAGCATCTAGGCTGGGAATCACTCTTGGAACAAAGGTTAAATTACAGATTAAATATCTTGCATAATTTGGAAGGGAGTCTCTTTAGCAGTGATGTTGAATATGTATTATTACCCCCATCGAACTACGGTATGAGAGATCATGCCAAAAAAAATAGAGAGATCAAGTGTAGAATAGATAGATTAAAGATTTCATATTTCCTACGAATGATAAGGGATCATAATAAAAACTTCCGAAAGCGGTAGGATAATATTCCGGTCAAAATTAGTATGGTTGTATTCACCCCTTGACACGCATCCTACCGGTGGAATGCAGGATACTTAAAATTTTAAAAATAAATAAAGTTCTCCTAAGAAGGGAAATTACCCTAGCTACATTCCCGATGATATTCTTAAAAAGTTAACCTTTTCTCATCGCAGACTCTGAATTTACTCTAAGAACTAATGCTTCATTTGAATTTATTGATTAATTCCGACATCCATTAGGTTAGGTTTGAAGCGATTGATATTAAAATGCTCTGTATGGGGTTTAATGCCCAATTGCCCTTGATGTTTTGGTCATCTGGTGACATGTTCGATTGGCCTTTTGGCAGGAGAATTATTCAGGAAAGATATTAAAGTTATTTGAATATTACGGTCAATTTATCAAATTCCAAAAACACGATTCTAGGTAAACAGCATCCTTTCGATCGATCCTACTCTCTACTAAAAGCAAAAACAAACCAAAAACATCCATTTACCTCCCAAAATTTCCCACTAAAACCCTTTTCCCCTCTCACTCTTTCCCTTTACTCGAAAGACACCATCCATAAAAATCACAAACTCCCCATCCTATACCTCACATTTAATTGTTAAATTAGTTTCAAAAAACAGAAAAAACCGATCGTGAAAAAATGACCCGAGTAAACCAGGCGGGCACCAAAATATATCCAGCCGTGGTCTATCCCACCTGTCTCGCTAAGGTTTTCTCTTAAATTGGCCCAGAGCATCGGAAAGGGTCATCCATAATTGATACACTCCTGAACCCTATGTTTAACACCTTCAGATGGTTAGCCCTATCGTATAATAATACCATACTTTACAGTAAAATGGTGTACCCCTCTCTTTTAAGTTAGAGGTTATAAACTTCTTAATGAATAATGGCCAACTTTGTTAAGCGATATAAATGACCACTCATGAAAGTAATGCACATGATTTTATCGTGACGCGACTATACATGGCAGCGTGGCAAAACTGGTCGAAACATATTGTGGGGAGGAGGCTACCATTCTAACATAACTGGTCGCCAGTTTGCTCTGAGCATTCTGCGTGGAAAGATGTCCTTCCTCGTGAAGTGTATTTTTCGACTTTGTAACACGGTGCACGACACGGTCATGCTCCAAATTGACAATGCCCCCAGTCACATTTCCTTCATCGTTACCTACCTCCTGGCCCGAAGCACCACCCGGGTGGATGGTCCCCCAGTCTCCTTACAATCCCGAATTGGCTATGAGCGACTTCTTTTTGTTTCCCCGACTGAAGAGAGAGAGAGCTGAAAGGAAAGCATTGGGAGACCGTGGAAAACAACCAAACGCATAGTATCTTACAACATTCCTCAGAGAGACATTCAGGAGGAGTTTCAGAGTGCCTTCCAGGAGTGGCAGACCCGTCTCCGGAAGTGTATTGATGCTGGGGAGAGTAAATTGAAGACATTTAGAAATTGTACAAGTACCTTAACGAAGAAATCTATTTTTCCCAGAAAACGGACATTATGTTAACAGTGAAACGATGAAACCGTGCCATTTCAATCTAGTGATTGTGGATTACTTTCATTAGGGGTGTTGTAGTTAATTTAGGTTAATTTAAAAGACTACATAGTCCCATAAGACTATATGGCCCTGAACAAGCTCAAAGTTATGATGTTTGTTTACTATTGCTTATATTTGCCAATTGTCACTAATCCAAAGCAATCCCCTCCCTACTAAAAAATTGAAAATTTAGTAAAGGTATCTATAAATTTCATCGGAGAGGTTATGGGTATATAGATTTCTTCAGGTTTCCATTTAAAAAAATTAAGAACACGTTGCCAAACTTATAAGTAGTGAAATTAATTATGACGAATAAGGAATCACAAAGGTGACAGAATTTTTCTGGTAATTTCTTTAACAATAATCAATTCAATTGTCGTAAGTTCAACTTCTATCTTGGTCATGGTTGTACTAGCCTTCTGTCATTTTATGCTCTATTTTCATTAATTTTACACCAAACCGGAAATCCAGTGGGTACCTGTCCACCATGGTTTAGTGCTACCATTTAAAATGTATTAAACATAAGTATTTACTGTAAAAATAGTCAAATTACGTTATTTTTTTAATATTTCCTTCGTTTTATCTAAGTTGAATGACAGAATTAAGAGCCAAAAAGGTTGAGTGAAACCTCTTCCGTTGATAATGCATAATTTCCTTTTAAAAAAATATCTTGTCCGGACTATTTGACGTAATACGCTTGATAAGCGAAATCAAGATCGAGGACGATTATAGATTCCAGACGAATGATAAACCATTTGAACATTTTATCGATCAAATCGTTTTTATCCGGAAACGTTAATCGAGCCCATTAACCTGAATTAGGCGATGTTTTTCATTTAATCAACTCAAGGAGTACAAACAGTTTCATCATTTTTGGGGTAATTCTCGAATGAGAATTTTACACTCGCTGGGTAGAAAAAAATTATGTTTTTAAAGGAAAATGAACAATTATTTCAATTTCATCCAGCGATCGATTCATTTGATGAAAACCTATTCATTTACATCAACATAATACCCCGCAAGCCGCCGCCAGGTGGCTGTTAGTTCACCACCCGTAAAAGGCACCAAAACCGCATGCAAAATCAACACACTAGTGCAAACTTACGCTCGAGGTGGCGTATACATTCATGCAAAAACACACTTAACTTGCAAGTACTTTAACTTACACGCATGCAAATACATGTAATATCAACTAAAACATACATAATTTGGATACTCTCAGCATTATTTATTTGAAAAATAGGTTTTGCAATAATTAACAAAGACTCAGATGATTGATAACCATAATGTTGTTGTACTTCTGTGCGATTACTTTGAGAAAGACCCTAAGCCATTCTGGTCGCACGTTAGGGAATTTCAGGGAAAACGTGCAACCATAGAATCCCTCATAAGGAACAATTGTAATATTCATACAGAGAGCACCCAAAAAGCGAATTTTAAAATAATTTCTTTCAAAGCGTCTACACTAATGACAGAGAGACACTCAGTGACGGCCACGTCACACCAATCGCAAAGATGCATGACATTAGAATTACGCGCGAAGGGATCACGAAACAACTCCTACACATAAAAAGTAATAAATTGCCCGGATCAGAGGATATTCCCGCAAGGCTAATGAAAGAGCTAGCCACCGGAATAATGCCTTTTCTTAAATACATATTTAGCTAATCCATTTCAGAAGGTGTTATTTCCCGGGGCTGGAAAATACCCAACAGCAAACTTATTAATGAAAGCGGAAATGAACAAGACCCTGGTAATTACCGACGAATATCTTAACCTCCTCCTCCGGTAATGTCTTTGAACGCATTATTGTTAGTAACGCCATTCCTTGACACTCACAGCCTATTATCCAACAAACAACAGGGATTCACTAACCGTTACTTAAGAATGAATAAAAATGAGCAGTTCTCAATCCAATATTGCCAATTTTCCTCGACAGACGCAACATATGAAATGAATGAGGGCCAATGCAATTTTTACTTCGGTTTAAATATATTATTTCTATTTAACAACAATTTCATAGCATAAAAATCATTCACCTTGACCGGAATGATTTTTACGCTCTGAAATTATCGCAATGAAATGCATGTTATCGGATGACTCCGTTAAAAGTTACTGTTGCGGCATCTCCCGCAGTTTCTTGAAATTTCCCCTTCACCAGTCACATTACTTCTAAATAAGAATTTTA
>CM073777.1:9265342-9273203 GCA_037158775.1 Hetaerina titia | reverse complement strand
ATTAATGGTGGGCGACCAACAGCTGTGGTCATTTGCGCTATTAGGAATGGACAGGAAAGGATGAAAGGTGGAGAGAGAAACTCGGCGTTGGCATTAGCCTTCTCTTTTAACGAAAGACGCCAAGGGGCCAACAGCTTAACGCCCCAACCAACGGACGTCTTGCTCACTCAAATTGCTCACCACAAAGCACCTCTAGTAGGGATACCAGTGAAAAATATCTGTCGTCCTCAGGATTCCAACCCTCTCAGGGCCCTCTGGTCATCTTTGTAACAAAAATGCATCGGAACAAAATGAGGGCAACCGGACAGAAGTAGTGCAAGACACTTTTACCGAAAATCGTAAAAATTGACCAAAACTTAAATGATGATTACGACATGAGAGATAATGCTTCATTCACCGCAAGTAACTACTTTAATTTGGAAACGTTAAAACATTTTCTGTGACTTCGAAAAACACTAAATTCACAAATGAATGTTCAATCCGACGAAATGATCATGGACACACAAGTTTGGAGTTATGAAACGGGAGTGACATCTCCGCACCTTCAACATCCATGCATGGAATCGGTTACTATCATTTTCCGAAATATTGACCACAAGATGAGCCACGTTTGCGACTACGCGCTACCTCCCCACTGATGCCCCGACGGAGGGACATGCACGTTGAGGGAGATATAATTCACGGGTAAGTAAAATGTCAAAGTAGGCGACGGTTGGGACGGAGAGCCCCACGTTTATCACAGGACAGGCCCTCAGAGGAGAGAAGGCTCCTGAAGCGGGTGGAGTGAGTGGAAAGCGGAAGGAGCATTAGTTATTAACGAGGCTTTGGAGGCGGGCAATTCGAAGGGGAAATGGGGTCGATCAAACCAATATATGCAGTGGGAGGGAGCGAAAAAGAAAAAGGCCAGAGGATTTCCCCAAATCTCTTTTCTTTCTAGTTGGAGGTCAGCTGAAAATCAGATCCCGATTCGTCCGACCGAATGCATTTTACTGAACATTGAACGCTCCCAAATTCGAAGAGGATCTTAAAAATCACGGAAATAATAAAACCAGTGCTTAAAGAACTTAAATTAGAGCTATCCCAGCTCAAATGCATTGAGAACATTAAAATAATAATGGACTTTTGGCCATGAATAGTCGAACTCATGAGAAATAGGTACTGATACAAGTCTAAAGATATTAATGAATAATTTAACTGGTTATAAATTAATGTTTAAAAGATATATATATATATATATATATATATATATACACTTTTTTGGAAAACCCACAAACGTGTAATGTATTCACTGATAGTCACAACAAACACAGAAACCAAAACACAAAAGAGGAAAAACTCACTGGTTCTCGAATTTTCGGTGGTCCAACCACCTTTCTCAAGAGGAATTAGGAACAGAACTCCTTTCTGTTCCTAACGTTCTGTTCCTAACGTTCTGTTCCTAACGTTCTGTTCCTAATTCCTCTTGAGAAAGGTGGTTGGACCACCGAAAATTCGAGAACCAGTGAGTTTTTCCTCTTTTGTGTTTTGGTTTCTGTGTTGATTATCAGTGAATATATATATATATATATATATTTTTTTTTAATAAATATTTGGTTAAATAAACACCATAATTTTGATAACCTCAGCATTAATCGTTAATGGTCTTTTGATGACGTGAAACGTACTGAAGAGCTGGGTAACCATCTACATGTACGTAGAACCCCGCTAGATACCAAAAAAGCGTGTGGCGTTGGGTGTTAGGTAACCACCTAAAGTAATTAAGAATAAAACCGTATGCATAACCTGCTAATTCATGAAAATATGCACACACATATCGTGTAAAGTCATGCATAAACCGTTACAACTCACACACATCCCAATACATATTCTATACACATGCCCCAACGAATGCACCTAATGTCTCTGGAACATTTAATCTTGCCCTGACTTGTAAATTAAAAGTATTTAATATTTCTACAGTAATTATCTGCAGTCATAGATGACTTCCATGGTCCTTGTCCCCAGGTCTATCGAAAATAAATTTTAACTAGCAGATTTCTATTAGCTAAATGATGGTTAGTTACATTCATCGTTTTATGTGTAGTCGATCAGCGGTTGAAGGCAATGAGATACTATTGTTTCTAGTAACTTGTACCACCTTTATCTGTCAATAAATATCACTGGCATCATTAGTCGATGTATGTTACAATAAACTTTTCATTTTCTAATATTTGTATTCCCTTTTATATAATGTGGCTTCGCAAAGCAGTTAATGAGGCTTTCTTTGATGACGAAATCCTTAGAATGATATGCGATAGCTTAGGAATAAAACAAGCACTACTTCTAAAAGCAACACCACATCGAGTAAAATGTTTCTGATGTCTAAAATTTTATTACTTAGAAGAGAAAAAAACGAGAAATCACGGCATATGTTAGAATGAACGTACTTCTTCAAACACAGATCTGTTTCTTGCAAGAGATTGTTGACCAGGGCGAGAAATACCACCCGTGGTGGTTTCCTTCACGATGGAAGGAAATATGGAAAGTCATTGCAGTGTAAAAGCTAAGGGTGACGAATGAACGGAAAGCTTGAGCATAAGAGAAGCTTGGCAGGAGAGTGTCCGAAGTGACTCTGCTGGCGAACTTTATGAGAACCGGAAATCGATTCGGGGGAGAAGGTTCCGAGGGAGAGACAGAAGTGGAGGAACCAAAAGGAAGAATCTGGCCCCTCTCGCACGTCCATCTTTGCGTGTAAAAAAGCAATCGATGGGAGCAAGGATGTATATCCGTGCTTCCACGGTTTACCTTTATTTAATTGATTCGTAACCTTAACTATTCAGAGGTCAGAACACAGGCCAACAACCAAGGTTTTACAGGGTCCATTATGGAAGTAATGAGCATTCTCTGGAAAAAATGATGCATTGATTTACGCACTTGTAAAAATGATTGAAATTATTCAAAATACTCTCTCCCCCTGCATCGATAACACACTTTCGGAGACGTGTCTGCCACGCCTGGAAGACACCCTGAAACTCCTCGACGGGAATGTCAAAAAAAATGTCGCACGGAACCAGGTCGGAACTGTAAGGGTGCTGGGCCAGGTGATCTGGGCCAGGAAGTTGGTAACGATGAAGGACGTGTGTTTAGGGGATTGTCATGGTGAAGCTTGACCATATCCTGCGCCGTGTTAAAAAGTCGAAAAATAGACTTCACGCGGAGGCACGTATGTACTATCTGACTTCTCGGAGCAAACTTATGAGCGGCTGTGACGGAAGGGCAGACCCCCCACCACATTTCCCGACCGGTTTTACCGCGCTACTGTGGATAGTCTCGTCACAATAAAACGATGTGTATTAGTTTCATAATGAGACATGTCTGTGTGCAAGAAAAGACGTACACGTACTTGTAATTATTTAATACACAACGTCGCACGGGAGGGAAGAATACAGCCCAAAAATAGATCCCACGCCAGCTATGAAGTATTCAATGCACCAGTTTGTCTTTAACACAGAGATACATTATTAATTCTCTTCTGAATTATCTCCGTCCAAAAGGATTAAAATGCTGAAATATAGCCAGTGACACAGGTTCCTCCGGCCGGACTAATAGTTCACTCTAGGAGCACAGCGCGGGTGAGGAAAGGATATCATTAGAAGCGTAACCTTGTGGAGGAGTGTGATAAAACGAGAGTACTTAAAAAATAAATGCATTCAGGATTTTAAAATAATTCCTATTCGATGGTCGGAAATTTCATAAACTATTGGTCGAGTACATTTTCTAAGCAATTCAAAATAGAGGTGACGTCTTATGCGTTTCTTAACTGAAAGGGTTCACAATTTTCGGAGAGGCGGCCCAGGAATTTCTTAGAAATATACGGCCATACGTTAGTGAAGTGAGAGGTGTCAAATGATTTTGAATAAGAATATATTGAGGATTTACGTAATCAGATTCTAGGGTTTCTGGATCAAGAGAGAGAGAATCACCGTCGTCCAGGGGAGTTGACACTGGAGCCCTCGAGGGAAGCGTTGCCACGACAGAGACCGAAAATATAGTAGAGTTTTAGAAACGTGAAAAACGACCGGGATGGAGCCTGTTCCGTATCTTTTCTTTTCCCTTTCGGAAATCTCTCAAGGTAAACCAAATGGATTGGTTTTGCGGTGGAAGAGAGAGAGGGAGGAACAGCGAAGAACTTAGAAAAGGTCGAATAGAATGAGATAGAGGTTGCCGGAGGCGCAGCGACGGGAAGGTGCGAGTACATCGCGAGCATGTATGGACAACCAGAAAATCACCAAAACCTCCGAGGATCATTTTAAAAACTCCAATTTTCTGATTGAGCACTTTGAAATATTCCAGCTGTCTTTTCCTTTTGCATCGAGTGGGAAACCGTAATGAAATGTGGTGCCAAATGAGTAGATAACCCGGCGGCGTCATACCTAAGAAAAAATGCCATCAGTTCAATTTTTTATGCTCATTCAAAGTCCTTTAGGCGAATGAAAAAAATTTACAATTGCAATAAAATGATATTACACCCACTCATACATATATATATATATATATATATTTTTTTAGGTAACCTACCGGTTAAGTAAGGTTTTTGGATGGACACAACTATCAAATAAACATTTTGTGACTCCCGACCAAGCAAACTAATCTATATCAGGTCCCTCTTCATCTCAGTGTACTTCTTTCCTCCCTTCATCCCGTCCGACATCCCTATCCTGTTCCTAGCCTTACCTCGCTTGCCAAACATTCTCCCCTCTATTGCCCTCTTCCACAATCCACTACCGCCCAATACGCCTTTCATCCATTTTTCCTGCCTCCATAGGATTTCTCTCAACAAACCCCTCTCCTCCCCCACCATTTCTAGTACTTCCTCATTTGTTTTCCTTTGGGTCCATTTCACCTTCTCCATTCTTCACCACACCCACATTTCAAAATCCTCCAATCTACGTCTATCCTCCTGCTTCAGCGACCACGTTTCCGCGCCGTACATAGCTACGCTCCATATCAGAGTTTTTACGAGTCTTGTCTTAACATCCCTACTCAACGTCCCCGTCATCAACTCCCTCCTCCTTGAGAAAGCCTCCTTGCCTAGCGCAATTCTTCTCCTTACGTCCCTACCACTTTGACCGTGTTGGTCCAAAACACTTCCGAGATATGTAAACTGTTCTACCTGCTCTATTTTTTCCCCGCCTATTTTAATATTTAGCTTAGCCTTTTTATTTCTGGAAAATCGCATAACCTTTGTTTTACTAATATTGATTCTCATCCCATATTTATCGCACTGAACCTCCAATTCACTCAACATTGCTTGCAACCCCTTGGCTGACTGAGCAACTAATGCTTGGTCATCAGCAAACCTAACCGATTTTACGAATTCCCCTCCAACTTTCATTCCTACGTCCAGTTCTTCCCATGCCTCTTTAATCATTTCCTCTACATATACGTTAAAACAGTACCGGTGACAATGGGCAACCCTGCCTTACACCTCTTCCTAACACTGCCCATCCGGACTCTCCGTTCCCCACTCGCACCTGAGCAGTCTGAGACATGTACAGGTTGCGGATCAGTCTCCTGTCCCTCCAATCCATTCCTATTTTCTGCAATACTCGCATTAATTTTTCCCAATTCACTCTATCAAACGCTTTTTCGAAATCTAAAAAACAGGCGAAAACGTCCTGGTTGTATTCAATATTCCTCTCAACTAGTGATCTCATTACTGCAATGGCATCAGGCGTACCTCTTCCTTTCCTGAACCCAAACTGAGCATCCCCTAAGTAATCATTTGCCTTAGTCTCTATCCTTTTGTTGATGATCTTGAGAATAACTTTAGCTGCGTGGGATATCAAACTTATTGTTCTGTAATCCTCACATGAGGCAGCCTTTGCCTTTTTTGGAATAGGAACTAACACCGATCTCACAAAATCTTCCGGCCAGATTCCTTCCTCATAGATACTACGAATCAGTCCATATATGGCCTTCTTCCCACCTTTCCCTAACCATTTCAACATTTCTACAGGAATATTGTCCACCCCCACAGCCTTATTTGCTTTCATCTCCTTTAATGCCCTTTCTATTTCATCGTCGAGTAAGCCTGGACCTAAGCTATCTTCTTCTACGTCATGTTCCTTTTCTTTGTCTAACCTTGTCCGCCTAATTTCTTTACCATACAGTGTTTTTATATATTCCTTCCATCTCTCTTGGATTTTTCCTGGTTCAACTATTATTTTACCCCATTTATGTTTAACTGTTAGCATAGATCTTGCCTTCTTACTTCCCGATAATAACTTAACCTTGCTGTATAGAGTACCAATTTCACCCTCCTTCTGTAAACTTTCCATATCCTCGCATTGCGTTTTCCACCATTCTTCTTTTGCTTTATTTGTGGCCCTTCTCAATTTATTGTTTAACTCTTTGTACTTCATTTTTCCTAACTTTGTGTTTACATTTTTCCACCTTCTTCTCTCATCCATCTTTGCAATCATCTCATTCGTTACCCATGGTTTCCTTATCCTTTTCCTGTTAACGGTTCCTATAGTGTCTTTAGTGGCTTCCAATATCCCTTTCTTGATACATTCCCATTTTTCTTCGATAGTACTCAGTTCTTTACAGTCATCCATCATTTTTTCTACAGCCTCCTGGTACTCCTTCCTCGTTAATTCATTTACTGCTTCTAAATTCCATTTTTTAACCCGCCGCCCTTGCCTTATCTTCTTGAAACGAACATTACATTTCATAAAACATAAATTGTGGTCTGAGTCAGCATCCGCTCCTGGGAAACTGTGCGAATTTATCACACTGTTCCTAAACCTGTGCCTAACCATAATATAATCTAACTGATACCTTTCTGAGTCACCTGGCATTTTCCATGCATACCTACGCCTTTTGTGGTGTCTAAACCATGTGTTAGTGATGACTAACCCCTGTCTCCTGCAGAATTCAATTGCTTTCTCCCCGCGTTCATTCCTCGTGCCTAACCCATAGTCCCCCACCTCACCACCATCTCTTCCTTCGCCTACCGTCGCATTCCAATCCCCCATCACTATCAAATGTTTCCTTGCAGGAACACTCGCGACTATATCCTCTAACTCATCATACATCCTATCGACTTCTTCCTCCTTGTGGTTGCTCGGTGGCATGTATACCTGAATAATGACCAAGTTCGTCGGCTCTGCTTTAATCTCTGCGAGTAAAATTCTATCTGTCGCTTGCTCTGTGTTGACTACGCTTCTTCCTACCCCTTTATTTAAAATTACGGCAACCCCTCGTTGGCTCTCGTCCCCGCCGCTGTATATTACTCTATAATTGTCACTCCAGTAATCCCCGCTATCCTTCCATCTCACCTCGCAGAGGCCTAAAACATCTATGTTACCTCTTTCCATCTCTCGCTTAATATTTTCTAATTTGCCTCTCCTCAACATTGTCCTGACGTTCCAGGTTCCTATTCTAACTACTTTCGCCTTCTTCTGAGTCTTCTGTCCCGCTGAAGTTACTTCTTCCCTGCAAGGGTTTCGTGGGATGACGACCGCGGAAGCCTTGCCTCTCCCGCTGCCGGGCATGACACACGGCCTCTTGGGCCGAGTACCGTAGTTGCCAGGACTCATATTATCTATAGTGCCCATCATTATATTCTTGGGAATCATAATTGAGGTGTTTTCCCGTTGCCTTCCTCAATAGTGTTTTTAACGTGACACCATCACTTAATGGCCGCCCCACTGGGGTCAGACGCCATTGCAGCCGCCTCACTGAGGAACAGACGCTGCGTGGACTACCTTTCGTCTGGCTCCTAACCTTCGACCTATCTGGCATGGGTGACCCTTCCAGGAGTAATTATTATTACTCCCGCCAGCACAGCTCTAGGGGTCATCGGAACACGCAAGCC
>CM073777.1:9250342-9262842 GCA_037158775.1 Hetaerina titia | reverse complement strand
GCATCAATCCTTGTCATCGCATTTGGCGTAGTTACCGTGGGAAATAGAGAATAAATTTACGCTAAGAGACGACCTTAATAATGATTCAACCAAGTCAAGAAGTTCTTTTAGTTTTTTTTATCGGCGACATCGTGCGCTAACTGAAATTCATTTATCAGCCAGATGGAAAAAAACGATTCGCGCTCCGAAATGGAATAAAATAAATATTTTGGTTTTTTTTAAACTTTTCATAATTGAGTTTGATGAAAAATGATTCCCTCGGAACCAATGCGCATCCATGACAGTGGAGAAAAAATATAAGGTAGAAGAAAAACAAATGAGGACTGCAGGGAAAGATTTACGTGAATTTGGGTTAATTCTGGGGGGAAAGGGGATGGTAGGTTTCGGATAAAAAGGTCCCTGAAAATGGCTGACTTTTGAAAATTATGGCCTTTTCCTCATTTCAGGGATCTTAAGTGTCCTTATAACCACGCTGTGGCCAGAAAATCAATAATTTGGCGATAGAGAATAAGAGAAGCCAGCTATTGGAGTAAAACAGAAGTTAATTTTCCAAGTTCTGAACACTATCAGAGGGAGGTAAACCAATCGAGCGGGAGGAAGGGAGTGGGAGGGAGCATAGGAAAAAGAAAGCGAAAATGAGATTTTAGACCCTTGGTTATAATCTTTTGGCTTGCTCGTGGGCTGTGGGAGAAAGTTACCTCAGTGCTCAGAAGTCCTACTAAGGAATTGGGAATCAATTGGAACCACGCGACTACCACCAGTTTTGTGAGTTGGGTTACGACCGCAATGGGCAATTGTTTATTAGCCACCAATTTAGCATGGCGAACCAGTGTCCACCTAACTTACTGAGAAATTTAACCTCGTAAAACTCCAGCAAAACGAGCGTCATAACACTTTGAAAATAAATGGCAAATATATATATATATATATATCCTGTGTGAATCAGTGTTCAAATGTTCGCCATATGGCGGGTTTTCGTGTTTGAATGTGTAATTGGTCAATGCGACTAGTCTCTTTCTTCTGGCTATGCGTGCCACGAAACGCATTGTTCCTATCCTTCATAATATTGTATTAATGCTTTCCTACTGTCTTTTCCATTTGTGTGTTCTCAATTCCTCCTTTTGTAGGTGAAGCAGCTCCCTAAACCCATCTCCATAATCCGGGCACTCGGTTGCATAAACCCCTTCAGGAGTGTACTCCTGAGGGGAATTTTCAGTGTGCTCCTGAACTCCTCAGGAATATCACAATCAGGACGGTCGAGTATTTGCTGTTTCGTAGATTTCGTAAAAGATTTGGATAGAGTAAATAGGGAAAAACTAATGAGTATATTGCAGAACATAGGAATGGATTAGAGGGACAGGAGAATAGTCTGCCACCTGTACAGGTCTCAGACTGCTCAGGTGCGCGTGGGGAACGGAGAGTGTAAGGCAGGGTTGCCCATTGTCACCGGTGCTGTTAAACTCAAATGTGGAGGAAATGATTAAAGAGGCATGGGAAGAACTGGAGGTAGGAATGAAAGTCGGAGGGGAATTCGTAAAATCGGTTAGGTTTGCTGATGACCAAGTTTTAGTTTGTCAGTCAGCCAACGGGTTGCAAACATTGATGAGTGAATTGGAGGTTCAGTGCGATAAATATGGGATGAAAATCAATATAAATAAAACAAAGGTTGTGCGATTTTCCGGAAAGAAAAAGGCTAAACTAATCATTAAAATTGGAGGGGAAAAAATAGAGCAGGTAAAACAGGTTGCATATCTCGGAAGTTTTTTGGACCAATATGATCAAAGCAGTAGAGACGCAAGAAGAGGAATTGCCCTAGGTAAGGAGGCTTTCTCAAGGAGGGAGTTGATGACAGGGACGTTGAGTAAAGGTGTTGACAAAAGTCTCTTGAAAATTTTGATATGGGGTCGATGTTATGTACGAGGCGGAAACGTGGTCACTGAAGTAAGAGGATAAAGGTAGGCTGGAGGATTTTGAAATGTGGGTGTGGAGAAGAATGGAGAAGGTGAAATGGACCGAAAGGAAAACAAATGAGGAAGTACCAGGAATGGTGGCCGAAGAAAGGGGTTTGTTGGGAGAAATCCTTAGGAGACAGGAAAAATCGATGAAAGGTGTATTGAGCGGCAGTGAGATGTTTAAGACGGTATTAGTGGGGCGAATGTTGGGCAAGAGAGGAAAGGGTAGGAAAAGGGTAGGTGAGTTGGACGGGATAAAAGGAAGAAGGAAGTACACAGAGATGAAAAGGGACCTGATGTAGAGAAGATTGCTGGATTGCTGGATCACAAAATATTTCTTTTATAGTTTTATACATTCAAAACCTATCTTAACCGGCTCTTCGGTGACGCACAAATATATAAAAACACTGATATGGATTTTTAAATGATAGAAACACAAAAAAGGACGCTCATTTGACGTAAATTTGAATTTTCGACGCCACGACCGTACTAAATCCCATCCCATAATTAATAAAAAAATATGTATTTATATAATGTGGAATTTTTAATAGTTAAATAGATAACTGAGAATCCTAATGCCATTCACTTGTGCACATCTATGCATGATTTAATTTTTTACCTCTCCCGCAATTCGCACAATTGAAATCACAACTCTTTAAGAGCGCAGCCGACTGTCGGAGGAAATGCAGCCCTCATAAACGACTCTGGGATGAATTAATCCCAACCATTTCACCACGGTCCATCGTGAACCGCGGAAGTGGGAGGGGTCGGCCCTCTTTCCCCTTTTTCGGAGACTGAAGGGGCCTGGAAAGGGAAGAGGAGAGGTTGCATTAAGTGGCACTACTTACTGGAAGAGCCCGGCGGGAAAAGTCTCTCCATTCCTCCAGTCACCCGACGGGAAATAATAAGGGTCGATCCCTCAGCCGTCCGTCCGAAGGGGAAAGAAGGGGCAGGCGACCGTGAGATTCATTGCCCGCGCTAATGACAATCGGGGTATTCTACTTGGCGTTCGCTCCCATTTACCCCTCGCCCTCTCGCCCCCCTCTCGCCGCCCCCTACCCGGGTGGAAACAATGCTCAAACAACTTCAGGCCACCCACTCCTGCTCCCCTCAACCCTCCCCCCCTAGGGTGTTGCTTCGTTTTAAGCCAATGCGCCGACTACTGGCCTCTCTCCCCGAGTCCTCGCCGCTATTACTTCGTAGTCCCTCGCCGACAACAGCACTGTCGCCTGACAGAATTTACGGACAAACCTATGGCAAAAATAATTCCGCGTTATTTCCACCCCCTGCCCTTTGCCGCTACCAAATTTTCGTATTTCTTTTAAAGGGGAGAATCCAATCAGAAATTCGATTCTACGGAAGGTAAAGTCTCATGTGAATCTATACAATACCCAGCAATCCGTCGCAGGACGTGTGGCAGGGGGTGCTAAGTCATCAGGAATTCTACATATTATATATTTCCTCATGCACCTGGTACCCCGCGATCCGCAAATAACTGCGTGGAAAAGGGTCGACCGAACACCAATCGCGAAATATGCCTACATATTACGCGATTATATTATAATATATTAATATTATAATAATAATATAATAATAATAATTATATATAATATATTACGAGTACTACATGGTTAACATTCCTTTATATATCAGGGTTATTATACATCAGGGTAATTGTTTTCACTGTACTTGGTAAAGATAATTGATTTCAAACATCTAATCCTTCAAACAGATTGGTTGAAATGTCGCGGGAAGAACCCTTAGTAACATGCCGGGAAGAGAGGGGTAGGTTTGCAGGGCCCAAGGGAAAGGACTTAATTAAATGCAGGGCCGCAAGAGTCCTCCGGCTATAATGTTCATCGGGTCACTTGTCCGGAAAACCAGGTCAAGCGTCCTCTTGCTGGATAGCATATATCGGCATCAGAGATCCCTTGAAGTAAGACTCAAGAGGAGCATAAGGAAATGAGAAAGCGACGATTTAACGGGGTCTCTTTCTTGCACCACCAGGGTTTAATTCTTCCAGTCGATCGCCCGGCAAAGATTCGCCAACGGTTTTTAGAAAACGTGAAAGATAAATAGCTCACCTTAAAGCCAAACTCGACCAGATTCCAACGTTAGTTTCAAACTTACCTAAGTTATTCTTCTCGTATATTGTATTTTATTTTTAATGTTATTGAGTTTCTTGCCCAAACTATTGAGAACGCAAATTATAATACGTAGGTATACGTAGGCATTCGATAACGTTATTAAAAGATGCAATTTATAGGTAATGTTTATTTTTTTAATAATATAATTTTAAATTGAAGTATATTCAGAGAAGCAACCTCATTCATTTACCTGATTTTCCAGAAAATTACAGGTTTCTAAATCTACATATATACCCTGCGAGCCACCAAAAAAGGTATGTGGCCGGGGGTGTAGTACCATAAGGGAAGTGTAAGGGATGAGGGGGTTCGGGGTTATCAATTAGGTGAGGAAAGGTGGGGGGAACCTTTTCGAGACAAGAAAAAAATGTCATATATATATATATATATATATATATATATATATATATATATATATATATATATATAAACCATAAACACAGTAATCAACCCGAAGGTCGGTTTAGTAGGTGATGGTAGAGCTCACCCATGTACCAAGCCCGACGGCGTGTGAATATTCACACATCAGGGTAGGGGGGCCAGTTCCTTTCCCTGTGCCGTTTATGGTTTCCCAGGAAGATCTGGTACCCGATAAATCAACTAGCTTGGGTGGAGGTGCAGGTGCCCAAAGTGCCTTGCCCGGGAATCGAACCTGGGACCCTCTGGTCGGAAGTCCAACGCTCTACCCGCTAGACCACCGCGACCCGCATATATATATATATATATATATATATATATATATATATATATATATATATATACATATCCTCGCGGAGTCCCTAACATGTACGTTAATACTTATTGTAATGAACTAACTCCTGGGGAATTTCGACTACAAGCATTCTAGTCCCTTATCGTTCTTAGAAAAAATTACATTTTAAAACTGTCAGTCTTGATTTAAAAGAAGGCAATCGCGTAATGTCATTTGACTAATTAAATGAAAGTCAGTGGCTGAAGAATGATTTATTTAAACTTTAAGTGATAACAATTTAACGAAACCGCTGAATATATATATTAGTATAATTACTAAAAACTTGAGTGGATAGTACAAATGATTGAATTTTGCGATTAGTGATGTCCGTCAATTTTCTGTTCAGAGTCTGCATCCCTTCATATTGTCTACCAAAAAAGAGGTATTTGTTTGAATAAAATTTTGACGTCCCCCCAAATAATAGCAAAATTCAAAATTTATGAAGAAATTTCAAATGCATATAAATATGAATATATAGATACATATATATATATATATTCAAACTTGAAAATCCCGCCATACGGCGCACAAATATTCATTCAAACAGAAATAGGTTTAAGGAAAGGGGATAGGAAAACACATAAAAGGCGAAGACAGGACATGTGGGGAAGGCGGTTTTTGAGCAGAACACGAATGTAAAAATATTTCCCTATCCGGGATTTGAACCACGGACCTTCCACTTTCCGGGCGGATGCTCTCCGAGAGTGGTTTAAGGGCCCAGAAGAGTGGTTTAAGGGTTTGTTGCTGGAGAAATTTTTCTTCAAGTTTACCCATAAAGAGATTGGCGTATGCAGGAGCCATACGCGTGCCCATTGCAATACCTTTTATTTGCAAATAAATTTTTTTCATTGAATTGGAAGGCATTCTTGGTTAGGACGAGTTGGCTCAGTTCGAGAAAAAAAATCTGTGGATGGAGAATGTGGTATCGGTCGTAGAGAGATGTAATATTTCAGTGCTTCTAAGCCTTCTTTGTGGGGAATGGAGGTGTACAGAGATGTAACGTCTATTGTGGCCATGAGAATGGTCGTGCTGTGAGGAATATATATATATATATATATATATATATATATATATATATATATATACATACTCCCTCCCATGGACTACAACCTTGTCGTGGTGGAAGGGCTTGTGTGTTCCGATGACCCCTAGAGCTGTGCTGGCGGGAGTAATAATAATTACTCCTGGAAGGGTCACCCATGCCAGATAGGTCGAAGGTTAGGAGCCAGACGAAAGGTAGTCCACGCAGCGTCTGTTCCTCAGTGAGGCGGCTGCAATGGCGTCTGACCCCAGTGGGGCGGCCATTAAGTGATGGTGTCACGTTAAAAACACTATTGAGGAAGGCAACGGGAAACCACCTCAATTATGATTCCCAAGAATATTATGATGGGCACTATAGATAATATGAGTCCTGGCAACTACGGGACTCGGCCCAAGAGGCCGTGTGTCGTGCCCGGCAGCGGGAGAGGCAAGGCTTCCGCGGTCGTCATCCCACGAAACCCTTGCAGGGAAGGAATAACTTCAGCAGGACAGAAGACTCAGAAGAAGGCGAAAGTAGTAAGAATAGGAACCTGGAACGTCAGGACAATGTTGAGGAGAGGCAAATTAGAAAATATTAAGCGAGAGATGGAAAGAGGTAACATAGATGTTTTAGGCCTCTGCGAGGTGAGATGGAAGGATAGCGGGGATTACTGGAGTGACAATTATAGAGTAATATACAGCGGCGGGGACGAGAGCCAACGAGGGGTTGCCGTAATTTTAAATAAAGGGGTAGGAAGAAGCGTAGTCAACATAGAGCAAGCGACAGATAGAATTTTACTCGTAGAGATTAAAGCAGAGCCGACGAACTTGGTCATTATTCAGGTATACATGCCACCGAGCAACCACAAGGAGGAAGAAGTCGATAGGATGTATGATGAGTTAGAGGATATCATCGCGAGTGTTCCTGCAGGGAAACATATAATAGTGATGGGGGATTGGAATGCGACGGTAGGCGAAGGAAGAGATGGTGGTGAGGTGGGGGACTATGGGTTAGGCACGAGGAATGAACGCGGAGAGAAAGCAATTGAATTCTGCAGGAGACAGGGGTTAGTCATCACCAACACATGGTTTAGACACCACAAAAGGCGTAGGTATACATGGAAAATGCCAGGTGACTCAGAAAGGTATCAGTTAGATTATATTATGGTAAGGCACAGGTTTAGGAACAGTGTGATAAATTCGCACAGTTTCCCAGGAGCGGACGCGGACTCTGACCACAATTTAGTTGTTATGAAATGTAATGTTCGTTTCAAGAAGATAAGGCAAGGGCGGCGGGTTAAAAAATGGAATTTAGAAGCAGTAAATGAATTAACGAAGAAGGAGTATCAGGAGGCTGTAGAGAAAATGATGGATGACGGTAAAGAACTGAGTGCTATCGAAGAAAAATGGGAATGTATCAAGAAAGGGATATTGGAAGCCGCTAAAGACACTATAGGAACCGTTAACGGGAAAAGGATAAGGAAACCATGGGTAACGGATGAGATGATTGCAAAGATGGACGAGAGAAGAAGATGGAAAAATGTAAACACAGAGTTAGGCAAAATGAAGTACAAAGAGTTAAACAATAAATTGAGAAGGGACACAAATAAAGCAAAAGAAGAATGGTGGAAAACGCAATGCGAGGATATGGAAAGTCTACAGAAGAAGGGTGAAATTGGTGCTCTATACAGCAAGGTTAAGTTATTATCGGGAAGTAAGAAGGCAAGATCTGTGCTAACAGTTAAAGATAAATGGGGTAAGATAATAGTTGAACCAGGAAAAATCCAAGAGAGATGGAAGGAATATATAGAAACACTGTATGGTAAAGAACTTAGGCCGACAAGGTTAGACATAGAAAAGGAACATGAGTTAGAAGAAGATAGCTTAGGTCCAGGCATACTCGACGATGAAATAGAAAGGGCATTAAAGGAGATGAAAGCAAACAAGGCTGTGGGGGTGGACAATATTCCTGTAGAAATGTTGAAATGGTTAGGGAAAGGTGGGAAGAAGGCCATATATGGACTGATTCGTAGTATCTATGAGGAAGGAATCTGGCCGGAAGATTTTGTGAGATCGGTGTTAGTTCCTATTCCAAAAAAGGCAAAGGCTTCGTCATGTGAGGATTACAGAACAATAAGTTTGATATCCCACGCAGCTAAAGTTATTCTCAGGATCATCAACAAAAGGATAGAGAGTAAGGCAAATGATTACTTAGGGGATGATCAGTTTGGGTTCAGGAAAGGAAGAGGTACGCGTGATGCCATTGCAGTAATGAGATCACTAGTCGAGAGGAATATAGAATACAATCAGGACGTTTTTGCCTGTTTTGTAGATTTCGAAAAAGCGTTTGATAGAGTGAATTGGGAAAAATTAATGCGTGTATTGCAGAAAATAGGAATGGATTGGAGGGACAGGAGACTGATCCGCAACCTGTACATGTCTCAGACTGCTCAGGTGCGAGTGGGGAACGGAGAGTCCGGATGGGCAGTGTTAGGAAGAGGTGTAAGGCAGGGTTGCCCATTGTCACCGGTACTGTTCAACGTATATGTAGAGGAAATGATTAAAGAGGCATGGGAAGAACTGGAGGTAGGAATGAAAGTCGGAGGGGAATTTGTAAAATCAGTTAGGTTTGCTGATGACCAAGCATTAGTTGCTCAGTCAGCCAAGGGGTTGCAAGCATTGTTGAGTGAATTGGAGGTTCAGTGCGATAAATATGGGATGAGAATCAATATTAATAAAACAAAGGTTATGCGATTTTCTAGAAAGAAAAAGGCTAAGCTAAATATTAAAATAGGCGGGGAAAGAATAGAGCAGGTAGAGCAGTTTACATATCTCGGAAGTGTTTTGGACCAACACGGTCAAAGTGGTAGGGACGTAAGGAGAAGAATTGCGCTAGGCAAGGAGGCTTTCTCAAAGAGGAGGGAGTTGATGACGGGGACGTTGAGTAGGGATGTTAAGACAAGACTCGTAAAAACTCTGATATGGAGCGTAGCTATGTACGGCGCGGAAACGTGGTCGCTGAAGCAGGAGGATAGACGTAGATTGGAGGCTTTTGAAATGTGGGTATGGAGAAGAATGGAGAAGGTGAAATGGACCGAAAGGAAAACAAATGAGGAAGTACTAGAAATGGTGGGGGAGGAGAGGGGTTTGTTGAGAGAAATCCTATGGAGGCAGGAAAAATGGATGAAAGGCGTATTGAGCGGTAGTGGAATGTTGAAGAGGGTAATAGAGGGGAGAATATTGGGCAAGCGTGGTAAGGGTAGGAACAGGATAGGGATGTTGGACGGGATGAAGGGAGGAAAGAAGTACACCGAGATGAAGAGGGACCTGATATAGATTAGTTTGCTAGGTGGGGAGTTACAAAATGTTTATTTGATAGTTGTGTCCATCCAAAAACCTACCTTAACCGGTAGATTACCTAATAATAATATACATACTCTTGAAGATGGCGCACTCCGGCGACGCACAAACACACAAACACCAGGTTAATAAATATTAAACATACAGAAATATAAAAGAAGGACAATTACAGTAGATATTTACGTTTCGACGGCACCGCCGTTGTCGTCAGACAAATATATATATATATATATATATATATATATATATATATATATATATATATATATATATATATATATATATATATTAACGAGAGAGGAATATCAGCAGGCTGTAAAGAAAATGATGGATGACGGTAAAGAACTGAGTACTATCGAAGATAAATGGGAATGTATCAAGAAAGGGATATTGGAAGCCGCTAAAGACACTATAGGAACCGTTAACGGGAAAAGGATAAGGAAACCATGGGTAACGGATGAGATGATTGCAAAGATGGATGAGAGAAGAAGATGGAAAAATGTAAACACAGAGTTAGGCAAAATGAAGTACAAAGAGTTAAACAATAAATTGAGAAGGGCCACAAATAAAGCAAAGAAGAATGGTGGAAAACGCAATGCGAGGATATGGAAAGTTTACAGAAGAAGGGTGAAATTGGTGCTCTATACAACAAGGTTAAGTTATTATCGGGAAGTAAGAAGGTAAGATCTGCGCTAACAGTTAAAGATAAATGGGGTAAGATAATAGTTGAACCAGGAAAAATCCAAGAGAGATAGAGGGAATATATAGAAACACTGTATGGTAAAGAACTTAGGCCGACAAGGTTAGACATAGAAAAGGAACATGATGTAGAAGAAGATAGCTTAGGTCCAGGTATACTCGACGATGAAATAGAAAGGGCATTAAAGGAGATGAAAGCAAATAAGGCTATGGGGATGGACAATATTCCTGTATAAATGTTGAAATGGTTAGGGAAATGTGGGAAGAAGACTCTATAGGGACTGATTCGTAGTATCTATGAGGAAGGAATCTGGCCGGAAGATTTTGTGAGATCGGTGTTAGTTCCTATTCCAAAAAAGGCAAAGGCTTCGTCACACGAGGACTACAGAACAATAAGTTTGATATCCCACGCAGCTAAAGTTATTCTCAGGATCATCAACAAAAGGATAGAGAGTATGGCAAATGATTACATAGGGAGTGATCAGTTTGGGTTTAGGAAGGGAAGAGGTACGCGTGATGCCATTGCAGTAATGAGATCACTAGTCGAGAGGAATATAGAATACAATCAGGACGTTTTTGCCTGTTTTGTAGATTTCGAAAAAGCGTTTGACAGAGTAAATTGGGAAAAATTAATATGTGTATTGCAGAAAATAGGAATGGATTGGAGGGACAGGAGACTGATCCGCAACCTGTACATGACTCAGACGGCTCAGGTGCGAGTGGGGAACGGAGAGTCCGGATGGGCAGTGTTAGGAAGAGGTGTAAGGCAGGGTTGCCCATTGTCACCGGTGCTGTTCAACGTATATGTAAAGGAAATGATTAAAGAGGTATGGGAAGAACTGGAGGTAGGAATTAAAGTCGGAAGGAAATTCGTAAAATCGGTTAGGTTTGCTGATGACCAAGTATTAGTTGCTCAGTCAGCCAAGGGGTTGCAAGCAATGTTGAGTGAATTGGAGGTTCAGTGCGATAAATATGGGATGAGAATCAATATTAATAAAACAAAGGTTATTCGATTTTCCAGAAAGAAAAAAGCTCAGCTAAATATTAAAATAGGCAGGGATAAAATAGAGTAGGTAGAACAGTTTACATAACTCGGAAGTGTTTTGGACCAATACGGTCAAAGTGGTAGGGACGTAAGGTGAAGAATTGCGCTAGGGAAGGAGGCTTTCTCAAGGAGGAGGGAGTTGATGACGGGGACGTTGAGTAGGGATGTTAAGAGAAGACTCGTAAAAACTCTGATATGGAGCGTAGCTATATACGGCACGGAAACGGGGTCGCTGAAGCAGGAGGATAGACGTAGATTAGAGGCTTTTGAATTGGGGGTGTGGAGAAGAATGGAGAAGGTGAAATGGACCGAAAGGAAAACAAATGAGAAAGTACTAGAAATGGTGGGGGAGGAGAGGGGTTTGTTGAGAGAAATCCTATGGAGGCAGGAAAAATTGATGAAAGGCGTATTGAGCGGTAGTGTAATGTTGAAGAAGGTAATAGAGGGGAGAATGTTGGGCAAGCCAGGTAAGGATAGGAACAGGATAGGGATTTTGGACGGGATTAAAGGAGGGAAGAAGTGCACCGAGATGAAGAGGGACCTGATAGAGATTAGTTTGCTAGGTGGGGAGTCACAAAATATTTATTTGATAGTTTTGTCCATCCAAAAGCCTACCTTAACCGGTAGATTACCTAAAAAAATATATATATGTGTATATATATATATATATATATATATATATATATATATATATATATATATATACACTTTTTTGGAAAACCCACAAACGTGTAATGTAAATTCACTGATAGTCATAACAAACACAGAAACCAAAACACACAAAAGAGGGAAAACTCACTGGTTCTCGAATTTTCGGTGGTCCAACCACCTTTCTCAAGAGGAATTAGGAACAGAACTGAGGCAGAGGAGGGCCCGAAAGCAGTGGTAGGAAGGAGAAGGGGAAATAAGGGAAAAGAGGGGAAAAGAGGTGAAAAGAAAGGAAAAGGGGGGAAAAAAGGGGGGAAGGCATTCGAGGTGAGGAGTTTGGAGGGGTAGTGTATGGCGCGGGAATTTTAAAAAAGGTGGGGATGATATGGAAGTTGTTGGGGGCGGAGGGGGATGAAATTATATGCATAAAGGGGGCAATTAATGTCTAATATTAATACCTGGGCGATTCCAGGAATCCAAGAGCCAGATGAAAGCTAGCTCTAATGTTTTGAGTTTCAGTGGAGGGTCTGAGTGTGGGAGGGATGCTAAGACGGATACTTTAAAACATTGGTCAAAGGCAGTTTTGTGTTCGGAGGCATGTTTGGGGATTGGGAGCATACCAATAAGGGAGGAATTGTTGCATGAGGCTCTATGATTATTGATTCTAATATTGAGGGGTGTGGTACACTGTCCAATGTAAAAGGCAGGGCAAAGTTGGCACTTGAGTAGGTAGACAACATTGCTGGAGGTACACGAGGAGTAGGGAATTTTTGGGAGAGAGTTAAAGAGCGGGTGGGAGAGGGATGGGATTCTGGTTAGGAAAATAGGACATGTTTTGCATCTAGGTTTATTGCAGGGTCTGGGAGTGATTTTGGAACGGG
>CM073777.1:9202088-9250242 GCA_037158775.1 Hetaerina titia | reverse complement strand
TTAGTCTTCCAATGCATCTGCTCTTTTAAGTCAGACAGTTCATGAATCTATTTTCTATGTGTTTAATTATATATATATATATATATATATATATATATATATATATATATATATATATAATTATATATATATATATATATATATTCATTCAAACAGAAATAGGTATAAGGAAATGGGATAGGAAAACACAAAAGGCGAACACAGGACATGTGGGGAAGGCGGTTTTTGAGCAGATTACAGAAGTAAAAATATTTCCTTTTAAGGAAATATTTTTACTTTCGTGATCTGCTCAAAAATCGCCTTCCCCACATGTCCCGTTTTCGGCTTTTAAGGGGTTTCTTATCCCCTTTTCTTTTACCTATACTATTTCTGTTTGAATGAATATTTGTGCCCCGTATGGCGGGATTTTCAAGTTTGAATATATATATATATATATATATATATATATCTCGAGTTCAAATCACTTTCGAGATACGTAAACTGTTCTACCTACTCTATTTATATACCCTCAATATATGTTTAGCATAGCCTTTTTCTTTCTGGAAAATCGCATAACCTTTGTTTAACTAATATTGATTCTCATCCCATATCTATTGCACTCCATATCCGATTCACTCAGCAATCCCTTGGCTGACTGACAAACTGAACCTTGGTCATCAACAAACCTAACCGATTTTATAAATTCCCCTCCGATTTTCATTCTTTCTCTCAGTTTTTCCCATACCTCCTTAATCATTTAATGTATATATTACTATTATTAGGTAATATACCGTTTAAGGTAGGTTTTTGGGATGGACACAACTATTAAATAAACGTTTTGTGACTCCCCACCTAGCAAGCTAATCTCTATCAGGTACCTCTTCATCTCTGTGTACTTCTTTCCTCCCTTCATACCGTCTAACATCCCTATCCTGTGCCTGCCCTTACCTCGCTTGCCCAATATTCTCCCCGCTATTACCTTCTTCAACATTCCACTACCGCTCAATACGCCTTTCATCCATTTTTCCTGCCTCCATAGGATTTCTCTCAACAAACCCCTCTCCTCCCCCACCATCTCTAGTACTTCCTCATTTGTTTTCCTTTCGGTCCATTTCACCTTCTCCATTCTTCTCCACAGCCACATTTTAAAAGCATCCAATCTACGTCTATCCTCCTGCTTTAGTGACCACGTTTCCGCGCTGTACATAGCTACGCTCCATATCAGAGTCTTGTCTTAACATCCGTACTCAACGTCCCCGTCATCAACTCCCTCCTCCTTGAGAAAGCCTCCTTGCCTAGCGCAATTCTTCTCCTTACGTCCCTACCACTTTGACCGTATTGGTCCAAAACACTTCCGAGATATGTAAACTGTTGTACCTGCTCTATTCTATCCCCGCCTATTTTAATATTTAGCTTAGGCTTTTTCTTTCTGGAAAATCGAATAAACTTTGTTTTATTAATATTGATTTTCATCCCATATTTATCGCACCGAACCTCCATTTCACTCAGCAATGCTTGCAACCCCTTGGCTGACTGAGCAACTAATGCTTGGTCATCAGCAAACCTAACCGATTTTACGAATTCCCCTCACTTTATATATATATATATATATATATATATGCATATATATATATATGCATATATATATATATATATATATATATATATATATACATATATATATATATATATATATATATATTTCTTTATTTATTTATAAATATATATGTATATATATATAAAACCATAAACACAGTAGTCTTAGTCAACCCGAATGTCGATTGAGTAGGTGATGGTAGAGTTCACCCATGTACCAAGCCCGACGGCGTGTGAATATTCACACACAAGGGAAGGGGGGCCAGTTTCTTTCCCTGTGCCGCTTATGGTTTCCCAGGAAGATCTGGTACCCGAAAAATCAACTAGCTTGGGTGGAGCTGCAGGTGCCCAGAGTGCCTTGCCCGGGAATTGAACCCGGGATCCTCCGGTCAGTAGTCCAACGTTCTACCCACTAGACCACTGCGATCCACTCTATATATATATTTTTTATTTATAAACACACGAGGTGTGTTCCAAATAGACCGGGAATTTTAATTTTTCTGACAATAATATTTATTTAGAAGGTGAAATCGACCGAAAGGAAAACAAACAAGGACGTACTAGAGATGGTGGGTGAGGAGAGGAGTTTGTTGAGAGAAATCCTATGGAGGCAGGAAAAATGGATGAAAGGCGTATTGAGCGGTAGTGGAATGTTGAAGAAGGTAATAGAGGGGAGTATGTTGGGCAAGCGGGGTAAGGGCAGGAACAGGATAGGGATGTTGGACGGTATGAAGGGAGGAAAGAAGTACACTGAGATGAAGAGGGTCCTGATATAGATTAGTTTGATAGGTGGGGAGTCACAAAATGTTTTTTTGATAGTTGTGTCCATCCAAAAACGTACCTTAAACGGTAGATTACTTAATAATAATATTTATTTATTCTTATACGTGTACATTGCTGTTGTGATCTTCAAAATAGGCCCCATTGGAGATTATGGACTTTTGTTCCAGCACTTATTTCAATCCCCGAAACACTTCTCGAACTCGATTTTTGAGATAGCCTTTAGTTCTTCCAGCGATTCGCGTTAAATGCCATCTACGTCTGTAAAACAACGGAACTTCAAGATTCTCTTAATTTTTGGAAATAGGAAAAAGTCACACGGAGCCATATCTAGTGAATATGGAGGCTTGGCATCTTTACAGTATTGTTTTTGGCCAAAAATTCACGAACTAGCAATGAAGTGTGAGCTGGTGCATTATCGTGGTGCAAAAGTCATATTGGAACGAATTTTTCTGCCACGCGTTTCATACCCAAAAAATTGGAAAAAATGTCATGATATGATCCAGTCGGCATGCCAACATCATCAGCGACCTCTCTAATTGTGATTCGGCGATCGTTCATAAGCATTTCTTAATTTCCAAAAAGAAAAGCAGATTTGATACCTTAGTTTACATTTCACCTACCGCTTTACTCTCGTTCTGAGAGAATTTCATGCTTAAATTGTGTAAACGGGGATGTATCATAAGTAAAATCACTCCGTTATTCAATTTATTTTCCAGAATTGGCATTTTTGTTCCGAATATAACAAACTAGCGGATGGGTACCATCACACAACCATAACCCAAAGTGCCCCCCATCGGCCACTTCTTTTTATGGGATCCCTCACCAAATCTCTTCAAATGCTGGCAAAATGTTCCCTACCTCGGTGTTATATATCCCCATGGTGATTTCTCCCTGGGCTCCATGCATGCAGAAAAATAGTCTAGGATTAAAAATACCTACTTCCACGAAATAAGGGACTATGCCACCCTTCTTCTTGGTCTTTTATCTCTTATTAGCAGCGGAACAGGAAAATAAATTATAATATCCCAGTTTAAGTATAGCTTCGAATATTATATTCAGAAACTCCCAAAACAGGGTAGGTACTCTGGGACCGGTGAGAACTACCTATGCTGATATGACTTGCTGTCATTAATTAATTGGAAAAATAGCATAATTTAAATAACAGTCGTCTCCCCGGAAGTACCGATTATAATAATTAAAACAATTATAATTAATAGTTTAACCATTATTTCTTTTTGTCAATAATTCCTACACTTTGGCCCCAATGCATTGGTTTGCGCGAGGGCTTCCAATGATTTAAAATGAAGGAAGAAGTTGTTTGCCACTATTCTCTTATTTATTTTATTTAAAAAAATAAGGTAGACAATAAATGAGTCCACACAATATTGTTTCCGCACGTCGACACGCGTAGTGTTTTTTAAGCTTATGATTATCTTAATACACACCTGACTTGTGGCCGCCATTGCAAACTGGAGAAAACGTGACAACTAAAGGGTCAATTCAGGGTCTATCGGAAAAATTGAATGTGTTCATTGGTTCGAAGTAAATCTCTTACGTCCGTGCTTTTTCTCTTAATACAAATTAATATCTTTCTAAAGTACTCCCAACCCAATCAGTGGAACCCCTATGTTTAAATTGGAAGCTGAAATCAAAAGGTAATCATGATTTTTTTATTAAATCCTTTCTTAAAACGAGTATAAGCATGGATTTGACATTCGTAATAGAAAAAGAGATCATTGATAATTTTAGCTCTAATCTTTCTGGCCGTATTGTACCATAATAACAAATCTTGGTAGGGGTGATTAGTCAAAGCCACGCTGCTTCAAATAGATAGATGTTCCATACAAATTTTGAGACCCTCTTAGTAACGTTTGAGAATGATTTGAAGTGGCTTTTGTGTTTTCTATAATGATGTTGTCGTTCCTTACCAGCGAAAATACTGAGGAAGCGATCATGCCGACGATGTAGAAGAAAGGGCTAACTTTTGTTTTTAAAACTATTTAATCTGTTTGTGGGGGTAAAGCAGAATGGAACCCCTAGTTCCAATAATCATTGAACAGCGAAAAATTATCTGAGGAAGAGTTGTGGAGTTAACAGGGGAAAGCAAAGGCGCTTGCAGTAGTTGCCATGCAGTGGTCTGGTGGGCATCGAGGCTTCGTCTAAGAAACGTTCTTTAAAAACAATGATAGTGTGGTGGCGACGCAGAGGGCGCTGTGTTCTAGCGATGAAGAGCATTCTCACCTCTCCGGCTCAGTATATAAGCTACATTTTCGTTACTGGGTGACTGAGAACCCTCGTAAGCTTCACCCAAGACCTCTTCATAAGCCCAAAGGGACAGTTTGGTACGCTGTGTCCTCCATAGGCCTAAAATGGGCCTACATTTTTAGAATCTCGAGGTTTAACTTTTACTGTGAACTCTTTGCGCTTATGTGAGATGCTGAAGTACTTTTTACTCCTCTTTAAAATGGAAGAATATGGCGAAGAATATGACACAAAAGCCTTTTGGTTTCAACAGGATGGTGCCACGGCTCATACCGGCACCCTCCGATCACGCCAAATCCTGAAAGAATAATTCCTTCCGATCTCTTTACGAGGGGATGTTCCATGGATCACTAGCTCCTCGGATTTGAGCATATGCGATTATTTTCTTGGGGATATCTCAAAACTTAGGTTTAAAAGTTCGACCAAGGATCTTGAAAGCTTTTAAGGAGGCAATTACAGATATCATCGTTGGAATAACATAAGGCATGCTTAGAGGACTTTTCGAAAACTCTTTTGAACTACTCAACATGTGGATCGCTCACCAAGGCCGTCATCTGGATGAAATAATTTTCTAAACCTAACGAACAAAGGATGGCATCGAATGTAGCTTTTAGGAAAAAAACATTTTTTAATGACTTTGATCTTTTTTACGATTAACCAATCAAATCAGGGAGCCCATTATGCACAACCCTGCATTTCACATTGGAATGATACTACAGTGGCACTATAATTTTCTCGGTATAATCTCGAAGGTACTACGCGTTACATTTCTATTTTTCCGCATAAGGCTCTTATAATTTTTACATTAACCTATAAACCTTGAGAAGAATTTATGTGCAATTCTGAACGTCGCATGAGCTTTAAAAACTGTTTATTGGCGAAATGAACATGAAAAATTGCATTACGTGAGTTTAGCGCCCCCTAAGATGTCTTCATCTGATTCACACCATTACCCTAATCAGAAAATTTTTATGACGACATAAACCTATTTTGTTTGGATAGCGAAATGTGTACCATAGTAAAACTACTCCATTGTAAATTTCGGAAATTATTTTGCTTTCAAAAATTACTCCATTCTGTAGAGATTTAAGGAATTATTCTCCTTTCACAATTGCTTCCTTCCTTCCTGAAGAAAAATACGTGGAGTACAACAAATATGCTTGAATAGAACACCCCTATGACTCTTTTATGCAGATAATCTTCAGTAGAAATTTATTGAACGAGGTTCTTACGATCTAAAGGCTTGCTTGAATAGATGAGGGGATCGAATTCCATTCTTTCTTGCCGAAATAGTTCGCGTCTTGCTTACACAATGGTGAATGAATGAATTAGAAGTTCAAATGTCATCTGTTTTCTGACGGAAAAGTCACGGAAGTTGCCTAAAAATGGAAAATCTTTCTAGTGGCTGAACAATCTCACTTCCCGCTCAACTGAATTCCCGTTCTTCGCATTATTTTTTCTAAATTAACTTATTTCCCCTAACCTGCACTTTAATATAAACATATCTATATCCTATATCGTTCCCCGCAAGCCGCTGCAAAGGCGTGTGGTGGCGGAGGGTGTCAGGTCATTATCCGTAAATGAGAACAAAACCACATCCAAAATGAACACATCCATGCAGACATATACACACAGTGGTGTTAACATTACCGCATTAATCCTTTCAACTTACACGCGTTCAAATACAAATACTATCAACTGACAATCAATTGCGCCATTGGGTGTAGTAAAAATTTATCCAATAACGTGCAAGCTAGAATTTGAGAACTAAGAAGTTAAAATTCCTCTACCACACAGACGTGCAACATACAACGGTCTCCTCCCCCAAGGACTCGAGTACGGAATATGGCCCAACGCTGCAGGTAGCGGGACGGCTTCTACAGAGAGAGACGAAGGATGGAAGGGGAAACTAAAAAACGGGCAATACAGAGAGAGCAGGAAATACTGTAAAGAGCATTTAATTAATTAATGGCGTTCTAATACGATCATTCGGGAAGAACTTTGATTATTGAACTTCTAACATGACTATTATTTATTCACAAAGTTTAGACTGCCATGTCTAGCAGAAAGTTCTAAAAACGGAATATGTAGACGAAGGAATTCAGTAAAGAAAAAATCGTTTGCCTTTACTGGGATTCAAAACGTGTGATTTAACTAATAAATAACTGAGGCAATGGATAATTGGTCGAAATATTTGGCCAAAATTTTGAGTGATTCAGAATCAAGTAAAAAACTGAACCATGATTACTTAAAGATAACGGTTGTGGGATTATTAAAATTTTCAAAATTATAAAATGAAATTAATGAATTGTACTTCTATTATACCTCTAAAAACGTCTTTCATTAATTATTCTATTCACGTTCCTTCGTGTTCCCTTCGTACTTTTATCGTTTCATTAATCTTCACCGTTTTTCTAAAACGTTTTTGTTAACGTCAAATTATTCTATTATATTATTTGGTAAAATAAGCTTCTCTATTTGTATTTTAATTCAATTTCCCAACGCCCTCTTACAATTCCATTGCGTTAAAATAGTTTAGAACATTGGTTGAAATTTCATATCTTGCCCTGCCCTGAAAATGGATGGCGCTGAAGCGTCGTGCCTATACCCGGCCGTCGCCGCAGGGCGGACTCGGCTCCGGGTCGAGTGCCGCTTGACGCGGCGACGAGTAGGAGGGTCGCGGCGGCGTGCGCAGAAGGGTCTGGGCTCGAGCCTCCCTGAAGCCGCCATCGGTGCAGATCTTGGTGGTAGTAGCAAAGGGATCACCATCTTGGAAGATGGTGATCCCTTTGCTTCCGGCTGCTAGGGACGAATCCAATCGTTGTTACTTTTGCCCCCAGGATGTGTGCGATCTGCGATGGTATTACCCCATGAGCCGGAATGTGTTCAGCGCTACCATGTGAATTATTCTCGACGAATAAATTTGACATTCTTTCTTTTGATGGCTGTCGCTTCCCAATCATGAATACGATACGCTTCACCAATATTTTCTGTAACCACTGAGCTTTTGGCATAACAGGGATCACCATAAAAGTTAATCTCATTCTCCGGGAAAAATAAATGTATTGAGATACGTACTTGTACAAATGTTTACATTCTTCAAAATACTCTCGCCTGCATCCATACACTTGCATAGAAGAGCCTGGTACCCCTGAGGGTCACCCTGAAACTCCTTGTGGGAATGTTAAGTAGCTTGCTTTTGGAGAGTCTTCCAATGCTTCCTCTCAGCTCTCTCTCTTCGGTCGGGGAAACAAAAAAAGTCGTATGGAGCCAAGTCGGGAACGAAAAAGGGTTAGGGGACCACCTGGGTCCTTCGGGCCAGGGAGTTGGTAGCGATTAGGGTGGTGTGACTGGGGGGATTGTCATGGTGGGGCTTGACCTCCATCAAGGTTCTTGTTGGTTTCGAATGTGGTTTTGTTCCCTTTTACGGGTGGTGACCTAAAACCCCCCCCCCAAACGTTCTTGAGGCGGCTTGCGGGGTATTATGTAGATCTAGATGAACGTTCCATCGCGAACAAACAAAAAGTCGAAAGTCACACAGTCGAAAGTACAAAGTCGAAAAACACACTTCACGCGGGTGAACGTCTTTCCGTTGAGACTGCTCGGAGCAAACGGCCGACCAGCTATGTTGAAAGGGCAGACCCCCGACCACATTTCCCAATCGGTTTTACCGCACCGCCATGGATAGCCGCGTCTCAATTAAACCATGGGCACTAATTTTATAAATTACCATGTATATCTTACTTCTACGCCTTGTGGTAGGTGTGACACGTCAGCAGAGCAATTAATATTAAGGTTTATTTCAGGTTAACTTTCATTAATCATCTCCTCTAAGAGAAAATACGCAGAGCCATACGTAATCTTACCTATTGTTTAAGCAAAAAATATAATGATCAATAATATGAGGGAATAAGTTATTTCCGCACATTAACTCTGCGGGCAACTCCTCTCACCTTCTCGCTCGTCAATGCGATGCGGAATTACACAGCCACCATTTTGGGATTAAAATTATTAATTTTAATTGAACCGGCAATTTAAATCATGATAACTTATTACGCGTGGACATATGATTCCTTATGGTATTATCTATTCTCTATTATGGCGCCTGAATTCCATTCCTTGTCCCTCTCCGTGGGGGAGCTCTCCTCCTACCTGCAGCGTTGAGCCAAATTCCTCACATTGGGTAGGAGAGCATTTTATGTTGCACGTTCTTGTGGTGGTGGTATTTCGCCTAGCTACTTACTAAAATCTAGCTTGCACGTTCTTGGATAAATTTCTTGCTGTGTCCTAAGATACAATTGTTTGTTGTAATTAAGCATGTGTACTTGCATGCTTGTGGAGTGAGGGGAGGTGGATGTGTGTTTGCATGCGTGTAAAATGATAGGATGTTTCTATGAATGTGGGCACTGCTGTGGATTGGGGTTTGCATGTGTGTGTTAATTTTGAATGCGGTTTTTCTTTTTTCCTTTTTTTGGGTGGTGACCTAACATCCCCCGCCACACGCCCTTGCGGCGGCTTGCGGAGTATTATGTAGATGTAGATGAATTCTTGTTGCAGTTTGGCTTATCAGCGTAATTGGGGAACTATAATTATTTATGGATGTCACCGAAAAAATTTGGTTTATATTAATTTATTTCCTTAAAACGTGAGTTTAACCATAATTCTTCCAGTTAATTTCAAGTCACCCCTACTATATTAATCAAACGTTTTTGTTTGTTCATTACTCTTTATACCAAACGGACGACCTGATTTATTACCTAATTAATTCTGGTTTAACGTTCTGCGATCTCATATGATGAACTGGGTTTGAGAAATTCCTTTTGATTGGATCTCGTTTATCACGTTATAATTTCTTTCCTTTGTGTTTATCGCTAAGAGTTGCACGCTCCATGTTGTAGGGTTGCGTCACTTACGGTGCTTTCTTTTTACAACTGAATCTATTTAAATGTTATAAAATATTGGTATACGAATACATACCAGGGCTATCAGTCATTTTCTCCAGGTGAAACCCTATAACCACGGTGGCGTACACATTCACGTAGAAATCCTTTCAATTTACACGCATGAAAAATACATATAACATCAACTAAAAAAAATAATTCCGCCTTATGATGCAGTAAGAAATTTATCCATTACCGTGCAAAAAAGAATTTGAAAAGAAAGAAGGCGAAATTCCACAAATACATGGACATGCAACATATTTCTCTCTTCTCCCCCATGGACACAGGTAGGGAATGTGACCCAACGTTGCAGGTAGTGGGAGGGTCCCTCCACAAAGACAGACGAGGGACGGAAGGGGAAACTTAAAAACAGACTAAGCACAGCAAGCAATACTGTTAAGAGCACTACATTATTTAATGGCATTCTAATGCGATCATTCGGAAAGAAACGGTTTCGACAACAAAACACACAACATTAGTGTGTAAGTGCACGCGATTGATTGGAGCTAATTATTTCCTAGACGCTGAGGGTGACAAGTTGAATATTTGCTATCTATTATCTTACAGGTACTATCTCGTTTTTTTCGTGAGAAGATTCTTTGAGTCTGTTATTTCTGGCATCTATTTACCGAATTTTGTATACATGATCCAAGCGACCAATATATCTTGGAGTGCGAATAATTTGTGAGACCTCGGTGCTGAAACATGCTGATCTAAAATTATTTAGTCTGTTCAACCTAGGATTGAATCGTCTTTATTCTAATGAATCGCGCTCCAAATACAGAAGAATTGTATTCATGCTTTTTGTTTATCGCAAGAGTTTTTCACGAAACGGGCTGCCCGGCGTTGAACCTTCTCAATTACCCGAATGAGGCATTTGTCGCTAAGATCCCATACACTACATGTATTTTCTAAACGAGGCCCATAAATGAGGAAGAGCGTGGTAACGAAGTTCCTTCACCTTGGAGTCACTTCTGCCAACAATGCGTCCATTAAGCACCATTTTTTTATGTTTGCCCGTAGATTTTACGTAGGGTGTCTTCCTACCATCCCTTAAATGATATTTGTACCCGCCCCTTGATACGGTCCCTGTCCCCGTCGCTCCATCCAATTTCACCGAGTCAACTTTCTTGACCTCTAGGACGCGTACATTTATTATAGCCATCTATAAATTGGCATTACCCAGCTTTCCCCTCCCTCAATGTCCAACTCTTTACATTAAGACATCCTCTGACATGAGTTTCTTATGGATAATGAAACGGCAAGAGAGAAAGATGAGTGAGATCGTATCATTTGAAAAAGGCGATCCAATAATTTATTTAAGTGAAAACGCAACACATTTTATAAACTGCAAAGACAACGTTTAGGTGTTACGAGGGGTCCTCCAAGCAGGAGGGTAGCGAAAACGTCGCCCAACCGTGAAAAAAAACCCCTATTCCTCTTTTTACGATCCCCTGTTCGTCTTTTACGCCCCCTCTCTCTCTCTTCTGAAGTGGCCCACTCTCTTCACCCACTTGACGAAAGAGCGGAGACGCTCCTTCGAATGACACTCGTAAGACCTTCCCACTAACCTTCCCGGCCACTCACGGATACGTTCCTGGTTTATTTTTGACACTAAAAAATCGCATAAAAAGTCTTCTTGTCGACTAATTCCTTTTTTTGGGAGTGTCAACTCTTGAGAGTGACAACAGGCTGTAAAACTCCTTACAAACTACCAGCGGAAGACACTGCGGTGATCACAAACGGGAGTTACAAAACATTTCCCGGGCTTCCCACCTCGACAAAGCAGAAGCGCCCTTACGGAGGCGCCATCTCTCGACGTGGTGCGGAGCGGATAATAGGTGGTGTCAATTAGTCAGTGCACCGCTTACAACGGAGGGCGTCTGATATTGAGGAAGTGATGCGAGAGGAGAAACTGGTGGAGGGAGAGGTCGCTTCATGAAGTGAAACCGGACGGTCGAATACGGGTCGGAGGGAGAAATTTCCAGACAGAAGTACTTGGAAATCCAACGTGATGAAATTTATAGGTGCTAAAAATTCGCGGAAAATGCGAACGGTGTTGCAGGGTAAGCATCTAACATCGCTAATCGGTCTTCAATTTCGTGAGAATTTAAAGGCCACTGTGGGATGAGTTCGGGAAAAACATTTATATTACATTACATTCACATCACGTTCACATCATGTAGGAGTTTTTTGGGAGGCGACCGATAGCTGAGGTAATTTGCGTCATTAGGGATGGTTGGGAAAGGAGGGCTGGCCCGGTGTCGACTCTTGCCCCATTAGCCTACTCTTGTCGAAAGGCGCCGAGGGGTCCGCAGTTTAACGTCCCATCCAACATGCGGCGTACTTAATCAAAGTGCTCTCAACAAAGCACCGCAAGTGGGGATCGGAATACTAGTGGCAAATATTTTTTGTCACCAGGATTTGAACCCGGGTCCTATCGGTGGGAAGCTTGCACGTTATCTACCGCATCATCCCGGTTCCCCTGGCATCACGTTCACATCACACTCACAACGTGTCTTTGAAAAACCAATATGTGATCAATCAATAGCACAATTACATGTGTTGTTGCTGCAATTAGAAAATAATAATTTCAATAGAGATGCAAATAATAATTCATTTGGAACGATTCATAGTTGAAATATATGCAATCGTTTGCTATTTTATCTAAAAATGTCTCCGCTTTACTCTTACGACTTATGTTCAGGACAAAATTCTCCCGGTCACAATTTCTTAAATTAATTTTGGGGTCAAAAAGGCAGTGAGTTTGCTGCATTGTAATCAATTTCCGGTTTAGGAGAAGCTCCTAATGGCGGATTCTGAAATTGGTCCATTAGGTCACAACAGGGTCAAACATTGATCGGGGACGGGAAGGAAGCCCTATTTCCGAACGCAGCCACGCCTTCCGTTGGCCTTTAAAACAATTCCTTGTTAAATATCACTATGCAGTGGAAAAATTCTTTTTATTGAATCCTTTTTCACTTGTACTTATTTTAATAATTATTTTTTTCGCGACTTTTTTTACCACCGTGTAAATATCATTGTGAGATCAGCATAAACGGTGGTACATATTTTGCCGTATTTTCCTGCTGATTTGTTGAAGTCGGTGAATTTGACTCCGACTTAATAATTAAGAAGCAGAATGCTTGATTGGAATCGACATGGTTTAGCCTCTTATTTCAAGAATTATTTATCAACGTTTTTTATTTCCCCAATTAAAGTCAATATCGCGGATATTGGGAATAAATTATCATCGCATAATACAACTGGATTATAAATTTGACAGAAAAACAATTATGTACCAATGAAAAAGCATTAAAAATGGATTTACGGTGATTATATTCTAAAATCATCCAAATGATCCGTGGTACCCTGTGAGCAACCGTTAGGGTGTTTGGCAGGTTAGATTTACCAGTAGGTATGAATATAAAAAAATTAAGTTGTTCCTATTTATTAGCCGGGTATGGTGTGGTGCCTGATGTACTTGTGTGTGCATCCCACCCTGACGGCCCAGATTCGCATCCCAGAAGTGGCAAGTTTTTTTTGCGCTTTTCCGATCCCTACTTCATGGGGTTCCAAATTCCACCAAAAGACCAAAAAAATGCCTAATTTTAATGAAAGAAATATTCCCGTGGACAGGAGTTCCAGATTGCTTTCCAGACGTGGCAGAAACGTCTCCTCAAGTGTATTATTGATGCATGCTAAGAGAATTTTGAAGAATTTTAGGCATTTGTTCAAGTACAATCAAATTAATGTATTTTTCCAGAAAATGCACATTGATTTTGTAATGGGCTTTGTATGTAGTATAATCCAATAATAGATGATAATAATTAATGGCTCTTTCACTACGTCATCTAAGGCTGAAATACTTCTTTATTCATAAGAAACGAGAAGTTGGTAGCAAGTAGGACAATAAAAAAGGTAAGGTGAAATAATGGCTATTGAAATTCTATATGTCTTTTTAGAATGAAATAAGAAAAATACCTTGTTTCCACCTTCGCTGGTTACTTATGGTTCTAACGGTAAATATTATCCTAACTCCGTTGGTTTTGCGATTAATCGATCTATTTATCCCACGTATCTTAGTGCTATGATGAACTCCCTCCCCCCGGGGCATAATTGACCTAATGATACATTTGAATCATCATCGCTAAAGGAAACTACTTTCCACCTTCATCCTTAAAGGCAAATAACACCAAGTTTATCTACTGAAAACCACTAATACAAAGAAATGCTAGTGATAATTGTTCAAAGTGGGATGGCCCAGTTGAGGACAAACAGTAGATGAAATTTTTTTTAAATTTTAGGCACAAAAAACATGGAATATTAGTGTGTTGGAAAAATCTGAAATATTGTCTAATGTATTTCATTCCGAGTGACTCCCAAGTTTCGAGTAAACTCGGGTTTAGGCGTTCACCTGAGAGAGGAGAAATATATTTTCAAAGCAAGTGCAATTAAAGCGCTATGGCGAGAACAAGAGGTGCAAATGTTCAACTAAACTCTTTCACATCGACTTTTTAAAACATACTGCTCATTTCTGAAAGATTATATCCACACTTTAAAGAAAATCGGGAAATTACAGATTGGCATGCCGTAATTCTTGTCACACTTTCTACCTTATTTCCCTCCTTAATATGCTCACTCAGCGTTGTGCAGAAGGCATATTTTAAGGGAAATATATGAGCTTCATGCGGTTGAAAAACTTTGAGCTTTTGCGAAAGCGGAAATCCCGCTTCATCTAACTCAATCCATTTATCTTCGCAACGGCCAGATACAACGCAGGATCAAAGCTAACATTCCCGAGGTGGATTAATTATTATTATTGTCCAGAGGCTAAATCAGCGCATTATTCAATTGCGAGGCAAGTTTTCTATGGGGAACAGAAAGACTACATTTAAAATTGGCGGACTCTTTTTTTAGCCAATTTGGAACGTTTAAAAAAGGTTTTCACCTAAAAGGGTTCCGGTTGCGAATTTAAATCCCTAGTGATGTGCGTGAAGTTTTACGGTATCAAGTGTTTTGAATAATTATATAGCCGAATAACGCAGAGACAAACCGGAAAATTAATATGTTTTACTATTTTACAATCAAAGGCCCGGAGAAAAGGAGAATTGAAAATACAATAAGAAAAATAAGGAATTCTCTCTCTCTCTCACGCAATCGCTGTTTTCAAAGGCATTGAAACCGGTCAAGGTATATACGAGTCGTATATACGTATACAGTCATATATATATATATATAGATGATGCGGAAGTACTCACGAGAGCAATATAATTTTTGGACGGCACAATAGAACACATAATAAAACAGATAACACGTAAAAGGACACTCACACTGTAGATGATTTAAGCTTTCGGCCTACTCCGAGGCCTTCTTCAGGTCACACTGAGAGGTTTTGAGGGAAGAGAGCCTGGGGAAGCAAGAAGGGGGGCGGAAGGTTTAGGGACTGTTGGGAAAGAAATTAAAGATGGCGATTAAGGGTGGGAATTTTAAAGGATCGGAAATATAGGATGTATGCGGATTCGCGAGTTCTTACCTCTATGTTGGTGGCTGAATCGTGTAGGGATTCTAGAACTGTTAAGGAAAAGAATTCGTCAAATGATAGGTTGTGTGAACTTGCGTGTAAAGGTGTTGCGTCCCTCCACCTCCCACCTGCTTATGGCCACCATCGACGTCACCTCCCTCTATACTTCTATTCCCCATGTAGAAGGCCTATCCTCCCTCCGACACTCTTTCTTTACGCCCCCCACCCCAGTGCCCCTCGACCGAATTTCTCCTCAATCTCGCCACTTTCGTCCTGACTAAAAATGCATTTTTTTCCAAAACTGTTTTTATCTCCAAACGAAAGGCACAGCATTGGGAACGAGGATGGCGCCATCATACGCCAATCTCTTCATGGGCCACCTTGAAGAGAATTTCCTTTCACAGCAACCCTTCCAACCTCTTTTCTGGGTCCGCTACATTGACGACATTTTTATGCTCTGGACACACGGCTCTAATTCTCTTGACAATTTCTTATCGGCCTTAAATTCTTCTTTCACTGTTAAATTCACTTCGTCCATTTCAGACTCCACCATCACCTTTCTTGACACAGACATCTCAATTCATAATAACAAATTCACCACTTCAGTACACATCAAAGACACTAACCATCAACAATATTTACACTATACTAGTAGTCATCCTTCTCATACCAAACGCTCAATTCCCAACTCTCTCTCTATCCGCGGACATCGGATTTGCAACACCACAGCTACCCTCAACAAATACCTCCACAATCTACACCATGCACTCCACAAACGCGGTTACCCAGAAAAGCTCCTACAAGATAAAATCTACCGCTCCACCCGACCACACACACCACAGAATGAAAACCCCACATCTGACGCTGGACTCAACCTTTGCACAACCTATTTCCCCGGATCCCACAGACTGAAAACCATTCTCAAGGAACTTTATCCTATATTACATGACAATGACGCGACCACATCCTTGCTGCCCCAATGCCCCTCTGTCGCTTACAGACGACCAGCCAACCTCAGAAACCTTCTGAGATCCACCAACCCTTTGACACCCCGTCCTGACAAATTTCCACATATTTCCCCTAACTGCAATCGCCCCCGATGTAAAACATGTCTCCTAATCAGATCTGCTCCCCTCTCCCCACATCCCCTCATTGTCCCTTCACCCCGTTCTCACGCTAATTGCCTCTCAAAAAATATTATCTATCTCTTGTCGTGCAAATAAAGCACCTCATTCTACATAGGCGAATGCATTACCCCATTATCCATCCGAATGAACAATCACCGTTACTCATGTAATTCTGCTTCACTCTCTTCTCTTCCTATCCCTTTACACGCAAGTTCACACAACCTATCATTTGACGAATTCTTTTCCTTAACAGTTCTAGAATCCCTACCCGATTCAGCCACCAACATAGAGGTGAGAACTCGCGAATCCGCATACATTCTATATTTCCGATCCTTTAAAATTCCCACCCTTAATCGCCATCTTTAATTTCTTTCCCAACAGTCCCTAAACCTTCCGCCCCCCTTCTTGCTTCCCCAGGCTCTCTTCCCTCAAAACCTCTCAGTCTGACCTGAAGAAGGCCTCGGAGTAGGCCGAAAGCTTAAATCATCTACAGTGTGAGTGTCCTTTTACGTGTTATCTGTTTTATTATGTGTTCTATTGTGCCGTCCAAAAATTATATTGCTCTCGTGAGTACTTCCGCATCATCTATATATATATATATATGACTGTATACGTATATACGACTCGTATATACCTTGACCGGTTTCAATGCCTTTGAAAACAGCGATTGCGTGAGAGAGAGAGAGAATTCCTTATTTTTCTTATTGTATTTTCAATTCTCCTTTTCTCCGGGCCTTTGATTGTAAAATAGTAAAACATATTAATTTTCCGGTTTGTCTCTGCGTTATTCGGCTATATAATTATTCAAAACACTTGATACCGTAAAACTTCACGCACATTACTAGGGATTTAAATTCGCAACCGGAACCCTTTTAGGTGAAAACCTTTTTTAAACGTTCCAAATTGGCTAAAAAAAGAGTCCGCCAATTTTAAATGTAGTCTTTCTGTTCCCCATAGAAAACTTGCCTCGCAATTGAATAATGCGCTGATTTAGCCTCTGGACTAGCCCCTATTTCTATATATATATATATATATATATATATATTTATTTATTTATATATTTATATATTATAAAGATATATATATATATATTAAACCATAAACACAGTAATCAACCCGAAGGTCGGTTTAGTAGGTGATGGTAGAGCTCACCCATGTACCAAGCCCGACGGCGTGTGAAAATTCACACATCAGGGTAGGGGGGCCAGTTCCTTTCCCTGTGCCGGTTATGGTTTCGCAGGAAGACCTGGTACCCGAAAAATCAACTAGCTTGGGTGGAGCTGCAGGTACCCAAAGTGCCTTTCCCGGGAATCGAACCCGGGACCCTCCGGTCAGTAGTCCAACGCTCTACCCCCTAGACCACCGCGACCCGCATATATATATTATAAAGATATATATATATATATATATTTCCATTAGTTTCTTGTGCGCTGAACAATAAAAAATAAATTTAAATTTGCAATGCTGTGAAGTATTTCAATAATAATTTAAATAATAATAGCATATGAAAAATAAAGTTTGATAATTATTTTAATTATTATTATTTATATTAATTATTATAATAATTATATATAATAATTATATATATATATATATATATATATATATATATTTCCATTAGTTTCTTGTGCGCTGAACAATAAAAAATAAATTTAAATTTGCAATGCTGTGAAGTATTTCAATTATAATTTAAATAATAATAGCATATGAAAAATAAAGTTTGATAATTATTTTATCCGATGTCATCTCCAATGCCTACTGTGGCGTCATAAATTTGGAATTTTATTCACAGAATATTGTAGATTACGCATGGAGAGCTGTTGCCATTAATTCTAATAAAAAATGAAATAGTTAAAAATAATTATTTTGTCTAATATTCGTTATTCTGTGAGTCAACTATTATAGTTATTCCATATATTCATGGTTCTTATACACAATTCTCCACCCCGAACACATGACTCAGGTGATTTATAATAAGTGAAAACAAAATTTTTGAAGCAGCTGCAGCTAATTAACCCATTATATGACCATCTTGCCACTTAATTCTTTCGACTCCTGATCCATTTCCTATTAATTTTCCTAGTCATCCATCATCTTTACATCCTCTTTGGAGCTATTGATTGGAGACCATCCTCAACCGCTATTGAGCGGAGATCAACCCCAATTTCAAAGGCATTACATAATCTTAAGATGAAAGCAAGCCTTGGAATATGCCTTTATTTGTATATTTAACGCTAATACTTAGCGCTCCACAACGCTGGTGCGACACTTGACAGATTTAAACTTAAAAAGGTGCGTAATAAAAACATTTCGGAAAAAGAGCTATTCCTACGCGAACGCCTTCTGTATTGGGAACACCAAAATGGAATGTGTAGACTCGATTAAAAACCTAGGCGTTACCCTCACTCACGACCTCTCCTGGATTAAACTAGGAGGATTATTTAGGCAAGCTAGCAAGTATTAGGATTTACTAGCAGAGTACTAGGTAAATGTGATGAAAAGTTTAAGAAGAAATCCTATCTGTCACTGGTTAGGCCTCGTTTAGAATATGCTGCAAGTGTATGGGATCCTCACGAAGTTGGATGGATTGCCGAATTGGATCACGTGCAGCGTAGAGGAGCAAGATTTGCAAAACGTTTTTACGAAAACGTGATAGCGTGTAGGAACAATGATAGTGTGGTGGCGAGGCAGAGGGCGCAGTGTTCTAGCGGTGAAGAGCATTCTCACTTTTCCGGCTCCGTAAATAAACTACATTTTCGTTATTAGGCAACTGATAACCCTCGCGAACTTCACCCAAGACCTCTTCATAGCCCCTCCTAACTGTCCTTCGTATGCATTATTGGGCCTTAATTTTTTGAATCTCGAGGTTCAACTGTTACTGTGAACTATGTACGCTTATGTGAGATGCTGGAGAACTCCCCTTTAAAATGGAAAAGTATGGTGAGGAATATGCCAAAAAAGCAATTTAGTTTCAACGGGATGGTGCCACGGGTCATACCGCCGCCCTCCGATCACGGCAAATCCCGCTAGAACAATTTCCCAGCCGCCTGTTCTCCTTACCAGGGGATGTTCCATGGACCACTGGCTCCTCGGATTTGAGCCCATGTGAATTTTCTTTAGGGATATTTCAAAGCCGAGGTTTACAGAGTTCGACCAAGGACCTTGAAAGCTTTTAAGAAGTCAATTACAGATTTCATCTCTGTAATAACGCAAGATATGCTGAGAAGAGTTTTTGAAAACTTATTTGAAGGACCCAACATATGCATCGCGCACCAAGGTCGTCACCTGGATGAAATAGTTTTCAAAATCCAATGAAAAGAAAATGGCGTTTTCAGATATATAAAACTTTTGTAATTATATTGGTTGGTTGTTTTACAATTAACCCGTTAAATAATTGAGTCCATTTTGTCTCACGCTGAATATTCCTCTTTTTGAAGAAAGTCCAGGCAGATATAGGGAAGTAAAATAAATGTTCCTCAAGCCTAATATATGTCATACAAATCACAAACGACAAACATTAAAGAGTTAAGAGTAGATTTATTCACTTATAAATGTCTAACGTTAAAATATACGTCCACCATGAACCAGCAATGAATTTCTATAAATTTTCATTCGAGGAAGTCATGGTGATTTAAGTCTCATCTTTGGATATATACGAAGACTGTTAAAGACCTATTAAATAGCCCTCACGGGTATTTAATAGGTAAACATTAGCGACCGTCCCCACAAAGAGAGAGAGAGAGCGCTGAGTCGCAATTGAACACTAAGTTTAGCGAAAAAAAACAAATGCTTTGGTCCAATAAATCAGTGAAAATGAGTTGAACTACGGACAAATTGTGAAACTTAAATAAAATAAAAGTCTTACTTAATTATCTACGTAGTTTGTTTTAATTTACTCGCTAAATAAGGGAGTTCATTCTGCTTCACCCAAAAGTACAATCAATTCCCTCTTAGTTCAAACGAATGCTCTAATTTCTCATTAAAAAGTATCTTTCCGGTATGGAGCTGGAGAAGGGCACTGTTCTACTTGATTGGAAGTAACATGATTTGCAAAGGGAATCTTCATTATTAGACACCACATTATCCCATTAGTTGCTGCATGTTTCACGCTAGTTTCCTAGGGATATTCATGGAAACCCTTGAACGTTTAGCCTGATAATCTATTGTACCATTGCAAAAATCTGATGAAGAGATTCCGAAAAAGTAAATTTTAACGGAGTTATCCTCTAAGTGTGCATTACAATCACGACATTTTAGAGTTTAAGATTCAATTGATTCCTCGTTAGCTTATTGGCTAAAGCACTCGACCAGACATCGAGGGATTCGGGTTTGAATCCCAGTCAAGGCGAATGATTTTTACTCACTGAAATTGATGTAATCCATTTTGAGGCTTTCATGTCACACTCGAACCAGTGATTCCAGAATAAATGCTCGTAATTATTTAAAAAAGTCGGCGAAGACGAAGTTCGTTCTTAAATGCATATTTAGGCATAGGAAAATTGAAGAAAGTGGTTTTCGTTCAATATTCCGCTTTGCATCATTCCAATGGTTCATCAATCCCGTTAGCGTCAGGAAGTAAATCGAATAAATCGCAAACATCAAGCCTCACCCGTAGTCTTAGTTTTATTCCGTTAGGGTTCCCTATGTTGCCTACTCACAAGCCTATTTAAGTATATTTATATCAGCATCGTGAGTAAATTAGAAGCACACAACCCTATAGATCCCGTTTTTAGTAATTTTGCCTAAAATATTTCCTCCAAAGTGTTCTAAATTTATTGGCTGAATTCAAATCGGCATCGGGAAAAACACGCCCGAAGTGAAGTAAAATTAATGGAAATACAAAGTGCCAATTAGGTTATGCTATGGAACTATTATCATTCGGCTGAATGGGTACTCGATTTTGGGGTCATGCACTGCCGATTCCATGAAAATCGTGCGCCTGCGTCTTTCGTGAACCGAGGTGCGAGTCGAAGTCACAACTGGTCTGCTTTTGTGCGCTGTAATCCCGAGCGCTTATCTTAGCATCAACCCATTCATCCGGATATAAGTATGCTCACTTGATGGTTAGAGAGGAGCCACCGCGCGGAATACGGGGAGAATAACGACGTCTGCGCGGCATAGTAATTAGCAATGAAATCGCGGTGAAAGAAAGAATATTGCATGATAGATTAAAGTTACACCTCTAATGCACCAGTCTTTGGGATGGTGTCATCACGTCAGAAATTTAAAACACTATATGCTATGATGAATCAGCATAGACAAACTCTCCATACAGGGTCCATTATAAAATTAATGCGCATTCTCTGGGATAAATAGATTTTTTTGATTGTACTTGAACAAATGCTTAAAATTCTTCAAAACTCTCTTAGCCTGCATCAATAATACACTTGAGGAGACGTTTCTGCCACGTCTGGAAAGCACTCTGGAACTCCTGTCCACGGGAATATTTCTTTCAGGAACGTTGTAAATATGCTTTTGGATTTTCCCACGGTTCCCAATGCTTTTCTTTCAGCTCTCTTTTCAGTCGGGGATACAAAAAAACGTCGCACGGTGGCAAAAAAAACGATGAAGGACGTGTGGCTGGAGGTGTTGTTATGGTAGAGCTTGACAGTATCGTGCGCCGTGTTCCAAAGTCGAAAACCACACTTCACGCTGAGGCACGCCCTTCCGTTCAGACTACTCGGAGCAAACTGGCGATCAGTTACTTTAAAAAGTCAGACACACCGACCGATTTTACCCAGCTGCCGTTGATAGTCACGTCACAATAAAATCATGCGCATTACTTTCATAATGGTCCATGTATTGTAAAGGAACGGATATATCAAATGTCGACACTTGGAATAAGGAGTGACGTTTAATACAGTGCGTTCGTAAATTTATTATTTGTATAATTGTGGAAGAATTTAATTTTATATTATACTCGTTTATTTACCTCACGTATTGAAATAGCTCTTAAGCGTCTGAATTGGAAATAAATGAAGATGCACGTCACAATAGTATTATTGTACAAATTTCAGGCATTCCGATTAGTTTTTTATCAAAATTTTCTTTGATAAAAGATCTTAAAGAAGATAAGAACTTAAAAAATTTTAATTTTACAGTGATTTTCAAATTCTCTGAGCTTGAATCATCATCGCCTTTAATGATATTCTCATCCTTCCTTCGAGGTAAAGAATGAAAACCGCTAATGTAGTCCAAACTATTGCCATTTAAAACATTTCTCCCATGTTATCTCATCCGAATGAAAATCCATCCACCAACAATTCGCTCGCGAGCAAGCTAGAAATTCGCTCCATGGATCCGCGCAGTTGATTTTTAACACGGTTTATTCAAGTAGAAGAGCAGTGATACGAATACTTGAAAAGCGTCAAACGCGTACGAAGCGATGGCGACAAGTACACACCGCGAATCAGCGCATCCTTTAGGGGTTTTCATTTCCCCCGGTGGCGGAGGCCGAAAACTAGAAGTAAGAGAACACAATAAAAAGAGAATAAGGAAAATGGTGTGCGCACCTGACCCAGAAATACATATACGTATATCCTGGAATGATGACATCTGCCGGAAGATTAAACAATGAGGGTTGAGAAATCCTAAATCCTGAACAAAGTCTCGCGAAATGGAAACCACGTTGAAGGGGATGAGATCGCTTTTCGGAGTGGATTAACACAAGGAAAATGCGTGCCTGTGAGGGAAGGAGCATCATGGGTGGAAAAGAAGGTTTTTATGCATCTCCCCACCTCCTGATTATTTTTTTTAATCATCCGCGAAATAACCGGAGCATAAACGACGGAAACAACCAATGAGAGCAAAGGGAAATGCTTCGCTCGCGGCGGGAGTGGGGCGGTAAATCCGTCTTTCCAATTTAAGGAGGCTAGATGGGTGTGAGAGATGTAGGGAGATAATGAGGGGGAAAGGGTGGGGGATGAGGGAGAGGGGGTTGGAGAGGGGGTTCTTGCAGAGATGGTATGCGGCGGTGGGGTGTAATTTAAGCGGTACTATTTGGTGACGCAACAAAAAAAAGAGATGATAAAAAAAGAAAGGATTTCGATATAACGCGAAAACATTCCGGGAGGCGCACACTTCCTTATTAATATATATTTTTTTCACCCGAAATTTTTAATTTCCCTTCCTGCAGGCTTCATTTAAAGCCCTCTCCATGAGCTCGCTCGAGAGACAAACGAGCAATTAATGGAACCAGGTCGAACCGAAAGGGCACAAAGCCATGCAAACAAATGCTGGCTCTCGCCTCAGCAATGTCCTCTCTCTTCCCTCGCGTTTGCGGCCCTCCTCTCCGCCTTTACCCGCCCCACACTCCCGAGGAAACAAATGAAATACGACGGATAACATTTTTTTTAATATGAAGAGAGTTGTGTGGGGGGAGGGCGGGCAAAGGAGGAGGAGAGCGAAAGAAGAGAATACGGCTTTGGTAAAGGCTGCATGGAAATGATGCAGAATGAAAGAAGGGACGCAAAAGGGTTCTCGTATTATTTCTCCCCCTTTTTATTTTTAATTTTATTTGAAATATGCTCGTCGTAAAAATGACCTTCCACTAGCCGGCGTAATCATTGCTTCTAAAACTCAGCTATATAAGCGAATATAATGGCGGAGACAAAGGAGGATGTAATAAGTACTGCTAGACAGAGGTGGAATATAATAGTATGATATCGTGTCAACCTGCAGAAATGTATTTTAGTAATTTATTTACCTATTAAACCGAACGGGCGGATTTCCGTTTAATAGGAACCTAAAGTAGCTGGTTCGATTCCAGTGTACGGCGAAAATTTTTCAGCTTAGAAAAAGTTTTGTAATGTTTTTCCGGAACGAGGCAACCACCCATAACGAGAAAATATGCAATATTATTTACTTTGTTATTGATATAAAAAATTCAATTAATTCTGTATTTAATGTTAAATACAGAATTTTCAATATTAAATGGTATTTCTGAACGAGAAAAATAGAATACAAAAAAAAGCTAGCCTGAACCCATGTTAAAAGGCAGCATTAGGCACCGGTGTCGTAGACCGAGTGGATCGGCCCTGCTTCAGGTGCGGACGAGAGTGACGTTCACGGTATCGGCCGCAGTACATCAAAGTGGAAGGCAACGGTCAAATTAGTCTCCCTATGACATGCAGCCTTGCCTTGCAGAATATAACGACCAGTTGAAGACGTGAATACCGTCTGGAAAAATGTGCTAAAATTCAAATAGAGTAGTAGAATGAGTAGCTGCAGTAAACCAATCCTAGGGTTGAAATACTGACGACGAATATAACGAAACAGGTGAATTCACCATGACGTTATTGTTTTATGAAAAGCGAATTAATTGGAATGGTAGGGTAGAAGATGCTATAAATAAAAATTTTAAAAATTCATCAGTTCCTCGTCCCCCTCTTGGAAATGTGAAGTGCACTCGCGGGAGAATGAGTGACAAAACATACTGAGAAATTCAAAATAACGTATTCATGCCACAAGAATATGTACTTTTCTGCAGTTTTGGTGGCACAGAAGAAATATCATTGTATCCTAAGATATTAAATTTAACGCATGATATGGAGGTTGATACCATTTTGCACGCAGAGTTGGATTTGAAATCATTTACTAATCTCAAAATCCCAGAAATTAACCAATAACCTATCGTCAGAAATGTTATAGCATATCTCTCGGGAATGATAACATTAGAATAGAATTCTCGTGTAAAAAATTTGGAATTTTTAAAGTTATTAGAACGATGACTAAACTACTTGTATTAAATACTTCATAATTGGCAAATTTCAACAGTTGTTTCACCCTGTTATCTGGGCGATGCCCAGTAACCTTCATGACTTCTAAACTGCAATAGAGGACAATGGTTAAGTACAATTAAGAAATTTACGTGTGTACAGGGATCGCCATAAAAGTTATGCGGATTCTCGGGGAAAAAGAGAATTATTGATAATACTTGTACAAATACTAAAAATTCTTTCAAATACTCTCTCCTTACATCAATACACTTGCTGAGACGTGTTTTCCACGCCAGGAAGGCACCATGAAACTCCTCGACGGGAATGCCTATCAGGAACGTTGAGTAACATTCTTTTGGATATTTTACACGGTCTCCCAATGAATTATTTCATCTTTTTCTCTCTCTCTTGAGTCGGGGAAACAAAAAAAAGTCGCACGGAGCAAAGTAAGGGGACTGGGGATCTGCGGGGTGGTGCTCCGGGCCATTAAGTTGGTAACGAGAGAAGATGTGTAGCCGGGGGCATTGTCGCAGTCGGAGTTTGACCGTGTCTTTAACGTGTCACAACGTGGAAAAACACACTTGACGCGGAGGCACATTTTTCCGCTGAGATTGTTTGGAGCAAACTGGCGATCGGTTGTGTTGGAAGGGACACCCCTAAATTTCCCGAACAGTTTTACTGCGCTGCCATGGAAAATCGTGCCACAATCAAATTATGCGCATTAGTTTCATAATGTACTATGGATATTGAAAGACCAGGCAAACCTTCATATGCATCTGTTTTTCCCCCTGCGTCTTTTTCATACTCCATAATTTGTATTCTCCAACGTAACTAGACCGCAAGTACTATGGAGCACCGCAAATGAGTAGTCTTCAGTGCAGCACGATGAGCGGCGAGGCAAAGCAGCTCGCCCTGGATGTCCCTTGCCCTAGCGAGTCTCTGCTTCCCTTGGTCCGCTGAGTCCGAGATCGCCCCGGGGCGGTGAGAGGGGCACGCGTGAAAAACGACGCGGCAGGGAGGAGAGGTCACACACGAGTGACCTTTGAGGCCGTCATGCGACAATTTCTCGCGCGAATCTACTGTTCCTGATCCGTGTCGCGGCATCGGTAATGAACTACTAACCCCACTCCTCCAATTCCCTCCCCCCAATTCGCCCCTCCCCCAGGACCTCTGTAAAAATGCACCAGACCCATCAAAGACCCAAATTCAGTGGATGAGGGCGATAAGCGAAAACGTCTGTCCCCAAAATTCTAAACTGATTGCATTCATTACGAAGTGATAATGATTGAGCTATTGGTTGTTAAGTGCTAGGTTGCATCCCTGGACCATGTGAAGGCGTTATGAAAGAGCGACGGTTCACGTTTAGCACCGTCAGCGACCAATGAAACATATATAGAAACTGTCATCTCGTCATTTTGCAATCAACAAGATAATGTTGTAGACAGAACATTTGATATTATTCCAAGGTACAATGTTGCATTTGACTAGTAAAAGTTGAGACAAAACGAAAGCTATGAGAATGTAAGTTAATCTACATTTACACAATACGTCGCAAGCCACAGCAAGGGCGTGTGGCGGGGGTGTAAGGTCACCACTCGTAAACTAGATAAAACCACATGCAAAACCAAATCATGGTACCTCTACATAAATATTAGTTAATTTAGTTTTAAATTAAATTAAATTAATTTAATTAATTAGTAGAAATAATCCTCTCACTGACTCAAACCTAACGCCGTATCGTCACAATAATCACTTAAAATTGAGCGGCAAGAAAGCAGTTAATTATTCTTCTAGAAATCCTTATTTTACACAAGCTGACACGGCGAACTTCGTACCGCCTAACAATCAATGTTCAGTTTAGTTACGCCACTTATAATTCAAGAACGGCTGTTTATGATTCATAATATTTGACTTTTTTCATAACATGAGGAAAAAACTCAACAAAACTACAAAAATAAGTATGGCTTATCCGAAAGAAATTTTCTTTATTCAATTCATATGATACGTATATGTATATATATATATATATATATATATATATATATATATATATATATATATATATTCAATTAAATCCCGCCATACGGCGAACAAATACTCATTCACATAGAAAAAGAGATAAGGAAATGGGAAAGGAACACACATAAAGTACGACCATTAGAGAGGTGGGTAAGACGGATTTGAGCAGATCACAAATATAAAAATATTTTCTTGACCGGGACTTGAACACCGGATCTCTCCACTTGCCGGGCGGATGCTCTAACCACCTGAGCTGTCGAGAAAATCTACTTTACACTAAAATCTGCTATCTTATAAAGCGCCAAAGTGCTCCGATTCATTGGCCAGGAGATGGCGTTAGGGAGTTGTTACATCCACCAAAGGAGAAATAGAAAAACCCAAGAGGAGAATAGACAATAAGTTAACAAGCATACAACATCATAAAGGATCAGAACGGTGCGTTTCATGATACGCATAGCCAGAAGAAGAGACAAGCCACATTGGCCAAATACAAATTCAAACACGAAATCCTGCCATACGGCGAACAAATATTCATTTATATATATATATGCGGGTCACGGTGGTCTAGCCTACTTCCCACCTTCAACCCCAAAGTCAGACTCTCCCGACTTATCAGCACTCTCATCCCTACTGCACCAAAAGCTTATATTATAATAGGTGGCGACTTGAATGCCAAGCATGCTGCCTGGGGTTGCAAAACCACCACCACACGAGGGCGTGCCCTTCGTAAGCTTCTATTCACCAAAAATCTTGCTATTCACTCACCACCTTTCCCCACCCACTTTCATCACCACCCCCATTCCTCCGATATACTGGATGTAGTTCTTTCATCCGCAAATATATCATTTCAAATCATTAACCTTGACAACTCTGCCTCCGACCACTGCCCCATATTTTACTGTGTTCCTACCCTTTCCTACCTACAACCAGAACCCATAAGAAGAATTAACTGGAAACATTTTAAAGAAAACTGCTTGGCCATCAATCTCGTTGCTCCTATCACTAATACTCCAGACAACATAGAAAAAGCATCTCAAGATTTCACAAGTACCCTAACCAACGTCATCCATCGTTCCTGCTACCCTCCTTCTCCGGTCTCCATCGCAGGTCCCACGCTACCTCAGAATATTCTGCGCCTAATTTCGCTCAGAAACAAGGCCAGAACCCTATGGCAACGCACTCATCTCCGCCAAGATAAAAACCGCTTCTGTGCACTCCGAAACCTGGTAACATCCCAAATTAGAACACATAGAGAAAAAACTTGGCATGACAAAATAAGCTCACACTCACATGAGGACCACTCGGTATGGATCCTAGCCCGCAGCTTACGCAGGAGAAAGCTACCCACCCCGCCAATACTACATAATGGGAGAGCACTATACGATGACAGCGACAAAGCAAATGCCTTTGCCGACTCCCTTGAATGCATTTTTAAAAATGATAAAACGCCATTGTTGGACTCAGAAGCCTCGAACAGCGTTTCTAACCTTTCCCTTTGTCCCCTTCCCCCATTCCCGGAAATCACACCTCAAGAACTTTTTTCTATAATCTCCCACTCCAAAACCAAGTCATCACCGGGCCCCGATCAAATCTCCTACAATCACCTCAAAAAGCTTCCTAAATCTTTCATCCAACACCTACTTTCCATCCTTAATGCCTGCCTTACCCAATCGTACTTCCCAAAGGCGTGGAAAACGGCCAAAATTATCCTCTTTCCAAAACCTGATAAAAACCCTTCTGATATCCTTAACTACAGACCCATTAGCCTGATCCCCTGCATGGGAAAACTCCTAGAAAAATGTATTTAAAACAGGCTGCAAGAAGAAATCTCGGCCTTAGACCTGATCAGACCTGAGCAAACTGGTTTCCGTCGTCACCATTCCACGACCCAGCAAATTACAAGATTGGTTGAACAGATCACTTTCGGTTTCAACATTCACAAGCACACCCAAGTAGCCTTCCTTGATCTCCAAAGAGCCTTTGACAAGGTCTGGCACGCTGGCCTGATACATAAACTGCTCAAAACTGATATATCAATGTATCTAACTAAGATCATCCACTCTTTTCTTACTAACCGCACGTTCTTTGTAGCTGTTAACAATGCTAGATCAACTACCCGATCCATCACAGCAGGCGTCCCTCAAGGAGGTATTCTATCACCCGTTCTTTTTAACTTTTTCATTAACGATATCCCCTCACACCCAAAAACTGAAAGCTACCTCTATGCGGATGACACTGCTATAGCATCAACTTCCTTCGACCCAAATCATGCTGCAGAAAATATCCAAGAACACTTAGACAGCATATAAAACTGGATGAGCGAGTGGAAACTTACCTTAAACCCAACGTCAATTACGTCATAAAATAGAAGAAACCGAACAACACCCCCATTTACTACGGCAAGGAAAAGATCCCCCAGGCATCATCTGCCAAATTTCTTGGTGTACAACTGGACCAGAAACTCACTTGGCAAGCACACACCCAATATGCACTTAACAAGGCCAACGCGGCCTTTTTCTCGATCTATACCCTCATAAAGCGCACGAGTCCCCTCCGTCTTCTTACTAAGGTACTTCTGTTCAAATCCATGATACGACATATCTTAACCTATGGTTATCCAGCCTGGGGATCAGTAGCTGCAAAAAACCTGAACAAACTGACACGCTTTCAAAATAAAATCTTGCCAACTCTTACTAACGCCCCTTGGTTCGTCCGAAACTCAGACATTCACAAGGACCTCAAAATACCAAACCTACCAACCTATCTAAGAGATCTAGCCCTGTCATTTCAGCAAGCAATAGGAAATACTGGTAACCCTCTCATAGAACCTTTATGGGACTATTCTGATAATCCCCATTTTAAATACGAACGTGCAAAAACAAGTCTAAATGAATCCTAATAATCACCAAATAGTATACTCGTTAGCTTAATTTCGCCCTTAAGCCACCTATATCACACAACCGTTTATCAGCATAGCTGGGTATCGGTATAAAATGCGCCAAACGGCGCAGTACTAAAGCATCAGTCAGTCAGTCAGTCTAGCTGGTAGAGGGCTGGACTGCTGACCTGAGGTTCTCATGTTCGATTCCCGTGCAAGGCACTTTGGGCACCTGCAGCTCCACCCAAGCTAGTTGATTTTTCGGGTACCAGATCTTCCTGGGAAACCATAACCGGCACAGGGAAAGGAACTGGCCCCCCTACCCTGATGTGTGAATATTCACACGCCGTCTGGCTTGGTACATAAGTGAGCTCTACCATCACCTACTAAACCGACCTTCGGGTTGATTAATGTGTTTATGGTTTATATATATATATATATATATATTATATTATATATTATATATTATATATATATATTATTATATCCAATGGGGCCTATTTTGAAGATCACAACAGCAATGTACACGTATAAGAATAAATAAATATTATTATTAAGTAATCTACCGTTTAAGGTAGGTTTTTGGATGGACACAACTATCAAAAAAACATTTTGTGACCCCCCCCACCTATCAAAATAATCTATATCAGGTCCCTCTTCATCTCTGCATACTTCTTTCCTCCCGTCATACCGTCCTACATCCCTATCCTGTTCCTGCCCTTACCTCGCTTGCCCAACATTCTCCCCTCTATTACCCTCTCCAACATTCCACTACCGCTCAATACGTCTTTCATCCATTATTCCTGCCTCCATAGGATTTCTCTCAACAAACCCCTCTCCTCCCCCACCATCTCTAGTACTTCCTCATTTTTTTTTCCTTTCGGTCCATTTCACCTTCTCCATTCTTCTCCACACCCACATTTCAAAAGCCTCCAATCTACGTCTATCCTCCTGCTTCAGTGACCACGTTTCCGCGCCGTACGCTGCTCCATATCAGAGTTTTTACGAGTCTTGTCTTAGCATCCCTACTCAACGTCCCCATCATCAACTATCTCCTCCTTGAAAAAGCCTCCTTGCCTAGCGCAATTCTTCTCCTTACGTCCCTACCACTTTGACCGTATTGGTCCAATACACTTCCGAGATATGTTAACTGCTCTACCTGCTCTATTTCTTCCCTGTCTATTTTAATATTTAGCTTAGCCTTTTTCTTTCTGGAAAATCGCATAACCTTTGTTTTATTAATATTGATTCTCATCCCATATGTATCGTACTGAACCTCCAATTCACTCAGCAATTCTTGGAACCCCATGGCTGACTTAGCAACTAATGCTTGGTCATCAGCAAACCTAACCGATTTTACGAATTCCCCTCCAACTTTCATTCCTACCTCCAGTTCTTCCCATGCCTCTTTCATCATTTCCTCCACATACTAGTATACGTTGAACCGCACCGGTGACAATGGGCAACCCTGCTTTACCCCTCTTCCTAACACTGCCCATCCGGACTCTCCATTCCTCACTCGCACCTGAGCAGTCTGAGACATGTACAGGTTGCAGATCAGTCTCCTGTCCCTCCAATCCATTCCTGTTTTCTGCAATACACGCATTAATTTTTCCCAATTCACTCTATCAAACGCTTTTTCGAAATCTACGAAACAGGCAAAAACGTCCTGGTTGTATTCTATATTCTTCTTTTTTAGTGATGTAATTACTGTAGTGGCTTCACCCGTAGCTCTTCCTTTCCTAAACCCAAACTGATCATCACTTAAGTAATCATTTGCCTTACTCTCTATTCTCCTATGTCTATCCTTGCTGATCTAACTTGTTTATCTTGGAGTTCTACAAGACACTCCTTCCCTATATCTTTCATTTTTTCTGTTTCAACTGTTATCTTTTCTTACTTATCTCTAAATCTTAGCGCAGATCATCCATTCTTACCCTTTGATAGTGAGTTTACCCTGTTGTAGAGCGCACTAATTTTACCTTTTTTTCTGCCCACTTTCCATTCCATATCTTGTACCATGCTTCTTTTGCTTGATTTGTGACTCTTCTGAATTTATAGTCCTGTGTTTATATTCTTCCATCTTCCCATCTCATCTATTTTTCTAGTCATTTTATCCGTGATTCAATGTATCCTTGTCCTTTTCCCGTTGTCAATTCCTAGAGTGTTTTTTGCGGTTTTCTAAATATCTGTCCTGAAAACATAGTCATTTTTATTTCATGGTACTCAACTCATGCATAATCTTCTCTACAGCCTGCCGATACTTCTAATTTGTTAATCCATGTAACGCTTCTACGTCCCATTTCCTAACCCGTTGCCTCTGCCTTATCTTTTTGAAACCGACGCTGCATTTCGTAACAACTAAATTATGGTCAGAGTCCGCATCTGCTCCCGGAGATTTGTACAAATATAGTATATCTCACTGTTCCTAAACCTCTGTCTAATCAGAATATAATCTATGTGATACCTTTCTGAGCAACTTGGCATTTTTCATGTATACCTACGCCTTTTGTGGTGTATAAACCATGTGTTGGAGATGAGTAACCCCAGTCTCTTGCAGAATTCAATCGCTTTTTCATTCCTCGTGCCTAACCCATAGTCCCCAACCTCATCACCATCTCTTCTTTCGCCTACCGTCGCATTCCAATCCCCCATCACTATTAAATGTTTTCCTACAGGAAAACAGGCGATTATATCTTCTAACTACATCCTAACCTAACGTACATCCTATTGACTTCTTCCCCCTTGTGGTTACTCTATGGCATGTATACCTGAACAATGACCAAGTTCGTCGGCTCTGCTTTAATCTCTATGAGTAATATTCTATCAGTTGCTTGCTCTATGTTGACTACGCGTCTTCTTACCTCTTTATTTAATATTATCGCAACCCCTTGTTAGCTCTTGTCCCCGCCGCTGTATATTATTCTATAATTATCTCTCCAGTAATCCCCGCTATCCTTCAATCTTACCTCGCATAGACCTACTTGTAAAGCATCCACATGACCTCTTTCCATCTTTCGCTTAAAATTCTCTAATTTGCCTGTCCTCAACATTGTCCTAAGATTCCGTGTTCCTATTCTAACTAATTTCGTCTTCTTGTTCTGTGTCTTCTGTTCTGTTTTTGTTGGTTTACCCTTGCAAGGGTTTTGTGGTATGACCACCGCGGAAACCTAGCCTCCCCCGCTTGGGTCAGGGCACATGGCCGATTGGGCCCTGTTTCATAGTTACCAGGACTCATATTCTCTATTTTGCCTATCATTCTGCTCTTGGGATTGATAATTCAGGTGGTTTCCCTTTATCTTTCTCAAAAGACGTTAAGTATATTTTTAGGTACATGGTATTTTTACATTACATTAGGTATGTATGTTACTTGGTAGATTTTGTGTTTCCATGAGTGTGGGTCATAAGGGTTTTCGCATGAATGCATACAATGTTTTGTTTGTGGCTGGAATAAATTTGTGTCTTTTGCATGTGTTTTTTTTTCTTTCTTAGTTACGGATGTTACCCTAACACCCTCGCTTCACGTCCTTGCGGAGGCTTGCGGGTTATCAAGTACATGTAGAAAAGTGTTTTTAACGTGACACCATCACTCAATGACCACACCATTGTGGTCAGAGGAACAAAAGCTGACTAACTTTTGTCTGGCTCCTTACCTTCAACATATTTAACAATCGTGACCCTACCAGGAGCATTGCCATATTTCCCGCCAGCATATCTCTAAGGGTCATCGGAACGCACAAGCCCTTCTAGAACGTCAAGGGTGTCGTTCATATTCTATTATTTCCCTATTTTTTATGGGGTTCAGGATTTAACGAGTTCCACAAAAAAATCCAAACAATAAAAAGAGACCGACTAAACTTATATAAAGTACTAAAATGTTATCAACAAAGAAAAAAAAACAAATTTCAATTCAATCGTTATAACATCACACGTATCTTCAATATCCATAGACCAATACGTCGCATTTATCAAACTATCATTTTCTTTTGCAGGTAATGGAGAAAATAAAAATATTTTTTTTAAGCAAAACAATTATAATGTTGTATTTCCATTTATTGCCAAAGAGAAAAATGCTTGCCATTTAAACAGTCCTTATGCTCTTCCCCGGAAACTTCAAAAGTGACTGGTTGCATTTCATCCGGGTATTTTCTCCTTTGGTTTGCCTCTGACCACTTCAAGTGAGCCAGAAGGAGTCTCTGTATCCGATGACTCTCTCCATTGATTCATAAAAGGTTTTATTCTTTCCTCTTCTTTTGCAGTGAGCACCGCGGGGCGATTCCGAGAAGACCAGCCGGAAAAATGTACACCAGGAGTGAGCGAGGGAAGTCCCGCCGGGGCATGGCTTTGGTCTCGAAGATTGACAGATATATTTCTGGCTCCAGTGGAAAATTTCAACTTGACAACAACCTTCGCCAAGTCTTGATATGGAAAGGAATCGCTTGGGTGTTGACACAAAACACAAATGACATTTTAACGGCTGCTATAGCCTTTCAAAACGAGCGCTAACAATAATTTTCAAAAGCTACTTGAGAAATCATGTTTGTTAAAACGTAAAATTTAAAAAAAATGCGGTACCAGAGATGAGCATATGTTGAATGAGATTCCAATCGTGGAGAAGAAAACACGTGAATTGAGTGGAGATCATAACGATTTGACGACACACGCCAATGATAAAATATTTACGTGCCACTGTTTTAAAAAATCGAGATCAGAGGACCGGTGTTGATGTTTAACTTTTATAAATAATCAATATAGCAGGACTATTGATATTTTAAAAAGTTTACCGAAGTCATGCATCCAAAAATCGAGGAAAAAAATCGTGTGAGCGATTTTTAGTGTACTTTGAGGACAGGGTATGTGACTGAACGCTGCCAAAGAGTAATGACAAGTCAAACTTATATACTTAACCGCATAGAACCAAAGAAAAACCTATGCGTATCGATCTTACGACGAAAATAATCAATGCGATGGAACTGTGGTGTCGTCGTCAAGGAAACCAAACACCTCCGAGGACTCAGTTTCATTTCCGTTTTCGATTGGTCAATTACCTCCTTGACAAAGAAAGATAACAAATACATGTTCCCTTTTTAAATTTAGCTCATTAATTCTAGTCTTTTGTTACTAAGGATAGGCAGCTGTTGTGTTGAATTAATGTCGACCACCTTTGGTCGACGTATGTAAACGACATGCCTCTTGTTCGCGAGAACTGTTGTTGGTTCCATTGTTTTCTACCGTTTGTCGGAATAAATATGACAATAGAAACGATATATAAAGCGTTGAGTGTGGACTGATATCCCTTTTGAAGCTGATTAAATGTTAATTAATTAACTCATGTTTTGCAATCACTAAATTACCAATTAATATTGTGTGATGCTAAACAAAGTAGTTCAAATAAAGAGTGCACCTGTTTTTACCTGTGATACAGTCGTAAATCCTTTTTCTTTCCGCCAATTGAAATGGAAATATTATCTGCAAAAACTGAGTGATTACTGAAATTGTTTAATGCCTTTTTTTGATGAAAGTAAGTCACGGTGAGTCACAAATAAGAAAAAAATCTAATAATCTTCCACAGAAAGAATGTATAGATTATTATATTGTACATGGTTTTGAAAAAAATATTATTAATATATTGAGAATGGTTTTGAAAATGATGAATAAAGATTTGATGTTTTCCAAGATGTATTTTCATTAAATCTAAGTGCCTGCGATTGGTTGGTTTGCTTGGAAACACCTTCAAATTGGAGATCCTGCGACGGAAGGAGCCGGAGTTGGCGTGGCAAGAGGTCAGCAAAGGTGAAGGTTGAGTAAAATTAATGAAATAATTAAGTGCTAATGATTAAGTAAGCAGATTTCATCCTCTCATTAAGCAGTGTGAACTGTTTAACAGTCCACTACCACGTGGATATGCTACATAAAAGATACTGCGTTCTCCTGCCTCAACGACACAGGTAGGGAATAATAGCTCGGAAGCCGCCGCTGGGGCGTGTGGCGGGGGGCGTCAGGTCTGCAACCAAAAAAGGTAAAAAACCGCAATTAAAAGCAACACATACATGCAAACCCATACCCTCAGTGGTGCATACATTCATGCAAAAATCCTATCATTTTACACGCATGCAAATGCATATCTACCTCCTTTAATTCTTCACGCATGCAATTGCATATGCTATCCTCTAATAAATAATTGCACCTTAGGATGCAGTAAGAAACTAATTCAATATCGTGCAAGTTAGAATTTGTTAAGAATATATTGTGCATGGCATTGTGTATAAATATTCCTTTCAAGGCCAACCTCTGCAAGGGTATTGTGTATAGATAATCCTTTTAAGGTCACAAAATCTTGAATTTAAGACGCCTTGGTAGCTTAACTGGGTAAAACACTCGGCCGGATATCGAGGAATTCGGGTTCGAATCCTGGTCACTGCCAATGGTTGACACTGCAATTCATCATCATCTGCAGCTCTACAGCCCGGTGTGGGCCTTGGCTTCTATGATATGCCTACATTCAGTTCTTGTTCTTGCTTTTTCCTTCCATCTTGTAACTCCCATTGCCTTCAAGTCATCCTCCACATCCTGTAGCCATCTCTTCCTTGGTCTATCTCAACTTCTGACACCTTCCATTTGGCTATTAAGTATCAGTTTGGGCATTCTGTCATTGTCCATCCTTTCTACATGCCCCAACCTAGCCAGCCGCAGTGACTTGGCAAATCTAACTATGTCCTTCCCTTCTAGTAATTCATTTACCTCCATGTTCATTCTAATTCTCCATCTCTCTCCTTCTCTAATTGGGCCATAGGGAATTTTTTTCCTTAACATTTTTCTTTCGAATTTTCTAAGTGTTTCCCCATCCTGACTTGTTATGTCCATGTTTCAGCTCCATAAGTTACCGCGGGTAGAATAAGCGTTTTATAGATCTTCATTTTTGTGTTCCTTGATAGCAACATTGATTTGAGGATTGTTACATTTGCAAAGTATGCCCTGTTACCTTCCATTACCCTTTGGTTGATCTCCGTGGGTATCTTATTTTCATTGTTAAGTCTTACTCCTAGATAGGTAAATTCCTTGACACCCTCAAACTCATAATTCCCAATTATTATGTTTTGTAGGTGCCGCTTGTTCTGATGAGCTGACATTTTCAAGTATTTGGTCTTCTCTTCACTAACCTTCAGCCCCACTTCTTTAACAGTGTTTTCTAAAATGTTAAACATTTCTTTTAGGTCACTCTGCAATTGTCGCATTATAATGCACACTTAGCGCGTGACTTCGTTAAAAGTTACTGTCGCGGTATCTCCCGCAGATTCTTGGAATTTTTAAGTAGAGTCAGCTATTCCACTGCCTAATATGGCACTGAGAGACAGCAAAGGGTTTAGATATGCAATACCAAAATTCGCACCGTATTTAAAAACTATTTCTGTGGGTGACTATCCATATTTAAACTTGCTTCCAGATCCCTTTTCAGACCTCTCTTTATCCTACGTTCAGCCATTAAATCCTGGGCTTCCCGACGTGACATAATTACCTCGCTCTTCCTCTTTCCATGTTCCCCTCCTTTTTCCTCTTGCCCCAAACCCTTCCACCCTCCCTGACTCCATTCAACCCCTCACGCAGATTAAATGCGGCACCCGCACTGCAAGCACTAATCAAGAGGACTTGGACGGCGGTGGTCAAGGCAGGGAAAGAAGGAGAAAAAGGGAGAACTCCATTCGACCTTTGACCTCTCCAAAACCAACCAACCGTAATTTATTTTCCCTCTCTGCTTAAAAAAAAATAAGATTTCGCATTGAATTAGTTTTCGGGTGAAGCGGCACCCTCCCCCGTCCGCTGTCTCTTTATTTACGTCCTCGGGTCATCCTCATCCCCTTCCCGCAATTGCCCTACCACTCCCCCCTCCCTCCTTTGGCGTCAAGTCGCCGTTTTGCTTTCAGCATCGCCCACGGTTGAGCGAATTTCCTGGGCCGGCTGGCCAGGCAGTGGTCGTCGTGCCCTCTTGTGGCGCTCTCAGGACTCTCTGGCATAGTCTTAGACCAAAAAAAGGCTGCTATTGGCATATTCAATGTTTTCAGGGTTACCTTTGTGGAAATCCGTTATCAATGAAATAAAAATTCCAATGTATCTGACCATTCAATTGTATTCGTTGCAACTACTTTCGTAGCATCGCCGTCATCCACAGATAAGGACCGTTACAGGAGAGATGGGAAAGGCGGAATCGAGCAGAACACAAGCGCCAAAATATTTCCTTGACCGCTTCTTGAACACCGGATTGATAACGTTCTTTATGAGTAATAAAAATAATTGTGTTTGCGGCGCAGAGGGCGTGCGGTCTAGCGATAAAGCTAATTTTCACATCTCCGTCTCAGTAAATATGCAACATTTTCGTTACTGGGTGACTGATAACCCTCGCGAACTTCACCCAAGACCTCTTCATGGCCCCAGAGTGGTGAGGTATGTGCTCCATAGGCATTATTGCCTGGTCCGGAAGAAATACCCTTTACAAATGAATATGTTGTCGTAAAATTGATAGAAGATGGCTAAGTACCTCACGACTGGAACCTAGCCCATATAACTCCCATTTATAAAGGCGGGGATAGGGATAAACCAACCAATTACCAACCCATTCTTTTGACATCGATTTCTTATAAAATATTAGAACACATTGTTGTCGGTAACATTATGAGGTTTCTTGACAGTAAGAAAATACTATGCCAACACGGCCACGGCCTAACCAGCACGGATTTCGGAAGAGCAGATCTTGCAAAACACAATTAGGTCTTTTCATTCACGAAATACTTTGATCGGTAGAAAACAATGCACATCTCGGCGTAGTGTTCCGGGATTTCCAAAAGACCTTTAATAAAGTCCCACACAATAAATTGTTACACAAGCTTAATGTTATGGAATCAATGAGAAAATTATTAATTGGATTAGAGACTACTTTTCAAATCGCAAACAAATAGTAGTCATCGATGGGTTGTGCTCAACGGATAGAGATGTAACTTCGGGCGTCCCCCAGGGAAGTTTAATAGGGTCTCTTCTGTTCTTCATCTACATCTACTTAATACCCCGTAAGCCGCCGCAAGGGCGTGTGGCGGGGCGTGTTATGGCACCACACGTAATTAAGAAAAAACTTATGCAAAAGCCACCAATTTACACAGTTCAAAAAAACAAAATACATTCTTGGAAAAACCCTCACAGCCCTCACACATGCAAACACACACCTTCACCGAGGTGTGAACTGTATGTGGGATGGAAATTTACACTCCATTAAAGGCGTGACGTTGTAAATAGTGTGAATTAGTAAACTTTATCTGCCGTGGTTAAACAGCTGTACCGCGGATAGATCATCATGGTTTACTTTCCCTGAAGAGTCGTGCAAAGGTCTAAGTCTCCATTGACTCATGAGAAACAAATGAGGGTATTAAACTTCAGAGTCCCCCTTGGTCCACGAGACGTGATCGGAGGATGACTATCGGCGACTATACCTCACCCCTCAGTGACGAATGGAGAAGTTTGTCCTACCCTGGCCCTACCCTCATTGACGAGCGCAATCCATCCCGAAGAAGTCTCGCGGCTTGTATGTCCCTTTTGGACTCGCCTGTTCCCCGCCGCTGATGGTGCTTCCGGAGGAAATTATTTGTAATTCGACGGTCGAGGTAAGGCAGAAAAAGAGGGATTTTATTTCCCTAACGTACTATAACGTGCCTCACAACGGATCGGGGTCACACACGAATCAATATGAGCACGCAAAGCCCCCTTGCCTTGTCTTTATTAACTTTCTACAATCTTTATTTAAGAGAGCATATCATATATTGGGATAAATAAAGTAGAATCCAGCGCTTTTTGTCGCTTCATATCAGGTTACGCCTCTCAGATCCCAAATGTAATAAAACAAATATACACTTCGTTAAAACGTTTCATAACTGGCCCACACGCCCTTGCCGCGGCTTGCGGTGTATTAAGTAGATGTACATCTACATCTACATCTACATAATACCCCGCAAGCCGCCGAAAGGGCGTGTGACGGGGGGTGTTAGGTCACCACCCAAAAAAGGAAAAAAGAAATACCGCATTACTGTAAACAACAATACATTACTTAATGGCATGCGGGAAGGGTTTTGACACAACACACAGGAGGTTAGTGAAAGTGCATGCAATTGAGTTTAACTAATTGTTACCTAGACGCCGAGGGTGGCAAGTGGCATTTTTGTTATCTCCGAGTGTGACCCTACAGTTGTTATCCCGTATTGTCCGTGGGAAGAAGGAGTCCTTGAGTCTGCTAGTCCTGGCGTCTATTTCCCGAATTTTGTACACATGATCCAAGCGACCAATGTATGTTGGAGCGCGAATAATTTTCGAGACCTCGGTGCTGAAACATGCGGATCCGAATTTATTTAGTAAGTTTAACCTAGCATTGAGTCGTCTTTCTTCCAATGATTCCCATCCCAACTCCATAAGCATTTCAGTGACGCTTTTCGTTTTATCGTAACAGTTTTCCACGAAACGAGCTACCCGGCGTTGGACCTTCTCAATTTCCCGAATGAGGCCTTTTTCACTCGGATCCCATACGCTACATGCATATTCTAAATGGGGCCTTACAAGAGCGTGATAAAAACGTTCCTTGACCTTGGAGTCACTTCTGCCGACAATGCGTCTAATAAATCCTAATTATTTGTATGCTTGCCCGCAGACTTTACGTATATGGGTCCCCCAAGTTAAGTCTTTAGTGAATGTAAAACCTAGGTATTTCACCGTATCAACTACTTCAAGGTCAACTCCAGCTAATTTGTAAACTAATCCCGTGGATCTTTTAAAGAAATTTACCACCGAACATTTATTAAGATTTAAAGGCAATCCCCATTTTGAACACCATTCATTAATGCTATTTAAATCACGTGCTAGAATTAAACGATCCTCATCCCCAGATATCTCCCGATAAATCACTGTGTCATCCGCGAACATCCTTATCTTACTTTTCACTTTGCGGTTCAGATCGTTAACAAAAATCAAGAATAGTAACGGTCCGATAACACTTCCCTGAGGAACCCCCGAGGTGACTCTTACGCTGGTAGAACTAGCGCCGTCAAGGACTACTCTCTGTTCCCGGTGTGAAAGGAAGTCTTCAACCCAATTTATTGCCTCCTTGTGTATACCTGCGCCCTTTAATTTATGGATGAGTTTACCATGCGGAACCTTATCAAATGCCTTTTGAAAGTCTAAAAAGATCGCATCCACTTGCCGACCACTTTCACCCGATAAAATTAAGTCATGTGTGAACAATCCTAATTGGGTCTCGCATGAGCGGATTTTTCTGAATCCGTGTTGATTGTCACTTAAAAAGTTAGTGTTATCAAGATGTCTCATCATGGAACTGACAATTATGTGCTCTATGATTTTGCAACATATAGAAGTGAGAGAAATGGGTCTGTAAAATCTGGGGTCCTTCCTATCACCACTTTTAAAAATAGGCGTTATTTGCGCGGTTTTCCAATTCTTAGGGACTTTGCACTCAGTCAGTAATTTGTTAAATATAAATTCGAGATACGGGGCGATGCCAGGAGCTAAATGTTTTAGCACCCTAGCTGTTATGTTTTCGGGACCCGGGGATTTGTTTGGTTTAATGTCTTTGAGCAATTTGGCAATTCCTTGCTCGTCCGCTGTTTTTTTTGCCATGGGTTCAGTATATATTGTTTCTTGGAGATACGTGGTGGCTGCATCGTTCGTAAAGACGCTCTGGAAGAATTCGTTTAGAATGTTGGCTTTACCCTCACTGTCAGTATGAATGATATTGTTGCAGTCCCTTAAGCAAGCCACGGTTTGTTGACCCCCATTTACTTCCCTAACATATGAACAGAAAGCTTTGGGGTCAGTGTTCAAATACTCGCAGAGTACTTTACGTTTAAAGTCTTGCAAATCGCTACGTAATTGTGTTTTAGTTTCAATTTTAGAGGATCTATACTTGTCCAAAAGCTGTTTATTGTCCAAGGGTGATGAGTTCAGACCTGCTTTCTTTATCCTAGAGTGTAACATTCTCTGCTTTCGAAGGGCTTTTTTAACGCCTTTGTTGTACCACCTGGGGTCGCGATTTGCTTTAACGTATTTTACAGGGATGAAATCTGTTATTCCTTTTTGCATAATTTGGACAAACTGAGTCCAAGTTTCTTCCACGGTGGCAAGACTTAAGCGCGTTTTGAAATCGTTTAGTGAAGAGTTTAAATGGATGGCAAAAGTTTTAAAATCTGCTTTGTGATAATTATAATTTTTTCTTTTTGGCTTGACATTCTTTTTTATTTCTACGTTTAAGTTGATAATAACTGATTTATGGTCACTCATACCCTCGTCGGTTGATACAATATTAATGCGTTCCGGTGTGTTCGTAAGAAATAAGTCCAATATGTTCTTTCCACGGGTGGGAGTGCGTACTGCTTGATGGAGCGAGTTTCTTTGAACCAATTTTAGCAAGAAATTGCAAGATTCGCGATCACGGGTCCGAGATTTAACGCTATTGCTGTCCCAGTCGTTACCAGGGAGGTTAAAGTCACCACCAATTATATTGATGCATTTATTATTTTTGCGTGTAAATTTATTTATTTGTTCATTGACGGTATTAAGTGTTTGAAAATCTGATTCTGGGGGTCTATAGAAAGAGCATAAATTAGCGTTGGGTTGATTGGATCGCAGTATGGTGCACCAAACACTTTCTATGTTATTATTTTCAAATGCAAGTTGCCTGCTTTCAAGATTACTTTTCACAGCCACGAAAACTCCTCCTCCGGGTCTCGTACTTCTATCATGTCGGTAAACTGTAAAATTTATTGGGAAAATTTCTTGGTCATTGATGTCATTACACAGCCAACTCTCTGTGCCTAATATTATATCAGCCGAATGTCATTGGATTATGTCCTCGAGATCCGCTATTTTATTTTTGAGGCTTCTGCAATTTAATACAAGTATATTTAGATTGTTTTTCTCTTGAGTAACGCCCTTGTTTGTGTCAGACCGTAATTTACGACACGTTTGTGGAGAAGTGCATGTCAAATTTCTTTCCACGTCAATTCCAGGGTTGTCGGTTACTTTTACATGTCGGTTGTATGTTGTATTAAAACAAGTTTGTGTTTGTTCTGTTATTTTTGGGATCTGTGAGGCGTAACCTGATCTCAAGTGACAAAAAGCGCTGGATTCTACTTTATTTATCCCAATATATGACCTGCACTCTTGCCTCCAAGCGTTCATTGTCGGCCCATAAGGGCACACATACACCGTCCCGGTGATCGAAAACCCACCCTAACCGGTCATTTAACAAACAAGATAAAGCCATGAAATTCCAAAAAAACATCTCAATTGTGTGCGTGTTGTTTCTGAGAGACGAGAAACTTATGATTTAAAGTAAGCTATGCTATAACAGAGGTTTACAATAGTGGTTGAAGCCGACAGGTAACGGCTCATTTAGAAACTAGGTTAAACTTGGCGGGGAAAAGCTATTACATGGCATACAATTTGAAAGAATATGTGTGAATTTGGAATATTGTCCGTACAGGTGGACTAAGGTGGAATACAAACTAGCACTAAGAGGAGAATGAATAAAACTTTATGGTAACAGACATAGGAAAGACTCATAGGCGAGTTACGTCCTTAGGCAGTGTATATGTATGCTTATAGTTGATATCGTAATCCCAGATGTCGGATAGCAGAGCATTTCCAGTTTTGCCGAGTCGCGAACGAAAGTTCGCGACCTGAGAGCGGATGAAGTCCGCGGCGGACGGAAGACGATGAGCGGCACGCACCTCGGCCATCCGCGTGAGGCGGCTAACCATTAACAAGCGCCGGATGGAGATGTTTTGTATTGTTTCGAGGTGTTTCCATATCGTCTTCCGTACTGCAAAAATAGGGCAGGCAAAGAAAAATTTGGGCCGCACGATAGCCGTGAATAGGCGCACCCGGTTCGTATGACTGATCGAGGAAGTCGCCGACGCAAGACAGCGGAGTTGATTGACAGCAACGGTGGCTTTCGCACGGCAAGAGTCCAGGTGGGGTTTGAAGGTGAGTTTGTTGTCGAGAATGACGCCAAGGAAACGGTGCGACGAAGCTCTCGGAATGCTATGTGCATGTAGAGTAAGCGACAGGTGTGGTGTGCGTGGGCGGCGTCGGGTGAAGTGGACATGAGTACTTTTGTCCACGTTAATCCGAATTTTACATGTTTTGGTCCACTTTTGAAGTTTTCGTAGGTGGGTGTTGAGGCGTCGGATGTTCGCCGAGCGCACACGCGACGTTGCGGCAATGGCGGTGTCGTCTGCATACATGTATAGGGACGTGTGGGGCGTTGTCGGCATGTCATTGACGAATAAATTGAACAAGAATGGACTGAGGAGAGAGCCCTGGGGGACACCCGCCTCAGCTTTCTTTACATCGGAGAGGGAATCACCCATCTGCACACGAAAATGACGATCAGAAAGGAAACTGCGGAGGATAAGGATGAGGGGAGGCGGGAAACCGTACTGGTGCATTTTAAACAGGAGGCCGTTATGCCAGACCCTATCGAAAGCACGGGCGACGTCAATGAAGACGGTATCCGTGAAACGGCGGAGATTAAAGCCGTGAGAGATGCGTTCGCACAAGCGAAGAATCTGATGATCAGCGGAGACGCGAGAGCGAAAGCCGAATTGCTCTGGGCGAAGGATGTCATGAGCGTGGGTGTGAGATTCGAGCTGGGTCAGAAGGACCCGTTCAAAAATTTTGGACAGGTTCGAGAGCAGGGTTATCGGACGGCAGTTACCCGGGATCGTAGCGTCCTTCCCCGGCTTAGGGAGGAGGATAACCTTCCCTGTTTTCCAAGAGGATGGGAAGTGGGCGCAAAGGTAACAATGATTCAGCAGGTCCGAAAGTAGGAGAGGAAAAACAGGGACGGAAGCGGCAAGTTTTAATTCCCTGTTGGACACATTGTCAAACCCAGGTGCTTTTCTGGGAGGGAGAGAGGATAGGAGAGCGCTGAGTTCGTTCGCGGACGTAATTGGAGGAAGATTAGAGGGATTTGAGGAAAGGTTGGCAAGAAATTTGCGGATTTTCCGGTCCGCAGAGGAAGGGGAGGTATCGTGAGTCATTGTATCTTCCAGAAGAGACGCCTGAATGTCCGCTTTGCGAACCGGATTGAAGATGAATTCGTGATTGAAAAGCAGAGGAGGATGCGTGGGCTTAGGTTTTTGGCGAAGGGATTTGGAAATTTTCCAGAGAGAGTTATCCTCAAAAGACAAGGAGGAGACGTGGCGCGACCATTCTTTCGAAGAGAAGGCAGCTATGGAGCGTCTGACGTCGGCGGTGAGTCGGTTGTAAAGGGACTTATCCCATGGCAACCTATCCCTCTGCCACACACGACGAGCGGCATTCCGGGCTTTTATCTTCGCAAGAATGTGCGGGGGAAAGGGGCGGTTGCTTCTCCCAGTTTTTGGAGGAGCGAACGATGTGATTTTGCTTTTCGCTTCTGCGAACGCATCGGATATGGCCCCGGAACGACGGTCTAGGTCAACGGGGGAGGGGGAAGAGAGAGGTGGCAACTACTCCAGGACGGCGGCAAGGGTGTCGGGAAAAAGGGTCCAAGCAACGGACGGGGTGGAGGGGGGAGAAACACGGGAGGATGAGAGAGGGAGATGAAAAAGGAGCGGTAAGTGATCGGAAGTGAAACCGTGCACCACGGAAGGCGGTGCGACAAAGGGAAGGTTGATAGAGAGACCGAAGTCTATGATGCTAATGGAGGAAGGGGAACGAGATAGGCGAGTGGGCCCCAGGGGGGCCAGAACAGACGAAGGAAGGTTGTTAATGAATTCGTGGAGAGTTTTCCCGTTGGGAGTGGTAGAAGAGCAATTCCACAATCTGTTATGGGCGTTCCAATCGCCTATGTAAAGGCCCGACGCGCGAGAAGAGAGCAAGCGCGACAGATCTTCCTTCTTCATTTTATTCGCCTTACCACACAATTGATATATGGAGAAAATATTCAGGTTGCCCTGGGTAGTGTGGACTTATATTCCGAGAGATTCCATGCAGGTAAGGAGAGGAACGTCAAGCAGTGAATGCGGGATGTCCCGTTTAATCAGGACTTCAACTCCTCCACCGCGCGTGTTACGGTCCAGTCTGTAAGAGTAATAGCCCGGAAAGTGAAAGGTAAGATGTGGCTTGAGAAAGGTTTCCTGAAGGAGTAGAATGTCGATGTGATGCGTCGAAGCGTACTGAGATAGTTCTAGTTTCTTGTTTAAGATGCTGTTCGCGTTCCAGGAGAGAAGTTTTAAAGTTTGTCGCGACGTACGAGGTGGAGAATCAAACTTGAAGGCGAAGGAGTTGCTCCAGAATAAAAATTTTTTTAGCTTCAAGCGTCGGAGCCTGCTGGATCTCCGACATTATCGTACGAAACCATTGCAAGAGCTATAATGCATCGGGAGAAGTGGAAGAAATTAGGGGAGGTGGCCGAGGGCCGGTGAGGGGGGGGGGGTGAAAGGGTGCCTTGGCGAGAGGCGCTCGGGGCGCAGGCGGTGACGGAGAGGAAGGCTGGGTGTGTGGTAGGGGAGGGAACTCCGAAGGAGAGGTCACCGCACGGGCGTAACCGTGGGAGAGGGGAGGCGGGGCTCTTGCCGGGTAAACAGTTGTCGCGATCTTTCTCCGCTCGGCTTGCATTTTGTTTGCCTCCCTATGGACTTCGCAGCCGCGGTAGTTCGCCGGATGATTCAGTCCACAAAGGAAACACGTGGCCGGCTCTTCACGGGGTTTGGGGCACTCCGTGCTGGCATGGTTACCACCACAAACGACGCAGTTAGGCTGCAAAAAACAGTGGTTTTTTGTGTGGCCGATTCTTTGACAGCGGTGGCACTGCACGGGTTCATTCGGCTTCCGATACACGGTCACCGAGACGCGAAGGCCCGCGAGGGAATGAATCTGTAGAAAAGCTGCCGCGTCTACAGCACCCTCACACACGATATGACAGGTGCTCGTGGGATACCGAGCGACCTCGTTAATGCCGGTGGACCTTTCAATGTCTGAAGGGCGGGTGGAGTGAATCCGGCGAACCGAAACGACCGGGTGGCCGAGCGATTTCAGGTGGGAGAGAATGTCCGCCTCCTCTATGGACGGGAGAATACCGCGGATCGCGAATTCGCGGCGGCGGTCACCGGGTAGTTGATAGGTGACATAGGGAACGGACAGTTCCCGGAGAATAGCGGAGACCTTGTGGTAGTCGTCCGGCGTGCTGCATTTTATAACAGCCGACTTCGCGCCCGTGGAATGGGCAATCGGCGGGAAATTGCATGCGCGAGAGATGCGCGCATGTACTTCCGTCCACTTGGACGTGTCTGCGATTCGGAAGGGCGGGATTTTCCCTTTTTTGTCGCCCGGCGCAGGAGCGGGGGCGGAGGAAATCGGGGGCAGGGACCCCTGAGTGGGGTTTGAGGAAGTGTTTACAGCCTGCGGCGCCGCGGCTTCGGAAAGAAGCGTGTATCGGTTGGAAATGGCGACCTTGGACACCGGGCTCGCGGACAGCGAACCGGCGGCCATATGCCGCCGGCGTTTGGAAGCAACTAACTGGAATTGCTCGTCTTTATTACCCAGGCCATCAGGGTGATTTGGAATGTCGGTTGGCTCGCCCGCTTGACTATTGGTGTCAATTACAGATGGGCCGACGGAGTTAATATGACCGGCAAGGGGATCCTCAATCACCGGAGGGGAAGCGGCGGCGATGTCCATGGGCTCGGAAGCTGAAGCAGAGGTAGTCGGGTGCAGAGTGGGAGGTGAAGATGTGGTTGGTAAGGTAAGCGAAGAACACTGCGAGGGAGTGCCCTTCCGTGATGTTGAGGACGATGCTGTGGTAGAAGAAACAATTCGGAAATCGGCCAGCAAGGCTTCCCGCTCCGAGACGGAAAGTGCCGCAAGAGCGGCATGCAGACCCTCCGTGGACTGCGGCGCAGGAGACATGGCTGCCGAAGGCTTGACAGGAGATGGCACCACAGTTTGGGATGTCGCGGTCCTTATGGAGGGCCCAGATTTCACCGGAGGTCTATCACGGCGGTGTTTGGTGGAGTCAAGGAGTAATGCGGAGTCGCCAGAGCGCCTCGGGCGGTTCAGCGGCTCGCTGTCTTGGTGGAGAGGACGAAATCTCCTTATTCTCATCACTCAGTCCAGCGCATGAGAAGAAGTTCTGTAGCGTCGATGCGGGAGGAGGGAAGGGAAAGGCGCCCGTCCGAGCGGGGTACCGGGAGGAGAAGAAAAGGACTCACACGACCGACCCAAGTGGGAGGGGACGTCGTACAGCAGAGGGGGTCGGGCCCAAAGCCCGCCAGGCGGAACGGTACACCCCAAAGGGC
>CM073777.1:9146737-9201988 GCA_037158775.1 Hetaerina titia | reverse complement strand
TGCAGGCCGCGCTTCTCCAAGCGGTCGGATATCCTCGCCTTATTCTAGGGAGGCATAACACATGGACCTTTTACCGAAAGCAATCGACGTCGTGCGGTGGCGCCTTTGAAGGCTCCTCGCATTGCCGGAAGGTGGTCGGTAGGGCAAAAAGAGGTGTAGCCGTAGGCCGAGTACAATGTCACATAAATGTAATGCGCATTTCCTGGGAGAAATAGATGTATTGACCCTACTGGTACAAATCATTCAAATTCTTCAAAATACTCTCCCCTTACATCAATATAACCTGAAACTCCTCTCGACTGGAATGTCTCTCAGGAACCATCAACCATTCTACATACATTTATTGCTGCACCTGGCACCCCGCGACCCACCGAATTTTACCTGTCCGTTTGGTCTACCTATCTATTTTCATTCTTCACATGAATAGGTATATTTGACGTTTTTTTCATTTTCAAGAACTTAGTTTATAACTATACAAAATTAGCCTAATGGTCACTGATTCCGTCCATTATTTCAATGTTTGTTACGATTTCGGGCGTAGAAATTGCGAAAATATCAATTATGCTGTGGCTCCGTGTGCGCGAATTAGCAATTTGTTCTAAAGAGTGTTTTGTGAATATGTGGAGGAGTTCTTGGCATGTATCTCTGATTTTGGAAGATTTTCCTGCGCAGTACTGTCTTCTTCGAACTTCCCGTCCATCTGAACAAGGTAATTTTGCCCAAATGTTCATCTAATCTTTTATTTTTTATGTATGTTAACCTCTGGCCGCATGCAGCCCTTGCTTTAGCTGTTCCTTAGCGTGTGGTTTTATCCTCTTTTACCAAACAACCCCTGCCTCACGACCCTTCGGTGACTTACGGGGTATTACGCAGATTTAGATCTATCTCTTACTACTCGTACTCCTTAACAATCTAACGCCAGCACTTATTGCAGAGATGCACTTATTTAAGCAACCCATCTCATACTAAATATGACAGCTAATAAGCGTTGCCCTCGGCGAAGACTTGAGTTTTGATCTTTAACAGGCGAACAAGTACATAAGAATGATAGAAAAATGAAATGTTTCCCCAAAGTTTCTTACCAACTATTGGTGCCTGTCAGCTTTCCAGCTTAACCCTCCGGTACGTTGAGCACCTTGGTTATTCCGAAATCAAATAAAAGGGCCACACACGATTCCCTTGAGAATGGAGTAAGGAGGAGTTGTACGTGGAATATCTGCCCTTACGTCTTCGAAGGGATTTGACTGAGAGTTCAAGGCAGAGCCCCGTATCCCATTAGACTAGAGAGTGAAGGCTTATAGGAAGGAGATCCCAATTAAAATTGTTTTGAATTTTCTTTGCTTACGCTTTGCAGGTCATATAAATCATTAACACATATTTCTCGCAACATATTTCTATATCATGCGTTAAACATTTGCTGGTTATTTAAAGAGACGCGTCGGCATACATTGCACATGATATAAACTAAAAAATAGTTGACTATTTCATCTACATCTACATGATACCCCTCAAGCCGTCGCTAAGACGTGTGACAGGGGCTATAGGTCACCAGCCAAAAACCGCGTGGAAAGGGGACAACAGAGCATCAATAAACAACATGTCTATGTATATGTATACACACAAACACACACACACACACACACACATATATATATATATATATATATAACTTTTGGACGGCACAATAGAACACAGAATAAAACAGATAACACGTAAAAGGACACTCACACTGTAGATGATTTAAGCTTTCGGCCTACTCCGAGGCCTTCTTCAGGTCAGACTGAGGCAGAGGAGGGCCCGAAAGCAGTCTACTTTCGGGCCCTCCTCTGCCTCAGTTCTGTTCCTAATTTCTCTTGAGAAAGGTGGTTGGACCACCGAAAATTCGAGATCCAGTGAGTCTCTCTTTTGTGTGTTTTGGTTTCTGTGTTTGTTATGACTATTAGTGAATTTACATTATTGTACACGTTCGTGGGTTTTCCAAGAAAGTGACTATATATATATATATATATATATATATATATATATATATATATATATATATATATATAAAGTCAATTTCTTGAAAAACAGAACTCTGTTCCTAATTCAGAGTATGTTCCTAATTCCTCTTGGGAAAGGTGGTTGCACCACCGAAAATTCGAGAAACAGTGAGTCCCTCTTTTATATGTTTTAGTTTCTGTGTTTGTCTACTAGTTAGTGAATTTAAATTGTATATATATATATATATATATAAACATAAACGAGTACGACATGAATAGCAGCCATTCTTATGGCTACACACAAAGAGGACATGAAACTACATTAAAAGAGGGCAGGCCCACGAAATTCATAGATTTATTACCGGTTAAAATCTACGTATTCCAGACGGACAATTAACAACACAATAGACTTTATCTCTTGAAACAAATTTTCAGGGTGTTCTACAACTTACAATCTGATGTTTTCAGTCCTACAAAGTGGGATGCCACGTTTTGAAATATCTGCCTCAGTGGCCTGATATTGGTACTTCTTTTATTGTTCTCCACTCAATATTGAATTCATGCTCGTCCTATCATTCTAAACCTATAACCAAGCTAGATTTCATCGAACTAAGACTTACCAGCTTGGTAAGCCTTTTTACAGATGACTCTTTGAATCTGTCATTTTAGCCGTTCAATGTTATATGTTTTACAATAATTTTGTCAAAATACACAAAATTAGTTTGCCATTAAAATATAAGTATTTTTGCTAGCAATTTGTCATATCGCTTCTGTTTGTGTTTCAAGGGAAATACACGAAAGGACACTTTAATTAGTCTTTGGCGAAGTAGTCCGTCCCACATTGATCGTAGAAAATACCGATGATCTTCCGTGAGAACTTACCCCTCTATAGGAGAAAATTTAACTACCGATTCCTCACATAGAAGACGATGACCTAATGAGAAAACTTTCGGATCCCCACGATACGTGCGTCAAAATTCTTGACAAGAATCACCTGCAGAAGGTAGAGCGCAAAGCCTCTTATGTCCTAGATGACATAAAACAACCTGATACGTCAAATCAAAGAGTGAAAACGATATCGTAAGGGTACAAGAAACTTGAATATTACGTCAAGGCAGACTTAGATAGTACTGAAAACTGGACAAATATCTGATGAAACTTTTAAAGTGAAGCAATTATTATTAATTTTATGTCCCACCTTGAGCATTCTGCAAGTGTATTGTATCCTCATGAAGTAGACTCAATTTTGGAACTAGATCGATTGTGACGAAGAGCAACTAGGTTCATCTAAAGTTGTCATAAACAAGGTAGGAGTATCATGACACTATTAGAATAATTAGTATTTGAGCCAGTAGTTGACCGAAGGCTTACATATAGGTTGCATAGGTCTCTTTGAGACCGGTTACTTATCTAGGGGTGTTAAGGATATAGTACAAGTCCATAATTACTGTGTGAGATCAGATCACCAGCGTAAAATCAGGATTAATTACTGTAGAACTGATGGATTTAAATGTCGTTTTTTCTTCAAATTATTAAAGATCATAAGAGATATGTCTCCAATCGCGTAGGAGATAATTAGAATTGGTGGTGTTCATATATGTATGTATCCTGTATGTTATTCCTTATATTTAATAGACTCATATTTTTAATAGTTCAACAGCATTATTTGAATATAAGCATCCCGCTATTTATTATTGTTGCCTGTAAGCACTTCCTGTCGTGTGTGATTAAGGCTGGTCGATGGTGAATGAACTAATATTTACGTAGAAGAAGATGGAAGAACGTAACCACAGAGTTAGGCAAAATGAAGTACAAAGAGTTAAACAATAAATTGAGAAGGGCCACAAATAAAGCAAAAGAAGAATGGTGGAAAACGCAATTCGAGGATATGGAAAGTTTACATAAAAAGGGTGAAATTGTTGCTCTATACAGCAGGGTTAAGTTATTATCGGGAAGTAAGAAGGCAATATCTGTGCTAACAGTTAAAGTTAAGTGGGGTAAGATAATAGTTCAACCAGGAAAAATCCAAGAGAGATGGAAGGAATATATAGAAACACAGTATGGTAAAGAACTTTGGCCGACAGGGTTAGACATAGAAAAGGAACATGACGTAGAAGAAGATAGCTTAGGTCCAGGTATACTCGACGATGAAATAGAAAGGTCATTAAAGGAGATGAAAGCAAATAAGGCCGTGGGGGTGAACAATATTCCTGTAGAACTGTTGAAATGTTTAGGAAAATGTGGAAAGAAGGCCCTATATGGACTGATTCGTAGTATCTATGAGGAAAGAATCTGGCCGGAAGATTTTGTGAGATCGGTGTTAGTTCCTATTCTAAAAAAGGTAAAGGCTACATCATGTGAGGATTACAGAACAATAAGTTTGATATACCACGCAGCTAAAGTTATTCTCAGGATCATCAACAAAAGGATAGAGAGTAAGGCAAATGATTACTTAGGGGATGATCATTTTGGGTTTAGGAAGGGAAGTGGTACGCGTGATGCCATTGCAGTAATGAGATCACTAATCGAGAGGGGTAAAGAATACAATCAGGACGTATTTGCCTGTTTGGTATATTTCGAAAAAGCGTTTGTAGAGTGAATTGGGAAAAATTAATGCAAAAGAAAATAACAGCAGAAAAGTTAGTATTTCTCCTGAAATATCTATTTATTGCTCAAATCCAAACTTTGAATTTGTCATAGTTTGCACAAACCCGGAAGAGTGCTGACATCAAAGACGAAAGCGCGCGACAACCAATTCAGAAATCCCTGTTCTGAGAATCACAAGAGAAGTTATCAAGTAGAAAGGTTTTTAATGGATCTTTTTGTGGTCGAGTGAAAGTTGCCACGCGCAAGAATGAACACAATTATAGTCCAAGGACTGAATTTTTTTTACCATATTCACCCCTAACACCTTCCAATCTAAATCTTTACTACACCAACACTCCCTTTCGTCTATTTTTTGCTCCCACCCCCCTGGTAAACTTCCACGAGGAACACACTCTCACTTTCCCTCAATCTTCTACCCAGCTCACGAGGGCAAAAACAAGGGCTCTGGTCGTGGCACGCGTGGCAAACGTTCCCTTGCCGACCCTTTTCTCTCCGCTCGCTCCGTTTCCTTCCAATGGCGCCACTTAATACACACACAAAGACCCTTTTCTTTCCAATGGCTATCTTGGAGCACGATTTCATAAATGGAACATACGTATTAAATTGCCAAAAACGACCGAGCAGCAAAATATTTGAAAAATATATGAAAACTAATTATCAATTGGTAATTATAAAAGTGTTCTTTCTTCTAGGATTCAAAGAGTCCTCTGCAAAAAGGTTTACCAAGCTGCTAAGTCTTAGTTCGATGAAATCTAGCACGGTAATCGGTTTAGGATGATAGGACGAGCATGAATTCAATATTGAGTGGAGAACAATAAAAGAAGTACCAATATCAGGCCACTGAGGCAGATATTTCAAAACGTGGCATCCCACTTTGTAGGACTGAAAACATCAGATTGTAAGTTGTAGGACACCCTGAAAATTTTTTTCAAGAGATAAAATCTATTATGTTGTTAATTGTCCGTCTGGAATACGTAGATTTTAACCGGTAATAAATCTATGAATTTCGTGGGCCTGCCCTCTTTTAATGTAGTTTCTTGTCCTCTTTGTGTATAGCCATAAGAATGGCTGCTATTCATGTCGTACTCGTTTATGTTTATATATATATATATGTATACATATGCATAGACATGTTGTTTATTGATGCTCTGTTCTCCTCTTTCCACGCGGTTTTTGGCTGGTGACTTATAGCCCCTGTCACACGTCTTAGCGACGGCTTGAGAGGTATCATGTAGATGTAGATGAAATAGTCAACTATTTTTTAGTTTATATCATGTACAATGTATGCCGACGCGTCTCTTTAAATAACCAGCAAATATTTAACACATGATAGAGAAATATGTTGCGAGAAATGTGTGTCAATGATTTATATGACCTGCAAAGCGTAAGAAAAGAAAATTCAAAACAATTGAAATTGGGAACCCCTTCCCATAAGCTTTCGCTCTCTAGTGTAATTGGATACGGGGCTCTGCCTTGAACTCTCAGTCAAAACCCTTTCGAAGACGTAAGGGCAGATATTCCACGTACAAGTCCTCCTTACTCCATTACCTCCTTAAACCTAATTCTAAATCGGTTGCTCTTTCGTGCAACAAAATTTAAGATAAAGCAACATCTCGTACTTGCCTTACATTTTAATGGCAATAAAGAATCATTCGATCTTCGGATGAAAATAGTCATGCCAATAAATCTCATTTTAACGTTTGAATTTGTGATGAATTCTATGGTTTCGGGCTCAACTTTGTGGAGGTTCATTTACGCTTTAAATGAATACACTTTGTAACTTCCACACAATTGTGTGGAAGTAACAAAGTGTATTCATTTAAAACGTTGGCATTCGCCTCTTGGAGTCAGAGAATGATTGTAGATCATCATCATCATCATCTGCAGCTCTACAGCCCGGTGTGGGCCTTGGCTTCTATGATATGCCTCCATTCAATTCTTGTTCTTGCTTTTTCCTTCCATCTTGTAACTCCCATTGCCTTCAAGTCATCCTCCACATCCTGTAGCCATCTCTTCCTTGGTCTATCTCAACTTCTGACACCTTCCATTTGGCTATTAAGTATCAGTTTGGGCATTCTGTCATTGTCCATCCTTTCTACATGCCCCAACCTAGCCAGCCTTGGCTTGGCAAATCTAACTATGTCCTTCCCTTCTAGTAATTCATTTACCTCCATGTTCATTCTAATTCTCCATCTCTCTCCTTCTCTAATTGGGCCATAGGGAATTTTTTTCCTTAACATTTTTCTTTCGAATTTTCTAAGTGTTTCCCCATCCTGACTTGTTATGTCCATGTTTCAGCTCCATAAGTTACCGCGGGTAGAATAAGCGTTTTATAGATCTTCATTTTTGTGTTCCTTGATAGCAACATTGATTTAAGGATTGTTACATTTGCAAAGTATGCCCTGTTACCTTCCATTACCCTTTGGTTGATCTCCATGGATATCTTATTTTCATTGTTAAGTCTTACTCCTAGATAGGTAAATTCCTTGACACCCTCAAACTCATAATTCCCAATTATTATGTTTTGTAGGTGCCGCTTGTTCTGATGAGTTGACATTTTCAAGTATTTGGTCTTCTCTTCACTAGCCTTCAGCCCCACTTCTTTACCAGTGTTTCCTAAAAAGTTAAACATTTCTTTAAGGGCATTCACATTTCGTGCAATTAATGCTATATAATCTGCTTATGTGAATCCTTGCTGGGATTTATGCACTATGGTCCCTCTTGGTTTCAACTCTTTCATTGCATTATGTAGGGCCAGGTTGAGTAACGTGGTTGAGAGAGCATCTCCTTGTCTTACCCCCGAAGTCATCTTAAATGCTCTACTTGCTCTACCCCTAATAAAGGCTTTACATTGTGATTCATGCAATGTCAATTGAACCAGTCAAATCAATTTCCTTGGAATATCATAATCTCTCAACACACGTATCATCTCTTTCCTGTTCACACTGTCGAAGGCTTTTTTGAAATCACTGAAGAGTATATGCAAGTCAACATTATACTCATAGCATTTCTCCATTGTTTGTCTTACCAAGAATATCTGATCAATGGTACTTCTACCAGCTCTGAAGCCACACTGATATCACAGGCCTACAAAAAAAATTTTTTTGGTGCCGGGAATCTTTGTGATGATTTTAACTATATTTGTAGACCTGAATCCAAATATGAAATCCGTTTTTATTTAACAGCTCTACTTTTTTAGATATGGCACATCTTACGATTAGTTGTTTTAATATTTGATATATTCCGGAAAATAATTTTCAAAGTTAAATAAATCTATAAGTATACTAATTTATAACCAATCTGCGGTGTTCCTTATATTTTCAATAAACTGTCAATAAGTTTTATGTATATTTCTATATTGTAGGCCAATGAGATTAAAATACAAAAATCGGTTGTATCGACTTCGGTAAAAGATGGCGAATTTAGTTCATAAGGTATCCGAACTACTAGCATCAAGACTGCATGAAAAGAATTTACTGCAACCCGGTACAAATAATTTTTTATCGCACAAGGGAAAAGGATATGCTACCCTTTTTTACTCAAGAAGACAATCTTTCATTTTGTTTAGATGTTAGGGGGCTTTTGGAAAAAATGGGACTACTATCACAATATGATGCTAGTGATTGGCGTTTGTTTATTGATAGCTCCAAGCGTAGTTTAAAATGTGTACTTCTTCACAATGGTAACAGGTTTGGCGCAATACCAATCGCTCATTCAACTAAAATGAAAGAAGAATACGATACAATAGCATTGGTCTTACAGATGATAAAATACCAGGAACATCGCTGGGTGATTTGTGTAGATTTAAAAATGGTGAACTTTCTTCTTGGGCAGCAAAGTCGCTACACAAAATATCCTTGTTTCTTGTGCCTCTGGGATAGCAGGGACAGACAAAACCACTGGATTAAGAAGGAGTGGCCTAAGAGAGAAAACTTGGTTGTTGGGAAAGAAAACATCATTGCTGAATCTTTAGTTGAAAGAGAGAAAATCATCTTACCGCCTCTACATATTAAACTAGGCCTAATGAAGCAATTTGTAAAGGCTCTTGACAAGGATGGACCATGCTTCGGCTACTTAAGGCCAAAGATGCCCCATATAAGTATTGAAAAACTTAAAGCTGGTATTTTTGAGGGGCCACAAATCAGACTACTTACAAAGGATCTTGCTTTTGTCGAGTCAATGAATGAGATTGAAAAAATTAGTTGGATGTCATTTTTTGAGGTCATAAAAATTTTTCTAGGAAATCACAAAAGTGAAAATTATATTGAGCTGGTAAACATTATGCTCAGTAACTTCAAATCACTTGGATGTAATATGAGCACAAAACTTCACTACCTACACAGCTACTTATACAACTTTCTTGGAAATTTAGGAGACACAAGTGAAGAACAAGGTGAAAGATTTCACCAGGATATAAAAACAATGGAAGCTCGCTACCAAGGAAGATGGGATAACCACATGATGGCAGATTACTGCTGGTGCTTAAAACGAGACTGTTTGAGCAAAGTGCACTCAAGAAAATCGCGCAAAAGAAGCTTCCGATGTGTTGAGTGATGTTTTTATGTATTTTTTCTTTTCAATTTGTTTTATTACAGTAAAAATTTTTAGTATTTGTGTTCAATTGTATTGTAAAATTCTGTTGTGTTTGTGGGTGATTTAACAGCCCTAGAAATAAATCAAGTCTTTATATTTAGTGGGTTTTATTATTAATATAATATTCCCATATCATCATGTAGAAGATTTTTTTACGTAAGTAACAACATATCTATATCTTGAAAACTAAAGCTGATAGGAAAAATCTAGTGTCATAATTGGATTCAGCACTCCAATTGTTCTTTAAATCATCATTAAAAGCTCCGGCACCAAAACCACTGTTGGCCTGTGTATTCTTCCAGTATGTCTTCATCATAGGTGCTTATGCGTTTCAGGAGAAGACTGGTAAACATTTTATATGCTACATTCAGTAATGTCATGCCTCTATAGTTTTTGCAATCATATTTGTCACCTATTTTTTATATATTTGACAAATCAAACCTTTCTTCCAGTCTTCTGGGAACTCTTCCAACTTCCAAATACTACAAATTAGCTGATGTAATGCTCTATTTAAATCTTGACCTCCATTTTTAATCAATTCAGATGTTATACCATCGTCTCCTAGTGCTGCATCATTCCTCTGTCTTCCAATACTTTCAATTACCTCTTCTATTGTTGGAATGAGCACTTCCTCATCTTCTGTGTGACTTTGTTCATGCTCTTCAACACCTGTAGTTAATTCCTTATTGTACAAGTCATTAAAATATTCAGCCTATCTTTCTAGTATCTCATTTTCCTTCCCAATGACTTGACCATTTTTATTTCTGTAGGAGTGCGCTTTTGGTTGATAACCTTTAGTCATGTATTTTACTGCTTGGTAGAACTTTTTGCTTTCTTTAGCATTATTGAGCTCTTCTACAGCCTTCAACTGATTTTTTAAGTACTCCTTTTTCTTTCTTTTCAGTAATTTATCAGCTTTATCAGATGGTTGTAGATCCCAAACCTTATTTTCCTGCTACATTGGGAACGATAAAAAAATTCTTCAGGAAAAATAACGCGATGTTATTACTGCAATACGAAACATTTCGTATAATGAATGGGACAGCCTTAACATCTCTACGGAAAGAGAGTCGTAGGCCATAGAGGACCAGATTACCAAGATTAAATGCCCAAAGTGCCCTCTTATGAACAACTGTCTCTAGTTCGATGGAATAATTTATGGAAATTTGAAGTCAGAGGGATATTTCTTTATAAATATAAAATTATTTTAGCCTGATAGTTAAAACAATGAAAATAAATTGCTCAGAAATATAAAAATTGTTCTCAATTATAGACCTCAGTTTTTTCCTTACTTTCACTCTCTGAAAATAAACTCGCAAATATTTATGACCCTTAATTAAAACCAATTAAACGCCGAAAAGTTTGACTTTAAGTATATTTCCCAGGACGGAGATGTTTGTTTTCCATAACATATTCGAGGGCAATGGAACACACCACGGATAATGCCGATATGTCACAGGAAGCGTGCAATAAAGATTCACCGCAACCACTAAATAAGTAAATACATACGTACGCGTTTGGAAAATACACACATACTTGTGTAAATTAACACATACATCTACACAATACCCTTTAACAGCCGTAAGATAGTGTGGAGGGGGGTGTTAAGTCACCATCCATGCATTCAAATCCCAATCATGTCACCTCTACACAAAGTTTATTTAGTTTGATTATTCACTCGAAAAATATTTTATACACTAAAAAAAGCATTTATATGCATAATATTCAATATCAGGGTATGTACATCAAAATAATGCTGTAAAAATATTAAAAATGTGGATCTATTGAATAAGAAGAACAATATTCAGGATATCTACAAAATGTGTACACTACCATCCACAATTATCTTCTACGCGAAATACTCCTGCAGAATATATATATTTTGATCTGTAGTTTTTTTGAGCGGGACTAGAACCACGGATTCGGGAGCGGTTTCACCAATGGCAATGTGGTTCGATTCCTTCATCTGGCCTTGTGCCACGTGCATCGTTCCTATCTATATACCCATCTACATACTGCCCCGCAAACCCTAATACCCTTTCAACTTACAGGCATGCAAAAACGTATGCTCTCAACTAAAAAACAAGTGCACCTTAGGATGCAGTAAAAATTTTCACAATAATGTACCAGCTAGATTTTTAAAAGTAAGAAGGCGAAATTCCACTGCCACGTTCCAATCCATAATGACGTCCTTTCCTCTTGTGTCCTTCTCCATTTCTCCTATTATGGGTTAAACAGCTCCCCAACGCCGTCTTCTGGTCAAAGAATCCTGGCACTTGGTTGCATAAACCCCACCTAAGAAATTTCAGTTTGAATTACGTTTCCTTAATAGGCCATGTGGCATGTCGAAAGATCTGTGATTCGTGAATTCCTGGTGAAGGAAACATTTTTTCACACAACTGCTCGATTCCACCTAGCACACCTCTCCTAGGTTCGTATTTTTTGTGTTTTCATCCCTTTTCCTTATTAATATATCCATGTGACGAATATTTGTTCGCCATATGACAGGTTTTCGCGTTCATTATGGCCCTGGCTGGGTTGGCGGCCACTGCAGCGGTTTGAAAGGGATTTATAGTGATGTGTTCATGCCTGAATTTTATGAACCGGAATTTGGGGGGGGTGGTTCTTTATATATATATCTATATAATAACCAACAAGCCGCCGCAAGAGAGTGTGAATTCCCATTCTTCGCATTTGTTGCATCCGTATAATTTACTGGCCAGGATGATTACCCCCCCTTAAGTGACCAATTAAAGGGGTGGGTCCAAGCATGCGATATCACCGCTGCTGGCAGGAGTAGTGATAACTGATAACTAAGTAGTGGCGTGGGTGATATCAGCGCTGCTGACTCGCTATCCGAGAGGACACTTGGGCTGGGCCCCTTTCGTTGGAAATGCCAAGCGGCGCCAAGGGGATATATAAGAATATTACTGTAAACTCTGTTTTCCTGTATTAAATCGGGACCGCCGTTGTACTCCCTTTTAGTTCCTTTTATTTTCCCCCGTCTCTATCGACGAACACCTCTCCTCGTCACCACCCACCGAACTCAAGCCCCCCATTTACCCTCGAGGCAGCCACTCGACTCGTGGGGTACTTTCTCGTGTCACCAATATCCCCTCGAAGGCGCGGGGATATGACACATTATTTTTTCTAAATTAACTTATTTTCCCTAACCTGCACTTTTATATCTACATATCTATATTCAATATATAGTACCCCGCAAGCCACTGCAAAGGCGTGTGATGGCGAGGAGTGTTAGGTCACCATCCGTAAAAGAGAAGAAAAACCGCATGCAAAATTAACGCATCCGTGCAAACCTATACACACAGTGGTGTAAACATTACCGCATTAATCCTTTCAACTTACACACGTTCAAATACAAATACTATCAACTGACAAACAATTGAACCTAAGGATGCAGTAAAAAATGATTCAATTAGGTGAAAGCTAGAATTTGAAGAGTAAGAAGACGAAATTCCACTTCCGCATGGACATGTAACATATATACAACGATCTCCTTCTCCGAGGATACCGGTAGGGAATGTGACCCAAAGCTGCAGATAGGGGGAAGGTCCCTCGAGAGATCCTCGAGGAATCTTTAAAAAGTACTAATAAGAGCAAGAAATGCTCAAATAATATAGATCATGTTGATTGAACGATAACATCAAACAAGACTCTGAACTTAAATATTGGGCACATTTTTGAAGCTATTGATGTCTTTGGAATTGCCATTTATGGCCATTTTTAGCTTATTTTGTTATTCAAATGCAAAGAAAATTATTTATTCCTTTGAGGTCAGAGTTTATTTGACGCAGAAATTTTAGCGCGAGAGAGGCAATACCTATATTCACCCATGTGGAATTTATTATGTCGGTCTTTTGGGCACAAGTAGTTTTGTGGTCGACGTTAGCGAATTTGCAAACGCTAGTGGCTCGTCATTTGGAAAGGTGTTAACCAACCACCGTAAGTTAATTGAGGGAATTTGCAGCATTGAGGATTAGTTTATTGCTAAGTCAAGGACTTGCATGGGTGAACTGTGTTAAGCACGATTTAACTCGAAACATAGTTTAACGATAGATTTTACAAAACGATAGAGTTACGATCAGGACAAAAAAACGACTTATCAGTATTTATGCCGACAAGGCTTCGAGTGTGGCGAGTAAAATCGATTTCACTCCGTTGAATGCACTAATATGCAAGAACTTATGAGAACAAATTTAGTCGTTCCAGATCTACATCTACACAATACCCCGCAAGCCGCCGCAAGGGCGTGTAGCGCAAGTGTGCAAGGGTGTTAGGTCACCACCCGTCAATTAAAATATAACCCCATGCAAAACCAAATTATGTTTACCTCTACACAAATATTAGTTTGTTCATACACTCGGCAAACCTTAAAAATACACGAAAGAAAGTACTTTTATGGAAAAATAATTAATAACAGGACACATATATCCAAATCATGATGTAGAATTATTAAAAAGATGGGTCTATTAAATAAAAAGAATAACACGCAAGAAGAACAATGCAAGATATCAACAAATATATTTCAAATAAATGTTACGATGGTGATCTGATCTACCATAGCAAGTGGGGGCATGTTATATGTCCTTAACATTCTCACATAAGTAATCTGCCTCAAAAAGTACGCTGTAAATACTGCTCGTATGTAAGCCTACGGTCATCTAGTGGCTCCCGTCATACGATAATCCTTCCAATAGTGTCAGGACACTGCTGTCTCGTCCATAACAGCTTTTCGCAAAGCTAGCTGCTCTACGCTGCACTCGATCTAGTTCCAAATTGAATCAAACTTCATAATAATGCATTTATTGGTAATGGGTGCAGTAAATTGGACACAATAGTTCATATGATCAACTAAGGATGAAATTTAATTACCTATATTCCTCTTTACGGTCTAGGATAGTTGCTCTGATACACGATTTTGAGACTAGGGTTTCTCTTAATAAATTATTTATGAAAATAGTACACGTGAGGCTTTTTTAATAATGAGTTGGTATGTTGAGAGCCTCCAGCAAATATTAAAATGTTTGAAAACAGTATCATTCCAAAGAATTTCTTTATCCATTATCTAACATTCAAAATTTCTGATTTCAACATTTTAGTAACCGTATTTATACTGAAACCAAATGTTAAGTTCAACTTGATTACTATGTCTAATCTATTCTTTGAATAGTTGTCCAATGTTAGATGTTTTGTTATTTTAATTAGGATAATATTGAGAGACAATTAAAATGATAAAATGTTCATCTCTTTCCAGTTTAGGCCTCTCAATTTCCTTCCAAGTTAGTAATAAAAACGCCGTTTTTGTGACCATTCTATTTCCACAAAACAATATAGTAGGTACTAATTCCTAGGCCTCGCATGAAAGTGTTAAGCGTTTATTTTTCATAAATTCATGGAAAAATTCTCTCAAATACTCCCTCTCCTTCGTTTATGCTTTGGATGATTAATTGATTTCATTAAACGGATGGTGGGGATACTATATGTAATGCGAAAGATAAAGGGAGGTGTTCTTTTGCTCTAGTTAGACCTCATCTGAAATCTACCACAAATATTCGTGATCCATGGGCGAACATTTAAAAAAAATGAACGATTAAGTCCAGAGAAGATCCGCCAGATATGTCAAATAACTATTTTAGTAGGAAGAGGAATGTGACCGGCCTTTTAGGGAAATTAGGTTGGGGGCTAATCTAGATACGAAGAGAACAAGGGAGACTTAGATTTTTTAGAAATATTCAGAACAAACGAGTTTAACGATGAAATTAAAATAATTATTATTAAATCCCAGCACTACTTATGTCGATCAGACCACAAAGATAAAATAAGGGAGAGAAATTCCAGTACAGATAGATGTGCAAATATACATTCTTTCCCCGAACAATCAAGAATCATAATAGCAAGAAATCAAAGTTACTATTGAAATATTCAAGACATGTAATTTACAAGTCAGGACAAGATTAAACATTGCGTATATTCGTAGTTGCACGTTTTTATCAGTTGATGGTACATGTATCTGCATGTGTTTGAGTAGTAATGGTTTATACATGAATATATACTATTTTGTGTGTTGAGATTGACTTGAATTGGAGGGTTTTTCTTGCTGTTACATTCTTAATCACGGTTGGCGACATAGCGCCCCCTCCACACGCTTTTGCAGGGGTACTATGTACATGTAGATAGATGTTTAATATTGGTAAAAAAATTCACATTTATTTCCCTTTACAAATAATGAAATTTTTATCCTCTCTGAAAACAAGCTCTCTAATTTCAAGCATGTTATCCTTTACCAACCTATTTCTTCACTGACCACAACCGCAAAAATTATTAGCACAGAATAAATATTGCCCATTGCTGACCTGATCAGATTAATTTAGCACCACTGCGATACCACGTTATTAACGTTATTTTGATTAAGAAGTATGTGGGGATTTTTTTCCAAATAAAACCTCCATTTTTAATGCTTATTGACCGCTTCCCTGCGTTATTAGTTCCGTAATAATAATTTAACGTAACCTTATTGCTCACGAATTCTTAAAAGTAAACCTGTCCTCCTTTAAGAAATTATACCGTTGTAAATTATTAATCTTTGTCCACGAATTAAAGTTAAGCGTTCATATTTCAATGAATTATAAACTTACTCAAGAAATTAATGTTTGGTTGAATTGATCACACGTCTGTAACAATCTCAGATTATTTGCGGACGACACGGTGGTATAAAAGGAAATAAGGGGAACATCAGATTGCGAACTACTCTCTAGAGACTTAGACACAATATCGGATTGGTGCAAGTAATCGGAATTACTGTTTGATAATGGTAAATGTGCAGTTTTGAAATTTTGGAACATAGGAAGTGGGGAACAGAATATGTATAAATAACGAAGTAGAAGGTTCCGTGCAAACTACGGCCGACCAAGTTAAATATTTGGGGGTAGTTTTAGCACCACGCCTTTCATGGGAAGCATATATCAGGAAAATAGGCGGATCCTCTTTAAAGAAATCCGGCTTCATTAAACGGGTGGTTGGGAAATGTAATGAGAAAGTAAAAAAGATGTGCTACTTTGTGATGGTGATATTTTTTCAAGAAAAACAATATTTCAGAGTCCATTATATCACTATTATTCTCCGTCACACCAAACAGCGCATTAAATATCCCAGGTGTTCATGGGACGGCAAGGGATTTACCAGGAAATCTATCTGGTAGCGTTCTCAAACTTATGAGAGTCTCATAATCAGGGAAACACTAAAAATGTCCGCGTAATTCGCCTCGCCTGTCCCGCTGTGCCTATTTATGGCCATAAAGAGCGATTTCTGAGGGCTCCATATTTATTTCCATCGGCCTGGCACTTGATCCCGGCGCTATGGGCCACAAGAGCCTCCGTGTTACTTCTCGACCCGTCCGGTGCACCTCCCCTCTCCTGAGAATCTGTGAAAATCTTCCGCCCTCCGCGAAATTGCACCATAAACATGTCCCATGCCAGAGTAAGGCCATTCTTCTCCCTTGGGGGTGGAGCGCTTGACTCGGCGAGAAGGTGTTGACCGCGCTTCATGCTTAAACTCTGACCTCTCCCCATATCTCTCCACTCTCTTACCCCAAGGATCCATCCCTGGTCCCTCTACTCTTCCTTCTCAGTTCTCTCCTCCTCTCTTCTTCTATACTTAGGGCCGGCTCCAATTCCATTTTTTTATTCCTTGCTCTGCACTTCTTCCCACCTTCAGAGATCTTCTTTCCCTCGTTCCTACCCCTCTCCTACACTCTCGAGGAAGCAAAACCCTTTCCATTCCTCGGTAAGCCAGAAAGTTAGAAAAAACCGACCCACTTCATTTCCGTTCCCGTTCCATTCCATGGGGATATATTTTTTTTGCCAGATCCCAAAATTCCCCAAACAATATTCCTCTAAAATGTATTTAATTCAATTTAATGGAACCAGGGCTCCCTAATTATGAATTAAATAGGGTGGGGTGGGGACAAGGATTAATGTTTAAGAGGTGGCAAAGGAGGGCCAAATAATGAAATGAAATGAATAGTTATAAGATTGGGATCAAATTTTTTACACGCTTGTCAGCATATTTATCCCAATATTCCAAACAAGCGGGATGGAGACTTTTCTGTTTTTATCATTGGATGACTATATATATGGAAATATTGGACATTATCCAGGATCCTCTTTTTAGGAAAAAATAGATATTTTTAAGTGAACGGATTGGATGAAATGATAATTTAGTAAAATGAAAAGCCTCAAGATTGAATTCAATTTTGTTGTCAGCTATTTTTAACTGGTTAATTTGAACCAAAATAAATTTTGTTTTTGCATTTTTTAAATCTATAAAGAAATAAATATGAGGGAAATTTGAAATTTTCTTGGCCTGACACAGATGTGGCATTCGAATCGGCGGATACTTACGATTCCTGCCTGTGTACACGTGTCATTAATTCGTAAGACAAGTTTCAACTTGTTCTCTCGAGTAGTTTGTTTACACGTGTTGTTGCCGTCGACATAGTTTGTTTTTCGTTAATTATGGAAAACTGAGAAATTCGTGCGGTCTTTCAAACCTTCGGTTTGGATGGATTAACTCCGTAAAGATATTGGATCGAAGTTGACATGAGCGTACGCGGTACTCTGTTCCTTCAAAATCAACCATTAAAAAGTGGGCAGCTCAATTTAAACGTGGTCGCACATCCCTCGAAGATGACCCACGTGAAGGACGGCCAAAAACCGCAGCCTCACCGAAACCCATCGAAAAGATGCACGATATCGTGTTGGACGATAGATGAGTGATATAGCTAAGGCCGTGGGGATATCGGAAGAAAGGTGGGCAAAACATCTTGCAGTCGAGAGGACCGTAGATGGATATGCCCAGACCTTCCAGACTCGCAATTATGGGAAGGAATACTGATGTTGGAGAAACGTTGGACCAATTGGTTTGAAGTAAAGGGATATTATATTAAAAAAAAAAACAAATAACTTTTCACTGAAAATCGCATTTTTTTATTGCCAGCCCGAGAACCTTTCACCTTCTCTTAAAATAGAAGTAATCGACAAAAATCAATGTTGCACAATTAACTGCAGTTATATTGATTGATATTTGATAGCGAGAATATTCATAAGTTAAGAGTGATCAAGGTTAAAGCATGAAGGTGTGTATTTTTTCGGGTACCAGATCTTCCTCGGAAAACATTACCGGAACAGGGAAAGGAACTAGCCCCCCTACACTGATGTTTGAATGTTCACACGCCGTCGGGCTTGGTACATGGGTGAGCTCTACCATCACCTACTAAACCGAACTTTGAGTTGATTACTGTGTTTATGGTTTATGGTGTGTATTAATTGTGATAGTTCAAATCCCCAACACAACCTAATTTATGAGATGTGTAAAATTCCCTACTCATGTGTTTTTTCACCTCTGCCATCCACAGCAGCCATCGATATCATAGCGACCCGAAAATTGGTACACTTTGATTTTAAGAGAGGTTTCTTCAAAGAAGTCTTCAGAATTTGAACCTTGAACCCTCTAAACCATTTTCAGATTCACTAAAAATTGGGCGACCGTGCAACCACAGAATATAAAAGGACTGTTAATGTTACAGTATAATGCCATTTGGTGAATAAAGTTCAATGTCAAACTACATCACTCATTTTGATCTGTTTTGGTTTGAAAAGGTAGTTTTACACTTTTATTAAAAATGTTTATCACTTTAATAGTTTAACTAAAGACAAAGACTTGATAATATCATCCGAACTTCTTCAAAAGCTCCTCCTCCAGACCCAAAGAAACAGCTAAATTCCAAGAAACCGCGGGAGATGCCGCAAAAGTAAATTTTAACGTAGTCATCCGCTAGTATGCATTTAAATGCAGCAATTTCACCTTGATATTCAATCATTGATCAAGGCATTCACCTTGATATTGTATCTACGGCACTACGTCATACCGTTTTGTTCCTTTAAAGTCCTCTATATATCAGGGCGTTATAGGACGCCTCGGTAGCTTATGTGGCTATAGAACCCAGTCAGACATCGACGGATCCGGTTACGATTCCCGGTCAAGGCGTATGATTTTTTAGCTATGAAATTCTTGTAAAAAAATCATATTTCCCCATGTGGTGTCTAGTTTACCGGCGCCAATTAAATGAAGGCAAATTAAGTCAAGTATATCGTGGTCATTTATAGTTTTAGAAAGTATTAATATCCCACGATGAGTGTACTCTGCAAGTTTATGGGATCTTTATGAAGTATATTTAATTTCGGTAATAGATCGAGTGCAACGAAGAGCAGCTAGGTTTGTGAAAAGTTGTTAATGAACAATATACTCGTAGCACTGTCACGACACTAGGAAGAATTAGGATGGGAGAAACTAGTTAACTGTAGGTAGGCTTCAATACAGACTAAATTGACTGCTTACTATTTGACAGATTACTTATCTGAGGATGTAAAGGACAGGCCCTCACTTACTCTGGTAGATCAGATCACCAACTTAAAATCTGGGAAATTTACTATAGAACGGATATATTTAAAATGTCATTTTTCCTCGAACCATTAGAGATCATAATAGACATGACAGCAATCGCGTAGGAGATAATTAGAATAGTGGGGTGTATATATTTATCGATATCCTACATGTTATTATTTTAATTAATAGATTCATCTTTTTAACAGTTCTACGGCGTGATTCCAATGTACGTATCCTGTTATTGAATATTGTTACATGTAAGTACGTTCTTTTGTGTGTGATTAAGGTTTGTCGAGTGCATGATCAATGTAATACTTGTGTCTGGGTCACATGATTTGGTTTTGTATCTGGTTTCATTCTAGTTTACGGATGGTGTCCTAAGCCCTGCCATACACCTTTGCGGCTGCTTGAGGGGAATTATGTAGTTTTAGAAGAAATCTTTGTAGAATTAGTAGACTTAGATGAATTTATCAGCATCCTACTTACTAGTGATATGTGATTTTCTCCTTCATCTTCATTGAAAAACAAAACAATATTCGGGGCGATTACTGCGCGGAGTAATTTGCGGTGACAATGCTACCGGAAATCATTATAGTGTGTGATTCATCAGATCAAAAATATTAAGACTATCCCCTCTATTCTTTGATTCCAATGGATTTCAATTTCAGGGAATGATGATTTAAAAAAAAACAAATGGAAATGAAAGGCATCAAAACAGTATCCATGTATAACGCGCCGCAACGCTAATGAACCACTAATCACTCTGAAAAATCCTTTCACAACACATTCGAGTCATTTACATGATGCCGGGAAATTTTAATTTGAATGGATCAAATTACGGTGCTTTTTGTTAATTATCACGTGAGTGCATTAACTCAGCTGTACAAAAATGAGCGTACACGATGATTACGCGCGATAATACGGGGGAATGTAATCGCTGGCATTTGAAAGAGATAGCATTGGGGACTCCCGATTCATATCTTTGCAATACGGAGTTGCTAAATATATTCCGCTGAGTTGCAAAGGAGTGGTTTGCGTTGCCGGATTTCCAGAATAAAATTCTAAGTTTTGAAAATATATTTTTTGAGACATTGCTTGAAAGAGATACGACAAAGATTTTCATGTGCTCACTATCCTAAAGACCTTATTTCTGCGCACCTACCTGTTACCGAATTCCAATTAATATTCTCATTTCACCTCTAACTCAAATTGTAGGAATGTACAAAAAACAAAGGAAGTAGCGACAGGATATACCTTATGAAATAAGGGGGTTCAATGGGAATTACAGCCAAGTTAAATACAAGGTGTGACAAAAAAAAGACCGCACTGATTTTATTCTTCACAAACCGTTCAACGAATCTAAAAAAGACACCGTGCGCCAGATAGCGACACATCTGTCAAACTAAAACGAGAGGTGTTGCGTTTGTTTACGTCGATTCGTTACGCAGCAGCAGCGGTACGTGCCTTCACCTGTTCGTCGCCGAAGGAGCTAGATGAACAGCGTGTGTGCGTGAAATTTTGTTTCAAACTTGGCAAAAGTGCTACAGATACATTTGGGATGATTCAACAAGCCTTTGTTAATGAAGCTATGAGTCGAAGCCAGTGTTTTGAGTGGTACAGTCGTTTTAAATCGGGAAGAACCTCGACAAATGAAGATTTACGAAAGGGGTGGTCTTCCACTTCGGCAGACCCCAACCATGTCAAATGGGTGAACGATTTGGTGCGGGAAAGTTGCCGATTAACTGTTAGGGAGATGCTGATGAAGTGAAAATCAGTTTTGGATCCTGTCAGAAATGTTTACAGACATTTTGGTCATGACGCGCGTCGCATCAAAATTCGTCCCGTGGGAGCTGACTGTTGAACATGAGTTTTTCACCAGAACCAGAACTTCCGTGATCCCGCAGCAACCCTACTCTCTAGACGCGGCTCCATCAGACTTTTTTCTGTTTCCAAAGTTGAAAGCAACCTTCAAAGGACGCCGATTCGACTCTGTTGCGAAAATTAAAACTAATTTACGGCGGACCTTAAGACGATCCCTACGGCGGCTTACTAGGCAGGGATCGAGAGTTGAAAGTTGAAGAAACGTTGGCAAAGATGTCGTCAGCCAAGACATGTACTTCGAGGGCGACAAGTTTTATTAGGCTGTATCCATCGAAATAAACAAATTATAGAATCAGTCCTGACTTTTTGATCACTTCTTGTATTTGTGGTTAGTTCTAACACCACGCCTTTCACAGAGAGATATACACGTATCCACTGATACGTATCCACATATCAGGAGAATATAGTATGCGGATACGAAACTCGGATTTCTTAAACGGTTGGTGGAAATACGTAATGATAAAGTTAAATATAGCTGTTATTTTGCTCTAGTTAGACCTAAATCTACATTATATTCCGTAAGAGTTTTCTGGCGAAGTAATCTTCCTCCAAATATTTATGGAAGCACACTTATTCTTGATAATTCTAGCTCCCATATCTCGCACCACTTTTGAATTGCATTTATATCGTTAGCTTATGATACTCTATCTTCATGACTACATATTTACCTAATTGCAAATGGTTTTAGAAGAGGAGAAACCTGTAATTTTATTTCACTTTTATCTTGGATTTTTTTCCCAAAATAGTACCCGAGGACTATGAATCCATACGTGAGATTGGGGATATGGATTGGCAGAAGTTTTTATCAGAGTAAGATTTGCCTGATTCGATGCAGCTCAAGAATTTAACATTTTTCATTCAATAAATCCATTATAAATCTGTAAATTTTATGATAACCTTTGCTTACTTTGAAATTTATGACATGGTACATGCTCATAATTAGTTCCTGTAAAATTATACGCATAAATAATAATTGAAATATTCCTGTTTAAAATGGAAATGAACTGTTTTGAATGTATATCATAAATATATACATATAATTACATAATACCCCTCACTCCGCGGAAAGGACGTATCGGAGGTGTTAGCTCGACACCCGTAGTTACAAATAAAACGGCATGGAAAATCCACAAACACGTTCATTCTAATATTCATGCAAAACAATGACAAAAAATTTGGAATTGATCCAATGGATTTTTATTTCGAAAATATCAATGCATTATGATTAATTTAAACGAGCAAAACTTCGCTAAAGAAAGCTATTTTAAAAAATACCGTTAACGAAATTATTTTGAGAGGCCGTTTTGAGAGGAGAAAATTGTTTTCGAGGGTCGAGGAAAAATTTAAGAAAGAATTATTTCTTCTGGGATAATGTGTAGAAAAAATAACGTTTCACCTGTATTGTCTACATCTATATTAACATAAACTTAAATAGCAACAAAGCAGAGTATGCGATAATGTAAGGACATTGTTCAATGGAATTCTAATGCGGTCATGCGGGAAGAAAGGGTTTTGACAACAAAGCACCCGCGGTTAGTGAAATATGATAGAGTAGAACTAATTATTCCGTAGACGCTGAAGATGGCAAATTAAATTTTTCTATTTTTCACCCTTTAGCTGCTATCCCGTATTGTTCGTGGGAAGGAGTCCATGAGTATGCTAGTTCTGGCATCTATTACCCGAATTTTATACACGATCCAAGCGACCAATGTATGTTGGATTTGGAGACCTCTGTGCTGAAACTTGCGAATCTGAATTTATTTAGTAAGTTCAACCTAGCATCGAATCTTATTTCTTCTAATAATTCCCCCCCCCCCCCAACTACATAAGCATTGCAGTGTCGCTTTTTGTTTTGCCGCAAGAGTTATTAGTTATCATCGAATTAACAAAACGGGCAACCCGGCGTTGAACCTTCTCATTTTCCCAAATTGTTTTTTCGGATTTTCAAGCAGGAGAGGAACCTAAAGTAAATCGCAATTTACGGTTGGTTGACATTAGCCGAAACATTACTATCTTTTCTACTACAATAATAGTATATTAAATATAAAATTACATGTTTATCGAGGTAAATTTTAACTCAAAATCAGACATCTACGGCATATATGCCTAAGTACGTATGATATGCCCAACGATTGTTTTGACCAAAATCGTCGTATCTTGCAAAATTCAGTTTTCGCAGTTCATGGATTCTCAAACCGTGTACTTTTTACGGAATTTCGGAGCAGAAATTTATTCATCAAAATAAGCGCTGAGCCGGGACGTGACGCATTGAGCGTTAAAAATTAGGTCACGGGAACACCCTTTGTTTACTCTTGGCTCAACGATCGACTTTGCATTCTAAGGACTCCAAATAAGGAAAATCCCAACAAATACCAAAGGTCTGACGTCACCGACAAATCTTAATTTTTTGTCTCTAAACAAATAGGTATTTGCGGAGACCTTGCGCCACAAGGTCGGCATGTTCGAGGCCTGGCATTCGTTTCCTCCCTGAACGAGTTTCCCATGCGCATTTTGATTGTAAACACGGTGAAGAGAAATTGATTGTGGATTTCTAAGAGAGATTTATGGGAGCCATGAATAGGGACAATGATGATTCAACATAAACTATTTTTCTATTTTTTTAAGTGATAGGTGTGAAAAATATTATTTCAATCATCAGTAGAATTTCTTCTTTCATTACAATATCAAGGTCTCGCAAAATTTGGTTTTTGAGAAGTTTCTGTAAATTACGTACAGTTCTTATAAAGGTAAAATCATTCAATAACATTCGCAACGGGTCTATGTTATCAAAACTTTGCAATAAATATTTCCCTTCATATTGTAATTTATTTGTGGACTTATTTTAATTTTTTTTTTTTTTTAAATTTAAACTATTATTCCTGCGAAATAAACAGTTCTCATTGAAATTCAGAGCACAGGATAAGTTTAATGGCCTACAGATATTTAATTGGATTGTTGCGTTCAACTTCTTACATATCTTTCATTTAATAAGAAATGTCAAGATAATTAACTTTCGCTTAATTGTAGATTACTGCAAAGGAATCAAATCATATGAATCATTAAGACAATAATTTCGGACAGAAATACTAAAAATTTAAATTATTTTAGGAGATCATCACAGTGGTTCAATGTACATGTGCATCTATCTTCCTACCATATGCATGCATTATTGATAAGGTGGGTCAGGGTTCAATATCCAGGTGACCCCTCTTTGTATTTTTCGACTCATCCCAGCCTTATTCGTCTAATGTTTCGAATACCAGATATTCGGCGGAAATTGCATTTACATCTACATAATACTCTGCAATCTGTCAAAAGGACGTGTGGAAGGGGATGATAGGTCACGATCCAATAATAGTAAAATAGAATATAACCTAATGCAAAACTCACCAATTCATGCTAATCTACACCCCCAAATTATTCTATATTATCATCTTAGGGGGTTACCCCTTTTAATGTTGTCGCCAATATTGCGCGGGAAAAATGAATAGTTGGGTGTTATGAGTTCAACAGTCTCTTTAAATTTTTGGCAATTGTCGGCCTTGCCAATGTAATTTGGGGGCATAATTACATCTCCAATGTCGGATGTAAATCCACCTAATATCTTAGTAATAAGTTTTAAATGGCCCTGAGTCTTCGTATATCTAAAGATTCCCACCCCAGATTCGTTATTAAATATGTAACGCCTTGCGTTCTGTGGTACGAGTTTTTTGCGGGCCAGCGGCCTTGCACTGCATTCTGTTCATTTCTGTACTTCCCTTTTTTTTAATGGTTACCACAGTTCTCCGCATACTCAATGTTGGGCCTTACTAAAGAGAAATAGTATGTCTACAGTATAGCGGAGAGACCTTGCTCTCGGACGTGGCATTAAAGCATTGCCGAAGAAAAGATTCTGGGGAAAAAAATGTATCAATCTTTTCTGCTTCCCGTATGTAAGGTGGTAAATCACATCCTTTGGAAAACAGAAAAAAAATATTTTTTGTTAAAACTTAATATAAGTATCCATGTTATCCTTCATCACAAATCCTATCCAAAGACATTGAGAAGCATTGATAATTCTCGCAATTATCGGATTCACAACTTCTTCCAACGACGGAAACAAATAAAAATCATAAACACAGAATAAAAGATGAAAAATAAATGAAAATACACCAAAAATGAGTTGTTGAAAGGGGAAAAATAGCATTTTCACAATTTCTTGGATTAGCAAAAGAGTATGCTCGAGGAGTAAAGTAATTAGCATATGAAAGTTCACATTGCTCGGGTGTGAGATTCTAGAATTTTTAAAAACTATATTTCATAGGAAAAATTAAAATAATTCTTAACGAAATTTTTGTAATCGTTTTTTATTCACTTATAAAAAGTTGAAACCGTCTTAAGAAGAGGAATTTCTCTGTCTTGACTAAACAAATGAGAGTTATCAATAAGAATTGGTATTATCTTCCGATAAAAGTTGAAAACATCCCAAATGGAAATGAATTCAGAAAGCTTAATAATAAGGACTGGTTTAAAGGTAGAATTAGAGAATAAACGGTTAAGTCAATTCATGGAATGGAAAATGTAGACTCTGCATCTGTTAGTACCCTGCAAGTCGTCGCAATGGCGTGTGGTGTTAGGTCAACACTCGTAATTAAAAATGAAACCAAATACAAAACCCACATATTGATTCCAAATTAAGAACACAAATGTTACTCATTCGCACTCACGAAAAATGCTCATACGTATATTATCAACTAACATACACATGCACCTGCGTACGTACCTTATGTCTACGCAACGTTTAATCTTGTTCCGACTTGTAAGTTAAATGTCTTTAATGTTTATATAATGCTTCCTTAAGGGTTTCTTACTATTATTTATGATTCCATATGCATATTCTATCAACTAACACATATATGCACCTACGAGTATACCTGATGCCTTTGTAATGTTTAATCGAGTCCTGACTTTTAAATGAAAGGTATTTAATAGTTCTCTATTGGATGTGGTTTCTTACCGTAATGATTTCTGACTAAAATTTTAAAATTCTAACATGCTTACGAGTGTTTTTATCTATCTGTATTTGAATCTATCTCCCTTCTTTTATTTTTGTAGTTCAATCTACCTGGATAGTGTGGGGCCAAAATAATTTCTTTAGTTTTATTGTTAAACTCGTTTGTTCTGAACCTTTCTAAAAGTCTCAGTCTGCCTTGTTATTTTCGCATCTCAAGAGGGCCCCTGCCTGATTATCCTAAAAGACCTGTCACACTCGTCTTTGTAGAATCAAGAATAGAATCCTGCATGTCCTCCTGGAATGTAAAAATATAACAAGTACTAAACCAAATCTGTCCTGATTAATGATGGAATCCTATTTCAATGGAATACGTATTATTGCCTCTCAAGTAAAGAAAACAGGCTTTTCATATTCACTCAATAAATATATCTGTTTTGCAATCAATCGCAAATGAATGAATATTAGTGACTTAATAGGTAAAATTTCCAATTACTTTAAACATGTTAGAATTTTAAAATTTTAGGATTTAATTTCAGCATAATTGATGAATTGGGAATTGGATCATTCTTCTTCTAAAGAAAATATCGTAGAATATTCGATCAGTAATCATGGGTTTATGGCCAGATTAAAGGAAGGGAGTTGCTTCTTTAAGGAAGATGACTGAAAAACGGATTTTTTAGGGTTTTTGTATTAGGGAATATTTAACCTTACAAGTCAAACTTCAATCTTAATTGCTGAGATAGCGATCAATCAGAGATGAGACATTCTTTGAGAAAAATATATATAAATATATTGGTCGCCAAAAGATACATACCAATATTTAAAAATATATATATTGGTCGCTTGGATCATTTATTGAAAGTAAATTAAAATTATATTATTCAATGACACGTAACTTTTTGGGGAATAATATGAAATTTTTACACGTGCATCTACATAATACCCCACAAGAAAGTTTCTGAAAGATTTCTAAAAGTTTTTAAGAACTGGAATAAATACAGATCCACATATTTAAGCACCGAAGTCTCGCAAATTATTCGCAATCCAACATGCACTGGTCGCTTGGATCTTGTATATCAAATTCGGGAAAATAATACCTGATCTAGCTGACACAAGGACTCTTTCTTCCTATGGACAATACGGGATAGCAACTGTGGGGTTATAGGTAAAAAAAATCCACTTGCCACCCTCAGCGCCTAGGGAATTATTAATAGTTCTACTCAATTGCATGCACTTTCGCTAACCTCGTGTGTTTTGTTGTCAAAAACCTTACCGTATGATCGTATTAGAATGTCATTAAATGATATAGTGCTCATTACAGTATTGCTCGCTCTGATTTGCCTGTTTTTAATTTTCCTCTTCCACCCCTCGTCTCTCTGTCTGTGGGGAGAAACTTGCCGGGTAATATTCTACATCTACATAATACCCCGCAAGCCGCCGCAAGGGCGTGTGGCGGGGGGTGTTAGGCCACCACCCAAAAAAAGGAAAAAAGAAAAAGGAAAAAAGAAACACCGCATTCAAAACCAACACACACATGCAAACCCCAATCCACAACAGAGCACACATTCATTGCAACACCCCATCATTCGACGCGCATGCAACCACACATCTACCTATCCTCACTCCAAAAGCATGCAAGTACATACGCTTACCTACAACAAATCATTCCACCCTAGGATGCAGCAAGAAACCCATCACGAACGTGCCAGCTAGCTTACAGCAAGTAGCCAGGCGAAACACCACCACCACAAGAGCGTTCCACACAAAACTCTCTCCCACCCAAGGTGAGGAATCCGGCCCAACGCTGCAGGTGGGAGGAGGGCGCACCCGCGGAGAGGGACAAGGGATGGAAGGGTGGAGCATGAAGTTCGTAAAGACGCTCGGGCATGCGGGAAGGGTTCTGACACAACACACAGGAGGCTAGTGAAAGTGGATGCAATTGAGTTCAACTAATTGTTACCTAGACGCGGAGGGTGGCAAGTGGCATTTTTGTTATCTCCGAGTGTAACCCTAGAGTTGTTATCCCGTATTGTCCGTGGGAAGAAGGAGTCCTTGAGTCTGCTAGTCCTGGCATCTATTTCCCGATTTTGTACACATGATCCAAGCGACCTATATATGTTGGAGAGCGAATAATTTTCGAGACCTCGGTGCTGAAACATGCGGATCCGAATTTATTTAGTACGTTTAACCTAGCATTGAGTCGTCTTTCTTCCAATGATTCCCATCCCAACTCCTTAAGCATTTCGGTGACGCTTTTCGTTTTATCGTAACAGTTTTCCACGAAACGAGCTGCCCGGTGTTTGACCTTCTCAATTTCCCAAATGAGGCCTTTTTCACACGGATCCCATGCGCTACATGCATATTCTAAATGGGGCCTTACAAGAGCGTGATAACAACGTTCCTTGACCTTGGAGTCACTTCTACCGACAATGCGTCTAATAAATCCTAATTTTTATATGCTTGCCCGCAGACTTTACGCTTATGGGTCCCCCAAGTTAAGTCGTTAGTGAATGTAACACCTAGGTAATTCACAGAATCAACTACTTCAAGGTCAACTCCAGCTAATTTGTAAACTAATCACGTGGATCTTTTAAAGAAATTTACCACCGAACATTTATTAAGATTTAAAGGCAATCCCCATTTTGAACACCATTCATTAATGCTATTTAAATCACGTGCTAGAATTAAACGATCCTCATCCCCAGATATCTCCCGATAAATCACTGTGTCATCCGCGAACATCCTTATCTTACTTTTCACTTTGCGGTTCAGATCGTTAACAAAAATCAAGAATAGTAACGGTCCGATAACACTTCCCTGAGGAACCCCCGAGGTGACTCTTACGCTGGTAGAACTAGCGCCGTCAAGGACTACCCTCTGTTCCCGGTCTGAAAGGAAGTCTTCAACCCAATTTATTGCCCCCTTGTGTATACCTGCGCCCTTTAATTTATGGATGAGTTTACCATGCGGAACCTTATCAAATGCCTTTTGAAAGTCTAAAAAGATCGCATCCACTTGCCTACCACTTTCACCCGATAAAAGTAAGTCATGTGTGAACAATCCTAATTGGGTCTCGCATGAACGGGTTTTTCTGAATCCGTGTTGATTGTCACTTAAAAAGTTAATGTTATCAAGATGTCTCATTATGGAACTGACAATTATGTGCTCTAAAATTTTGCAACTTATTGAAGTGAGAGAAATGGGTCTGTAATTGCTGGGGTCCTCCCTGTCACCACTTTTAAAAATAGGCGTTATTTGCGCGGTTTTCCAATTCTTAGGGACTTTGCACTCAGTCAGTGATTTGTAAAATATAAATTCCAGATACGGGGCGATGTTAGGAGCTAAGTGTTTTAGCACCCGAGCTGGTATATTTTCGGGACCCGGGGATTTGTTTGGTTTGATGTCTTTGAGCAATTTGGCAATACCTTGCTCGTCCACTGTTATTTTTGTCATGGGTTCAGTATATATTGTTTCTTGGAGATACGCGGTGGCTACATCGTTCGTGAAGACGCTCTGGAAGAATTCGTTTAGAATGTTGGCTTTAGCCTCACTGTCAGTATGAATGATATTGTTGCAGTCCCTTAAGCAAGCCACGGTTTGTTGACCCCCATTTATTTCCCTAACATATGACCAGAAAGCTTTGGGGTCAGTGTTCAAATGCTCGCAGAGTACTTTACGTTTAAAATCTTGCAAAGCGCTACGTAATTGTGTTTTAGTTTCAACTTTAGAGGATCTATACTTGTCCAACAGCTGTTTATTGTCCAAGGGTGATGAGTTCAGACCTGCTTTCTTTACCCTAGAGTGTAACATTCTTTGCTTTCGAAGGGCTTTTTTAACGCCTTTGTTGTACCACCTTGGGTCGCGATTTGCTTTAACGTATTTTACAGGGATGAAATCTGTTATTCCTTTTTGCATAATTTGGACAAACTGTGTCCAAGTTTCTTCCACGGTGGCAAGACTTAAGCGCGTTTTGAAATCGTGTAGTGAAGAGTTTAAATGGCTGGCAAAAGTTTCAAAATCTGCTTTGTGATAATTATAAATTTTTCTTTTTGGCTTAGCATTCTTTTTTATTTCTACGTTCAAGTTGATACTAACTGCTTTATGGTCACTTATACCCTCGTCGGTTGATACACTATTAATGCGTTCCGGTGTGTTCGTAAGAAATAAGTCCAATATGTTCTTTCCACGGGTGGGAGTGCGTACTTCTTGATGAAGCGAGTTTCTTTGAACCAATTTTAGTAAGGAATTGCAAGATTCGCGATCACGGGTCCGAGATTTAACGCTATTGCTATCCCAGTCGATACCAGGGAGGTTGAAGTCACCACCAATTATATTGATGCATTTATTATTTTTGCGTGTAAATCTATTTATTTGTTCATTGAGGGTATTAAGTGTTTGAAAATCTGAGTCTGGGGGACTGTAGAAAGAGCATAAATTAATGTTGGGGTGATTGGATCGCAGTATGGTGCACCAAACACTTTCTATGTTATTATTTTCAAATGCAAGTTGTCTGCTTTCAAGATTACTTTTCACAGCCACGAAAACTCCGCCTCCGGGTCTTGTACCTCTATCATGTCGGTAAACTGTAAAGTTTGTTGGGAAAATTTCTTGGTCATTGATGTCATTACAAAGCCAACTCTCTGTGCCTAATATTATATCAGCCGAATGACATTGGATTATGTGCTCGAGATCCGCTATTTTATTTTTGAGGCTTCTGCAATTTAATACAAGTATATTTAGATTGTTTTTCTCTTGAATCACGCCCTTGTTTGTGTCTGACCGTAATTTACGACACGTTTGTGGAGAAGTGCATGTCAAATGTCTTTCTACGTCAATGCCAGGGTTGTCGGTTACTTTTACATGTCGGTTGTATGTTGTATTAAAACAAGTTTGTGTTTGAGACGTAGTTTGATATTAAGACGCAGATGTGGATAAATCTGAGCGCCAATGAGGTTATTCCACCGTTATTATTAACAAAATTAATGCTGATTTACATTTTAAGGTAAACTTTGGATGGACAGATTCACAACGATAAATTCATTTACCTCTTCTATCAAAACAGAAACTCTCATCCTCATAAACGCATCTTTAATTCATCAAACATCCTTCCGACCTGCGCAATTACATTACATGCTTATACTTTTTCATCCTCAAACGTAATCTATAGCTCTCCTCCCCCACATTGCCTCTTTTTCGTTTGTTTTCCTTTATATTTATTCCATGTTTTTTCTTATAACATAACTGTTCTTTGAAAGTTTCTTTTCCTATCGTAATTCTTCTTCTTATGTCCCCGCTGATTTACTATCTTGTCCAACACACAGTTTGTCTTTAAAGACCGTTAATTCCCAGAATCCCTATACAAACTTTTATCAATCATAATTTCTTGGGATTAATATTTGAGGTGAATTCCATTTGCCTTCCTCAACATTTTTTGAAAGTGAAACCATCACTTAAATTGTCGCCCCATTGGGGTCTGAAACCTATACGCCTAGCTCCTGTGCTAGCCTCCTGTGTGTTGTGTCAGAACCCTTCCCGCATGCCCGAGCGTCTTTACGAACTTCATGCTCCACCCTTCCATCCCTTGTCCCTCTCCGCGGGTGTGCCCTCCTCCCACCTGCAGCGTTGGGCCAGATTCCTCACCTTGGGTGGGAGAGAGTTTTGTGTGGAACGCTCTTGTGGTGGTGGTGTTTCGCCTGGCTACTTGCTATAAACTAGCTGGCACGTTCGTGATAGGTTTCTTGCTGCATCCTAGGGTGGAATTATTTGCTGTAGGTAAGCGTATGTACTTGCATGCTTTTGGAGTGAGGATAGGTAGATGTGTGGTTGCATGCGCGTCGAATGATGGGGTGTTGCAATGAATGTGTGCACTGTTGTGGATTGGGGTTTGCATGTGTGTGTTGGTTTTGAATGCGGTGTTTCTTTTTTCCTTTTTCTTTTTTCCTTTTTTTGGGTGGTGGCCTAACACCCCCCGCCACACGCCCTTGCGGCGGCTTGCGGGGTTTTATGTAGATGTAGATGTAGATGTACGCTTGACTCACTAAATTACAAAATAAGAGCAGGAAACAACTAATATTTTTGTAGAAGTAACAATATTAGGCTTACATAGAGGTTAAGTTTACTTTATACATTTGAGGCAGGTTACTTATGTGAGGATGTTAAAGATATATTAAAGGCCCCCACTTACTCTGGTAGATCAGATCACCAAAGTAAAATCAGGGAGATTTATTGCAGAAAGGATAGATTTAAAATGCCGTTTTTTCCTCCAATCATTGAAATTCATAATAGACATAACTGCACTCGCGTAATTAGAATTGGAAGTGAAAATATTTTTTCGATATTCTGCATGTTTATTCATGCATGTTATTCTTTTTATGTAATAGACCCATCTTTTGAACATTTATGCATCATAATTTAAATGTACGTACGCCCTTATTAAATATTGTATTACATGTAAGTACTTTCTTTCGAGTTTGATTAAGGTTTTTTGAATGCATGAACAAAGTTATATTTGTGTAGAGGTAACATGATTTGGTTTTGCATTTGGTTTTGTTCTAGTTTACAGGTAATGACCTAACACCCACCGCCATACGCCATTTTGGCGGCATGCGGGGTATTGTGTAGATGTAGATGGTTTGGCTTAGTATGTGGCCGCACGCTTTTGAGGCGGCTTACTTGGTATTGTTTGGATATAGATAACAGACACTGCAATGCCGTTGCGAATGACATACCTTTCCCATGGGTGACCCTACCAGGGGAAAATATTATTATAGCCGCCAGCACAGATCTAACGGTCACCGGAACGCACAAAACCTTCCACCGTGTTATGTTGCAGTCAATGGGATGGGAAGTGTATTTTAAATGATTAAAATTGTATTTCAGAATTAAATACATCTCTATACTGCAGCGATTTATAAAATTTTGTTCAACAATTATTTTGTAAAATTTCTTATTTTCATTTCGCCATTGTAAACAATGCACCATTACCCATTTTTAGGATTATCAAAAATAGCTCTCAACGATTAATGGCTTTTCCGTTTTGACTTTTCAAATTTGAAATTTTTGTCTGTACAGCATACGATTCCTTTTAGCCAAAGATCCATTTTGTAGCAAGAAACATTGGCAATTTGTCACCTAGAGGAGGAGGACGTAGTGGAAACCGGAATGAAACCAAAAAATCCACTCCGAAGGCAGCAAGGAGAGGAAAAGCGGGCCTCTCTCCCACAGCAGGGAAAAAACCCTCTGGCAATTTCTCCGCCATCCAGCTTTAGCGCGTTCAGAATCGTGCCACACACGGGAGACGTCGCGTCGTCTCGTCCGCTGAAGAGGGAAGGGATTGCGGGTGGGACACAGCAAAAGGCTCACGATTCGTTAAACTCCATTGTGACCACCCTCCCCCTTCGCGAATGCCAGACATTTCGAGAGAAGCTCGTCTCGAAGAACCTTGGCGATGACCGGGACATTCATCTAAATCTACACAATACCCCGCAAGGGAGTTTGGCAGGAGGTGTTAGGGCACGACCCGTAAAAGGGAACGAAACAAAATAAAAACCAAATGATATTACCTCTACAAAAGTAATAGTTTGTTAATGCACTCGAAAAATCTTAATTAAACACGAAAGAAAGTACTTTAATGCAACAATAACCTGCCCATACCTACACTGCAATATAATGCCCTCAAACGTGCAACAATAATCAATAACAAAACAAATGCATTCAAATCATGCTGTAGAACTGTTAAAAATATAGGTCTATAAATAATAAGAATGGGAACATGCAGGAAGAAACATGCGAGATACCGACAAATATATAGACTACCAATTCTAATTATCTCCTTCGCGATTGCAGTCTCTAATGGCTCGACGAAAAAGAAATTTTAAACCTTCTAAAAGTTCTACAATAAATCTCCCTAATTTTCTGTTGGTGATCTGATCTACCTCAGTAAGTGGGTTCAACTGCTGATCAGCATTCTGATGACGACGGAACGTCAATTACATATGTGAGTGTCCTTTCATGTTGTTTATATGTTTAAAAAATTCAATATCTGTGTGTTTATATACTTCTGTGTCACCGAAGGGCGTTCCATTTCCAAGATTTGTATATAAACAAATATAAATATATAATGTATGTATATATGTACATATCATACACAAGGAAACTCCACATTCTGTCCTTCTCTCTCCGATACTAAATTATAAAACCAACCAGTGAAAATACAGATGTATACGGACTTCGTTCTCGTTCCTTTTTCTTTCGCAGGAACATTATACTTTGCACTGGCGATTGTAAATATATAACCAGAAATATTGTTTTACAAGTATTGTTTGCAAAGCGGTATGTGTATCTAATGCATATGTGTATGTTGTATATATTTTGTCATAGTTATCAATTAAACTAGGCAACTAATGCATTGTGTTGCTGCATGTCAGTCCAAAGGTATTGTAAGCTTTAATTTATTCCTAGTTTTGCATAATTTGTGAAATACATCTCTGCGTTTATTATTGTACATGTGTGACGAGGGATTAGGTGGTAGAGGAGACCCCATAGTCTCAATCTCGTCTCAAAATAAAGACGATAATCCACCTTTCTTTATCCATCTGTCCCATAGATTCTTATACTTACCTTATATATGGTTTTTGTTGATGCTAATTGAAACAATTGAAATGTTAAGACCATTTCAAAGGAAGCGAAGTCTTGTAGACTATCATTACAACGCTAACCTTTAAAATTTTGAAAATAATTTTTCAAGAATTGTGACTAGTAAATACTTAAACAATTGCGATTTTATTAAGCAGATTGTTAATTACTGTATTAGCTCATAGAGTATATAGTTGTTATCTCTGATAAAGCTCTCAAAACTCTAAGGAAACGACTTTTTATGGCATAATTAGATCAATTATTATCCTAAATCTATCTCGGCGTGCCATGGTAGTTGGAAAAAATTTGTTATACATTGTTGCGAAAGTTACATCCGTAAGAAGCATTAGGGTGTGGAAATAAGCTCACAAGTTGAGAAATTTTCTATTGCAACTCGCAATTAAACAGTTCGCAATGTGAGCTAAGTAGAAGAACCACAGTCTGCACACACTACCACAGCAGTATGCGTACTGAGTATAGGGATGTTAGACACCATAAATGGTTGGCCTGGCCCCACCCACCACCACGCCAGGCCGAAACCTAAGTTACTTCTTAAACAGCCCTCGTATTTCTATGAACCAGCGAATAAATATTTTGTCGTTTTCATTCAAAGATGACTCATTCAAAGATAAGGTCCACAGTTTTACATCATAAAAAACAATTAACACATTAGAGTTAATAATAATGATAAAGCCAGTAAACAATTACTAAACTAAACTATATTAACTATGTTGGATAAACTATATTGGTAAACTATATTGGATACATTTCTTACTGCATCCTAAGGTGCAATTATTTGTTTGAATATAGCATATATAACTGCATGCGTGTAAAATTAAAGGAGGCAGATATGTATTTGCAAGCGTGTAAAATGATAGGATTTTCCCATGAATGTATGCACCACTGCGGATTTGGGTTTTCATGTATGTTTTGGTTTTGAAAAAGGTTTTGTTTTCCCTTTTTTTGGGTGGTGACTTAACATCCGCCGCCACACGCCCTTGCGGCGGTTTTCGGGGTATTATGTAGATGTTGATTACATGTTCAACCTGTACACAATCATGATATGCCAAAAAATATAGTTATTCCATTATACAAAATTACGGTAATTAAATAACACTGGAGAATCAAAAGACAAATTGGAACGGACTGATTGACTAAAAATATACGCCTAGTAGTAACTGGATATTTCTTTAGTTGAAAAAGAATGCAATAAATGCATAAATAATCGATCAAATAAGTCCTAACAAATCAAATAAACAGAAGAAGAATATGCATTCTATAATTTGGTAGCAATTGAAAGTGGCCCCTTTTCGTCTGATACAACAAGCTCGCTCTCTTGTAAAGTGCCAGTAAAAAGTTATTGAACCGACTCAAGCAATCGATATATTTTTTGCACTTCATTTATGTAGATAACATTCAGTAACATGCTATTTCATGAACGCCACAAGCGAGAAACTAACCACGCCGTGGTCAGTTTCTGGATTATGGATAGGAAAAGCGGGTGATGGCATCGCAGGATGAGGGGGAGGGGGAGAGGGAAAGGGAGGGAAGGGAGAGGGGTTTTGCATTTGGGCGAGCGTGCAATAGACGTGATGCTTTTGTTTCCCCTCCACTCCCATGAGCCCCACGCGGCAAAAACACATGAAAGCACACTAAGCGCTGCTCGGCTGCAAATAAGTTGCTCGTCCTATTCCATTTCTTATTATTTTCATTCTTCGTCGCCGCAGGTCTTAAGGGAGAATTTAAAAGTACTCGAATCCGATTAAACCTTTCTCGCATTTCTTATCTTTCGGGTCACAACACGAAAACTGAGATTCCTTGTTTCCCTAAAAAGCTCAAACACGATAAGATATGATTCCCTGGAAAATTCCTAATATATTTTGTATTTTTCGAATCACAAAAATACTTGTAAACAAAAAATACCGCGACCGTAAACTTGTCGTTGTCAAGTTTACGGTCGCGGTATTTTTTGTTTACATTGATTCACGACCGCAGTTACGTTCCTTGTATATTTTAATAAAAATACTTAATGAAATAAAAATGTCCTAATCATTACGTGCGGATTACTCCATTTATTTCAAACATTTAAGAGCCTTAATAGTTATTTTCGCATAAATGACTCTTTATTCAAACTAAATCTATCTCAGCTCTGTTCCTACCTCCTCTGGAGAAAGATGGTTGTACTACTGAAAATTCGAGACACAGTGAATTCCTCTTTTATGCGTTTCTGTTTCTGTGTTTGTGTCTACTAGTGTTAAGTCTATTTACATTATTGTTCACGTCCGAGGGATTTTCACAAAATATATATATATATATATATATATATATATATATATATTCATTCAAACAGAAATAGGTATAAGGAAAGGGGATAGGAAAACACATAATAGGCGAAGACAGGACATGTGGGGAAGGCGGTTTTTGAGCAGATCACGAAGTTTGAATGAATATTTGTGCGCCGTATGGCGGGATTTTCAAGTTTGAATATATATATATATATATATATATATATATATATATATATATATATATGTATGATTGTATATACATTTGTAATGATTACTTAGGTGATGATGAGTTTCGGTTTAGGAAAGGAAGAGGTACGCGTGATGCCATTGAAGTAATGAGATCACTAATTGAGAGAAATAGAGGAATATAGAATACAATCAGGGCGTATTTACCTGTTTCGTAGATTTCGAAAAAGCGTATGATAGAGTGAATTGGGAAAAATTTATGCGTGTATTGCAGAAAATAAGAATGGATTGGAGGGACAGGAGACTGATCCGCAACCTGTACATGTTTCAGACTGCTCAGGTGCGAGTGGGGAACGAAGAGTCCGGATGGGCAGTGTTAGGAAGAGGGGTAAGGCAGGGTTGCCCATTGTCACCGGTACTGTTCAGCGTATATGTAGAGGAAATGATTAAAGAGGCATGGGAAGAACTGGAGGTAGGAATGAAAGTCGGGTGGAGTGGGAATAAAAGTATGTGCAGAATGGGGTAATTAATGTCTGATATTGATACCTGGGCGATTCCAGGAATTCAGAGGCCAGATGAAAGCTTGCTCTATAATTTTGAGTATAAGTTGAGGGTCTGAGGGTGGGAGGAATGTTAAGATGGATAAACTATAACATTTTTCCAAGGGAGTGTTGTGTTCGGAGGCATGTTTAAGGATTTGGAGCATACCAATCAGGGAAGTATTCTTGCATAAGGCTCGATGGTTTTTGATGCTAATATTAAGGGGTATGGCACACTGTTCTATTTAAAATGCAGGGCAAATTTGGCACTTCATGAGGTAAACCACATTGCTGTAGGTACATGAAGAATATGAAATTGGTGGGAGAGTTGAAGAGTGGGTGGGAGAGGGATGGGATTCTGATTTTGAAAATAGGACATGTTTTGCATCTAGGTTTATTCCAGAGCTAGGGAGTGGTTTGGTGACGGGGCAAGGATTGAAGGAGTGGATTGGTTGATTTGAGAAGATCTGGTAAATTGTCGGGGCGTTTGAAAGTGACAGAGGCAGTGATAGGGGCATATGGGAAAAAGCTGGCGGTGGAATTATGGTTTTTGAGGATAGGGTCGAGGTCTTTTAGGATAGAACGAAGAGATTCTAGGCCAGGGATATGTGTGGTAAAAATTGAAAGGGGGTGGTTTTTCGCGGTGGTGGAAGGTCTGGGAATGTAACGATGTCTTAGGATTCTCTTATTCAGAAGGGATTCAGGATAACCTCGTTTTAGGAGGGAATGGTGTAAATTTATAAGGAAATTGTCTAGGGAGTCGGGGTCATTGCAAATTCTGTGTCCCCTTATGGAGAGGGAATAAGGAATGGAGCGTTTGGTGTGATATGGGTGGAAACTGTTTATGTAAGTATCGTTGTTTGCTGGTGGGTTTTATAGAATGTATAGACGTGTTAAATGTTTGGTCAATTAATGATATGTTTACATCTAGGGAGGTGATTTGGGAGGAGGAAACCGTAAACGTGAAGGAGACAGAGGACGAGGCATTGAGGTCAAAAATGAAAGTTGTCAGGGAATTAGGACCATGTGGCCAGAGAAGGAAAATATCATCAATATATCTGAGCCACAATAGCGGTTTCAGGGGTTGTTGTGACAGGAATTTTTTCTCCGCGAGACCAAGAAAGAAGTTAGCATAGGAAGGGCTGAACCTGCTACCCATGGCACAACCCTTGATTTTCAGGAAGAATTTATCGTTAAATGAGAAAGTACTGTGGGTGAGGATGAACTCGGAAAGGCTAAGGAGAAAGTCTGAGCTTGGAATGTGTGGCTCAGGGCGTTGGAAGTGGTAGTGATGGGGGGCGGAAAGACCCTTAAGTGGAGAAGAGATGTGTACAGGGATTTTGCATCTATAGTGACCAATATAATCTCGGTATCTGGAGGGGGGGAGTTATTTTTAACCTATCCAGGAAATGGTATGAATTTTTGGTGAACGACGGTAGAAGGTGGACTATCGGCGGCAGATGGTGGTCTACAAATGCAGAAATTCTATCCGTTGTGGAGTTATGGGAGGATAAATTCGGCCGACCGGAATTACCCGGCCTGTAAATCTTTAGAAGGATATAGAAATGAGGAGTGCGTGGGTGGGGAGGAGAGAAGAGGACCAAATCTGAAGGAGATAGACCCTCATTTTGCCCGTTGGCCCCAAGAAAGTCAGTTAGTTCCGCCTGAAGTGCGGGGTTTGGATCTTCAAGGATCTGCTGGTAGGAAGAGGTATCTGAGAGTTGTGTTTCAGCTTCCCTTACGTAATCTGATCTGTTTAAGAAAACAACCGTTGACCTTTTGTCTGCGGAAGTAATGATGATATTAAGATTTTTCATTAAATTACTTAGTTCTGAGGATTCGGTAGGAGACAGGTTTGGTCGAGGATTTAGGGACTTGTGGAAAGACGGGTTGGAAATTCTAGACAGAAGAAGGTTTATAAAGTTTTCAATTGGATGATTTGAGGAAAGGGGATTTGGGTTCTTGGGGAGAAACCGGCTTGCATTTCTGTAAGGCGTTGTGAAGGGGTCTGGAGATTTGCTGGAGTGCCGGTTTCGACTCCCAAAAAGCCTTCCACCGGAGATTCCGGTAGAAGAGAACGTCCTAGAGGATTTTCGCGTGGTTTACTCTGGGGGTGGGGGTGAACGAGAGGCTCTTGTTCAAAAAAAAGGCTAAATTAGGGCAAAGGATTCGGACGAAAGGTTAACTTCGAGACTTACGGAGTCCGTCTCCTCGTCTGGCTGGATGGGGGCGGTGGGTAGAGATGCTCTGGAGTGCGAGTACCTCTCGGGGAAAACCCCGCTAACAGTTCAATAATTTATACAGGATTGATAAATAGAAGACTTTTTAACTGCATTCAATGTGCAACATTTTACCAGATGGTTAATATATCAAAAACGACTAACATTGCGTGGATAGGGTCAACACAGCTCTCTTTAGCAAATTCAATACAAAATACTTTTTGTGTTTAACCTAGATACTGTATGTTTTCGGAAGCAATACTTGGGTAACCAAAGTGAGTTAATGATTTCCAGGTAAGGAGTACGGACCACCGACACGATGGTTTAGGATAGGATAAGTCCGGAAAAAAATGCCGGTTTGCATTACATTTTCTGACATGTACATACTCATCATACACTGAGAAAAATTCTATTTTTGACATAAATTTGCACGCAAAACATGACATGAGAAGGCAATGGCTTTCCAAACACTGTTTCATAAAAGAAAAGGCCAGCAAAATTTGAATATTTGAAAGATGCAGAAAAAGAAATTGGATCAAGCTGCAAGTTCTCTATATCGCATCGTTTCACGGAGGATATTGACCCCAAATGTAAAAAATATGTTGAATGTAAATACTCCATCGTTTTCACGTAATTTCGGAAAAATATGATGGTAGAGTAAAGAGGGCCGCGGTATTCCTGGGGGTAGAGCGTTGGATTACTCACCGGAGGGCCCAGGTTCGATTCCGGGGCAAGGTGCTCTGGGTACCTGCAGCTCTACCCAAGCTATGTGATTTTTCGGGTGCATGATCTTCCTGGGGATTCATAAGCAGCACAAGGAAAGGAGCTGGCCCCACTTATTACTCTGTTATGTGAATTTCACACGCCGTCGGGCTTAGTACTGGGTGAACCCTGCCATCACCAACCAAACCGACCCTCGGGTTGAGTACTATGTTTTTGGTTTATAGTAAAGAGTTCGAAAAATCATTCGCGTTTTGGTGCGAAGCATTGACTTTGTTCACGGACAAATTCATAGCTACAGTCTCAAATTTAACAACATTCAAAACTTAGCTACAGCCTTAATATAAAAGTACCCCTAGATTTATATTATGCCTTATTTTTCTGGAAAAGGTAAGATGGAATACAAAATATTACAGTTTGTGAAAGAAAAATAACTATTGGATTATGAATGCTTAGTGTCGTTAATGAGATTACTATGCAACGTTACGTGCCAATGCAATTACATCTACACAATACCCCACAAACCGTCGTAAGGACGTGTGACAGGAGGTGTTAGGTCACCATCCATTCTACGCATATTCCCTCTATTTCCGCATGCACGTGGCACCCCGTGATTTACCAAATATCGCGTGGGAAGGGGACGACCCAACACCATTCATGCAACATGCCTACACACATGACGAGTATTACATGTTTAGCATCTTTCCTGTGCTTCTACACTAAGAGGATAGGTAAATACTTTAAAAGAGGGCAGGAACACATGCAATTCAGACACTTGTTACCGCTTAGTATTCAACGCATTCCGGACGGACAATTCACAAATACAATAGGCTTTATGTACGTTCGCTTGCACCCCACCTGGCTCAAGGGCGCACGGCGGGGGGTGTTAGGACGCCAGACTTGGAGAGTGTTTTGCGGGAATTTAATATTGTACGCAATACCCCTATTTTCGACGGCGCGTACCCATTATTTCCTTAGGTGTTCCGCCTTTAACTTTTTTCGCGAATAATCCGGGGGAAAAACGTATACTTGAATTTATCTACATCTACATGTGCACAATATGCCCTAGAGGCGTTTGGCGGGGGTGCTAGATCACCACCCATCTACTAGAATAAACCCACATGCAAAACCGAGTTAAATTACCACTACACAATTTTTAGTTTTGTCATGCACTCAATAAACCTTGATTAGACGAAAGAAAGAACGTACATGGAAAAATATTGAATAATAGGGTACGTACATTGAAATCATGATGTAGAGCTGTGAAAAATATGACTCTCCTAAAAAAAAGAATAACATGCAGGAAGAGCATGATGATATCGAGGAAATATATACACTCTACCAATTCTAATAATCTCTTGCGTGAGTTCTGTCTTATCTATTATGATCTGTAATCGCTCGAGGAAAAATTGACATATTAAATCTATCCGTTCTTCAATAAATCTGCCTGATTTTACATTGGTGATCTGATCTACCAAGTTGGGTTTATCTGCCTGTAACTAAAAGATCTCGTTTAATAATTTGTTAATTTTTCAAAATCTATTTAAAACAATGTTATCTATCGGCGGCCAAAGTTTAACCTGCATTTTAGCGTACGATCAACTAGTGGCTCCTACCCTAATTTTTTCAATAGTGTCATGGCACTGCTAACTTGATCATTACAAATTTTCACAATCCTAGCACCATAATCGTCATTGCGTAGCTTCAGGCGTGATATTATGGAATACGAACAAATATACCATTGACTACATAACATACACATACATAATAATGCACATATGATAACACTTTCCCACAAAATTTCCATATCTATTGCAAAACTGTTAATATTTGTTCACAATTGTTTTTATCATTGCTGTCCTGTGTTAATGATTTATCCAAATTTAGGCATTTAATTGAGCCTGATGATCACAAAATACTTCTAAGCACAAATGAAAAGCACTTCTAGGAACTTTCAAAATGTATAACTCACGTTGAAATTTCACTACAAGTTATTTAAAAATACACACCTTATTCATCAAATCAAAATCTTTAAACAAAATTACACCTTCTCGTCTACATCTTTTAAATAACCTTTTTTTGTTTCTCCTCTCTCCAAATCCCATTGCTTCTTCCTCATGTCTTTATAATATGTAACGAGTTATTACCTAACTCTTGCCTTATGTTCCTTTCTTATATGTATATATGAAACTGTATGTACCGCGACGGTAGCCTTTTGACGGAGGCATCCCCTAATATGGATTTCAATGCAACAATTTGAGTATGTAAAAACCATTCGGTCATAGATATCACATTTTTACAACAAAAGCTGACCAGAGTCTCGAATTAAATAGAATATAGTGTGTTATTGAAGTAAAACGGTTACCACTCCTACTGAAATGTACGTATAGACTAAAACATTTCCCAGTCTTCTATGCTACTCGTGCAAGCGGTGAACTCTGACAACGCGGTTATGAAACCGAAAGATGGCTCCCATGGGAACCTATCCAGATTGCGATTTTACGACTCACGCACTCCAAACTGAGCCTGAGGTGTGGGAACGTATTTCCCATCTCGTCTCCGTTTGACAGCCGTGCGGTGGCCACGGAAATTGAAAAAAATAATTCGACTGTCACCCGTGTTTAAAAAAAACCTCATTTGGAGAAGTCATCCAAGAATGTTTAAATTTAACAAAGCGTAACTGGGCGTCAAATTTAAACATTTGATTGTGTAAATCAAAATGGAGAAATGTGACGGGGATTTTATGGATACCCAAGGAATATAAAGGTATCATTAAAAAGATAAATATTATTATGGAAGCGCAAAATCATTCCTTTGTTATTACCCTCTCTCAACAAGAAACCCTTAGACCAAGGAGAACCAGGACGAATACCAAAATATAGAGCAGACTCTTGATCGTGAGTTTTTTTTAAATGTTAAAATACGATCCCCTCGCGTGGCAGAGTAAGGTGTTCAGGGAGCCAATCGGGAGATTCGAGAGAAGGGACATGACAAATGAAAACACTAGTGCGAAGGAGAGGAGAGAAAAATGAAACGCATTGGTGAAGGACAAGAGTGCTCGCAATGTTATCCTAAGCTGCTAGTTCGCTGAACAGCACTTTTTCTCGTTTTTCACATACCGTGCATGCGCTCCCTTGGGAAGATTTTTGAGGGCAGTGGGGAAAAATATAAAATTGACCAGGATGGGTACAGTTCTGACCATTGCCTCAAGGTTTAGAGGGAATGTATGCCTCCGAAGAAGCTCTCTCGAATATTACATCGCATATATTACGGTGTTCGGATATTGATGACGAATTTACGAGGATAAAGTTTAATAAATATTTTCATAATTACCTTTAATGTGAATAGATGCCAGACAGAAACTTTAAGGAAGGTTCAGGACAGATGAGTTTATCAATGACAATAAAGGAATTATAATGGTTCAATATCACCTGGGTAGATCAGGCCACAAAGATAAGAGAAGTGCGATAGACTCCCGTACAGATAGATAAACAAATACTGTTTTTTTACCCCAACGAACAGGATTCGTAATAATAAGAAACTAAAGCAACTTAGAAATATTAAAAATATTTACTTTACAAATCCCGACAAGATTAAATGCTGTGTAGAAATAATGTATATTCGTAGATGTATGTGTATGTTAATTGGTATGCATAAATGTAAATGTGTGTAAAAGTGAGTCATGTATGTATATATGTATGTAAAATGCTTGTATAAATTATAATTTACCTGCATATGTGTGAGTTGTAAAGGTTTTTGTATGAATATGTACAATTTTGTGTGTGTAGATTGGCATTGGGTTTTGGCATGCGGTTTTATTCTTAATTACGAGTGGTGCCCTAACAGCCCCCGTCACACGCCCGTACGGCGGCTTGCGGGGTACTATGTAGATGTACATCTACATGCATATCTACATATTGGCCGCGAGCCTTCGGGGAGTGTTGGGGCGCCACCCGGAAACTAGAATAAAAACCACATTAGAAACTAAATCATGACACCACTACACGAATATTAGTTTGCTCATGCCCTCGACAAAAATTAATAACATGAAAGAGAGTACTTACATGCAACAATAAACAATAACTGGGTACGTACTTTCAAATGTGACCCGCCCCTGGATGGATGATATTCAATTTGTACGGGCTAGAACCAAGCAAATTGTCACAATCAGTTTACGAACAACCTCACATTTTCTTAAAAATCCCTAAGGAAGGGAATTCTGTCAGGAAAGGGAAATACCAAGAGGAAACTAGGTCAGTATTAAAAACTTAGAAAATAAAGAATGCACTATCTACGGCACATTATCTTTATAGCATGCACTTAGGCAAAATATATTTATTATATTCGGGATGCAGAGTACTTTTTAACTCGACATCCAAGCCTCTAGGTGGTACCTAACTATATTTAAAATGGTCAAAAATGCGTAGGAAGCTAATTTCAGTATTTATTTAGTGGAGAAGGGCATTTTCTTTGAGCGCTTAAATAAGCTCTCATTGTTGCATAAATCCTACAATTTTGGGTTTTACAGCGGTTCTTGAGCTGTTCCTCACCCGTTTACACTTCGTTATATTTTAGAGATAATGATCATTAAGCACTAAGGAAAATTTTCATTACATTACCCGGTGGGTTACACAAGAGTAGCTTCATCAAAACGACAGACGGGGAAATATTTGCGAATTACTGCTAATCACAAACGGAGATGGCAATACTTATATGCTACACAAATACACAATACTACACAAAAATTAGTCAGTTTGTAGATGTAGAAGGAAATATATAGCGCAATACCAAGAACACATCAAGAAGGTATTTTGATTGTCGTTACAGAACATTATTTTGTATGAATATCTGGCCAGCAATACATGCAGCAGTACATGTCGGATTCGAAAATTATTTAGCATAAATAGAGACGAAACAAAATTAAAATAATCATAAGGTTAAAAATATATTCAATCAATAAGAGTCAAATATAATTTTATATCTCTTGATTCAAAAAAGAGAGGGCAAAGGATAATTAGTAAAATAATCAAATTAGACCATAGAAGTAGTAATTACTCCGCAGGGTGGAAGCGATCATTACGCACTCTATGCAGTTCAGTTGAGCGGCAGTAGTTAGTTAAAAACATGTTTTCAATGTGTTGTCCCTCGTATTCCTTTTAAAAGTTGATTTAAATTATCAAACTTATTTTTTTAGATTTAAAAGATGGAGCAACAGCTTAGTAGAATATTTAATTTTGGAAAAAATAAGACTGCTTTAAGCAAATCTTTTTTTCTTTCTTGAGAGCAGGGCCATGAAAAACCGTGCCCCTGGTACGGTTTTTCATGGCCCATGGTATTTAATTCGCAAGTCTTCGAGAGTAAGGAACTACGTGCTGGTACTGCCCATAACCTACTTTAGCATATTTACATCTGTATCTACACAATACCTTGCAAGTCGCCACAATGACGTGTGGCAGGGGGGGGGGTTTAAGGTTAAGGATACATTGGAAATGTCATTTTTCCTCGAACCATTGGCGAATGTAATAGACATGATATCAATCGCATAGGAGATAATTTACCACCTTTAAAATAAGTTTCACGACCATTACCTCGACTGTGAATTAAATAGGTTTCATACGCCTCCCTTTGAATTGCCCGGTGTACCCTTGATTCCCAGCTCCACTGTGCGGGGATGCATCAGACCCGCCTTGGGGCTCCTCTCAGTAAAAATGAAGACCTTTGAAAAGAAGAACACCGTGACGCACTTTCGGTGAAAACCAGAGCGCGCCCAGCGCTACACATTGTGCGACGACGAGTGCCGTAAATCTTTTTTTACGAATTTATAAGCCACTGTGGGCATAGGTTTGCATGGATGTGCTGATTTTGCATGAGATTTTGTTCCCTTTTACAGGGGGTAACTTAACATCCCCCGCCATACACCCTTGCAACCGGTTGCGGGGTATTATGCAGATGTGTAAATATTAATAATGAATGCTCTCCTACTAAAAACCGATTGATATTCTTGGAGTGAGAATAGTTTTTTTCATCAAATCATAGCCGAAAAATGTTTCTAAATCCAACGAGTGGACAATAAATCAAATGCTTGAGGCAACGTATCCGATGCCGGGAATAAAACACGCATTTATCCTTTGAACGAATCTGATGGAGACATTGAAAGGAAAACGCCCCTCACTCCATTGAAGAAGCAATAGGGAATGTTCCCGCGGAATTGGAGGATGGATGAGCAGGATGATGGATCGGGTGGAGCCCAAATAGAGTCATTCTCAAGCGGTGCTTCAGAAATGGATAGGCGCCACTTGCTCTCCATTCGGCTGGTTTACCTCTAACCCTCCGCGTTGGTTTCATAACTCAACCGATCTTGGAGCGGCTGAGTGGAAATAATTAATCTGGTAAATTTCCCGGAGCGATCGAATTAAAGTTGTGAACAGATACGTTACACTGACAACTAAATACATTCCAACGCTACTCACACACGTCAAAACTCGACAGGAACCGATTTCTGAAAGAAACAAGTGGATCGGCCATCAATTCGACACGAGTTGCCCAGCTGCCTTCTCTAAAGAAAGAGCTTGGAAGGGTTGTTTGCCAACAGGGCATGTAATAGTCGGTCAATTTAATTTCCTTCTGTGAAATGTCGTCAAGCGTATTCCACAAAAACTTTCCGTGAATTTCTGGTCAAATATTTTTAACCGCTCTCGGAGCATAACGAATCATGAATTATCGTTTTGAAAACAAACGTGCATGCCGCTAAAAATATTAGGATAAATCGAGCCATACTGCTTTCGGGAATTACCGTCTCGTAGGTGTGCTGATGGACAACTGTTTCACTCTCAGTCTTGGAGGCGTCTTCACGTCGAAGTGAAAAAGTCACGAATACGTCGTTTTTCAGTTTAGTTTCAAAGATTTTTATTTCCGGCAAGGAAATAGCATACAAGAGATGTATAAAAATAATACAAAACTCAAAAAATAACAATACGGAATCCCCGTTTTAGGTGATCTACGTCGCGATTTGGCCGCTATATATAGGGGACGCTGACTGGCCGGGAGCTCTCTGATTGGCTCTTTCTCGGCAACTCGTAGCCGTCCTCACGGTTGAAATTGTTTGAGTTCTACCGATTCTCCAATGAGTCTCGGAAAATAATGCCTCTCTCTTGCCAGCACTCTAGTTTGGTCGAACTTAATCATGTGTCCGGGTTCCGACCACGCATGTTCGGCAATTTTCGAGAGTGGGAACGATTACCTGTGGCCCTTTGCTGTTCCTTGTTCCAACATCTGATGGACCTTCCTGCTGGGCCAATATAGGACTTTCCACACGTGCACTTTATCTCATATACGCCCTCCTGCATGAGATCAGGGATTCGGTCCTTCGGCTTAGGTAATTTGTCGCTGTTTTTCCTTGTGGTGGAGAACCTAGTTGTTATATTATGCTTCCGTAGGAGCTTAGTTATCTTTTCAGTGGTTCCGGAGACATACGGGATGGTAGCATAGGTCGTCGGTTTTTCTTTTCCAGGCTTCTCCTTGCTCTGTTTCTTCGCCAGAATCCCGTCTTCCGTCAACTACTTTTATTTTTTGGCGGTCCTTATTTGGACTACATTGTCCGGGTATCTGTAATATATGTGAATGATACACTCAATAGACCAAAATTATTATTTAAACAGCTCGGTCATTTCGAACGTGGGTATATTTATTTATAGAGCCGTGTATATTTTAAATATGTTTTAAAATTTATTTTACATGATCGCAATGGGCATTTTGGCAAATGACATATTTCGGCAAATTCCATGACGCAAACTGTACTGAATTTTTTCCTCCGCATAAGATTATATTTTTTTGGGAAGATGCTTTCCTATGTGATGCTCTGGGTTGCGTCACTGAGCTAGAGCGAGACAACCTTTTCTGGAGTAACTCTTTCCGCGACAACTGCTCCACCCCCTCCGGAGAGAGGCGACGCGCCTGCCCGAGACATTTCCATTTCACGACCGAAAGGGGAATGAAGCAGCTTTTCCCAAGTGGTCCAAACATCCTACGGCCAAAGGATATTTATTATTGAGCATTTTTAAATTCCATGTCCCACGCATTGACTTTATATGCCCTCATTTCACTCCTGAAGGCATATCAAGGAATCCAAGAAAAGATTGTTTCCTCCTTTTGACGGCACGCGATTTCGTTCTCAATCCAGAACCAAACCCTCTCCGGCTCCTGCCACATATTTCATGCGCTGCGCATTGAATCATTGACACAATTAAAGGTTGGCGAGAGAAAATACAGTTTTTATTATTTCAATTATACTAAAAATAGGCCATATAATATATGCACTATAATCAAGCAACAAAAAAACACAATCGGCATGTCTTGAGTTCAAGGAAATTTTAAAAATGGAATTGGCCTGTCGGATCCCATCTACATGCGATGATTTTAAAATTACATTAAAAAGTCACTGCCTTAGAAAAACTCTATGATGAGTGGCGTGTTGAGATACATGGGGAGTTATGAAAGTAATGCGTATGGATTTTTTTTACGCGACTATCCATTGCAGCGCAATAAAACCGGTCGGGAAATGTGGTGCGGGGGTCTGCCCCTCCAACGCAGCCCGTCGCCAGTTTGTTCCGAGCAGTCAGATTGGAAAGACGTGCCTCTGCCTGAAGTATTTCGACTTTGCAGCATGGCGCGATGGAGCCACACGTCCTTCCTCGTTACCAACTTCTTGTTCTGGAGAACCCCCCCGGTGGACCCCTAACCCCCTTACAGTCCCGACCTGGCTCCAGGCGACCTTTTTTTGTTTCCCCGGCAGGAGAGAGAGAGACCTGAAAGGAAAGCATTGGGAGACCGTGGAAAACATCCCTAAATCATGTTACTCAACTTGTTTTGGGAGTTTTGGGGTGCCTTCCAGGCGTGGCAGACTAGTCTCCGCAAGTGTATTCAACATCTACGTAGTACCCCGTCAACCGCCGCAAGGGCGCGTGGCAGGGGATGTTAGGTCACCACCCGTTATTAAGAATAAAACCGCATGCAAAACCTAGAATTTCACGCCATATACTAGTATTAATGCAGAGGAAGAGTATTTTGAAGAATTTTAAGCATTTGTACAAATTCGATCAATAAATATATTTTTCGCAGAGAATACGCTTCATTTTTATAGTAGGCCATGTAAATATGTGCTGTGGATAAAAATTTAACGACGGATATACCATTTTTAAAAGTAAACACACAATTTACATCTATGGTAAGGTTGTAATGAGCTCACTTTATAAGAAACTATTGAATTTATTTATTTTTATTTATGTATCTATTTCTAAGGACTAGCTAATATCGTAGGAGGGGGCTGCTGGGATTATTCCTCCGCTTTGTAACTTTGAGGAAATTGCATATATTTCGATGGCGATCATTAAGCGCCTAACAACACGGCAGCCCTCTTGCCAACGTATATACACTCAGAAACAATGCTCCTTCGATGGATCAAAATGGCCCAAAACCATAGATTTACAAGAGGTAGAGAGTGTATCTACCTGTATGGTGCAGACAGAGAGAGAGAAAGCATCCCAACAGTGTCACCACCTCAGACACGTGACATTGGTATATTTTCAACTGCGGTTACAAATATTTGCACGCACAGGTACGATAATCAGTCAAAAGAAACGTCAAGAATGGTAATAGTTACTAATTAAGTTGTCATATTCCCAAGGAAAAGATGTTGAAATTTCAGTTGAATAAGACGATGTGAAAATAATGGTATAACTCATTTGGGATAAGAGATTAACTAATACGCAGGTTTGTTGTCTCAAGCGTAACTTTATGGAAACTGCATGACATATTGAAATTAAATAATTGGTTTATATACCTCTCTGACCAACCCCCGCAGATCAGAAGGTATATAACCAAGTGTGCTTCTAGGAGGACCACCTGATGATGACGTTCAACGACGAAACCTGGGTCTTGTTTTTTAAATAAATTGTGCGAAATTACAAAGTAAAGTATTTCATTTCAATACGTTATACCTAGATGCCTATACCTACCAATATGCTATACCTACCTGAAGCTACAATAAACCCCGCAAGCCACCGCAAGGGCGTGTGGCGGGGGATGCTATGTCACCACCCGTAAAAGGGAATAATACCACATGCAAAATCAGCACATCCATGTAAACCTACCCACAGCGGCGTATACATTCATGCAAAAACCCTTTCAACTTACATGTATGCAAATACATATACTATTAACTAACAAAAAATTGCACATTAAAATGTACTAAAAAATCCTTCAAAAACGTGAAATTTAGAATTTGATAGGGAGTATCATCTGTACACCAATTCTTTCCAAGTATTCTTTTCATTTTTTCCTCTATTTTTAATGCTCCCTTATAAAATGCCTTTTTATTTCTTCTCTCTTCTCTGGATTTTATTCTTTAACTATCTTTTTAATTGTGACCTTTTCTTTTTACCTGAACTGTCTATCATTGCTAACGTCACTCCTGGACAATTTGATGTGATTAGCAATTTTCGTAGGGCATAAGACAAATTATGTCTTCTATATAAGTTAATTATTTTTAGTTAAATATTCCTTTAAGGTATTTCCCATCGATTCATGTTATCATGAATAATTTTAAATTAATACAAATCAGAAGTTTGCTCCCATCCTTCACGAATTCGGATCGTTTGAATGCGAAACCTCGTAGAACTCCGTCATGAACACATTATTAGAAGAGCGATACGCCATTTTAGTTTGCGCAAACTAGGAAAAACCGGGAAAGAGACTCATGACATGCTAAAGGCAGGTTATGGTGATAACAGCATCAGTAGATCGGGTGTTTTCGAGTGGAATAAGTTTATTCTTTATTGCCATTAAAATGTAAGGCAAGTACGAGATGTTGCTTGATCTTAAATTTTGTTGCACCAAAGAGCAACCGATTTAGAATTAGGTTTAAGGAGGTAATGGAGTAAGGAGGACTTGTACGTGGAATATCTGCCCTTACGTCTTCGAAAGGGTTTTGACTGAGAGTTCAAGGCAGAGCCCCGTATCCAATTACACTAGAGAGTGAAAGCTTATGGGAAGGGGATCCCTTAACTGATACTTAATAGCAAGATGGAAGGTGTCAAAAGAAGAGGTAGACCAAGGAAGAGATGGCTACCGGACGTGGAGGATTATTTGAAGGCAATGGGAGTCACAAGATGGAAGGAAAAAGCAAGAATAAGAACTGAATGGAGACATATCATAGAGGAAGCCAAGGCCCAGATCTGCAGATGATGATGATGATTCATGGGAACCAAAATTATGAATTATTATTTTATGAATAATATTGATGTCTACCTGAAAAATGTAATGACAAAGCAACGATTGCAATTGATGGAATAAAGAAACCATAGGATTAATGAGAGGGGTAGCCGGAAGAAATAATGGAAATACACATTGATATTGACAGAAGAATATCGGTAAATAATAATTAATACAAATAATTTTTCAATAAAAATACAGTTTTTTGAATAATCTACAGGGGTTGGATTTTTTAATATTATTGAATCCCGTATAAAACTTTCCGTCCGAAGCCATCTGATTCATACTAAGTGAATTACGTATACTATGCCCATCTATCGTTGAAACTCACTTCATTGAAGGCTAATTGGTTCGGCAAAGAAGAATTCAGGTCCTCACTATTTGACCTACACGTTGACCTACGCTTTAATCCAATAAAGCGCTGCCATGCTCGAATATCCTGCTCGAAAGAGTGCAATTTCTGACGATTAAAATCATTAAAATTTCTCGCTGGAACTCTTTGAGCACTGCCATTAGAACCGTTCACGGTGGGTTTTGCGGAGATTTTTTAAACTCTCATCTTTAACAGTTAATAATCCAACACCTTACGATTTATGATAAAATCACAAATCATTTTTTTGATCTTAGGAAGAACAATGATTGTTTTTTCGCGATCGCTATTGTACATGAATTTTAAATATTTGTTAGAGACGAATTCCATTGTACTCAGGTCAATTTAATGTAACTTCTTAATGAAATTTGAAAAACTTAATAACTTTATATTCCGCTAAATTTTATTTAAAATAATATTTAGAGAACTAAATAATAAATAATTAACTTAACAGAAATCCAATAAAATTATGAAAACGGTTAAAAGAGTAGTAATAGGAGTTAGACAAATTTAGGTGACGTGGGAAAGTACGGGAAGATAAGACAATAGTCATCATGTTTTAAAATAATACATCTACATAATACCCCGAAAGCCGCCCCTAGGACGTGTGGCGGGGTGCGTTTGGTACACCCGTTCACTAGAATAAAACCACCACATAAAAAATCAACATATTCATGTAACCCTATACCCACAGTGGCGTATACATTCATGAAAAAACTCTTTGAACTTACACGTATGCAAATACATATACTCTCAAATAACAGACAATTACACCTTAGGATCCAGTAAAAATGATCCAATAACGTACATGCAGGAATTTGAAAAGTAAGAAGGCGAAATTCCACTGCCACACGGACATCCAACATACAGCGATAATGCAATATTCAATCCTATATCGGTCATTCAAGATAAGTTATTATCAGATAAAGTTAGTAATTGAGCCAGGGGAGAGTTAGGGGTGGTTTAAAAAAAAGCAGAGAGTATAAAGATATTAAGGATAGAAATATGATGATAATGCGACGTAGACGACGTGTCCAGTTATACTAAATAACGAAAAAGAAAATTCGCTGAGGGAAGTGAACGAAAAAAGGTAGCAGGAATATTTAATATCACCGCAAATGCAAGAAATATTAACAGAAAATAATTTTTGGAATTACGCATAGTATTTATTAAGAAGGAATGTAACACGAATATTTCATGAGGTCAATTTCGATCCTTATCCCGTGTAAGGATTAATGCGTTAGTGAAGGATGTACAGGTATAGGTAGAACTAAGTGAGCTTCATTTCACATGCAGACACGGTATTCCTGAGAACCATGAAGAGAATACAATATAATAGTTCAAATAACAACCCAGGTACACATCAGTTTTAGTTTTAGAAGGAGAATGGTGTGAAAGACGGCAGAATAGGAGAGGGTAGTGAAAGGTAGAGAAAGGGTTGTCTTTTATAATCGTCCAAATTAGATAGTTTGTTGTGCAGACAGTGAAGGGTTGAATTCAGCTAAATTAGTACATATTCCAAATTAAATGACAGATTGTTGAATGACTTAGAAGATTTACTTGGCGTTTTACGTGGCCTTGGTGTGGTAGGGGTGGCAGCTGTTACAATGAAGATATTGTTGTTTATTAGTAGGTTTAGTATGTACGGAGGTCAGAAATTTGTTGTAAGTTAGGGAAATATTAACATCGAGGAAAGTGATCTGTGATGATGAGATGTTGGAAGTGAAAGAAAGAGATGAGGAATCATTGAGTTGGGAGATGAGAGAATTGAGGGAGTCATACTCTGTGGCTAAAGTAGAAAAATGTCATCAATATACTGAAGTCACAGAAGGTGTTTTAGAGGGTAACTGGGGAGGAACTTCTCTTCCAGGACACCGAGGTGGAGGTTAGCGTATGACGGGCTGAATCTACTTCCCATGGCACAGCCCTTGACTTGGAGGTAAAAATTGTCGTTAAAAGAAAAAGAGTTACGGGTGAGGATGATGTTAGAAAGGTCAATGAGAAAATCGGTGCTTGGAGTTTGAGGGCTAGGGCGTTTGGAGAGGAAGTGGCGTAGGGAAGCAAGGCCTTCTTCGTGAGGAATGGAGGTGTGACGAATAGGGATGTGACGTCAATTGTGGCCATAATGATCTTGGTGTCAGAAGGGAGGGAAATTGAGTGGAGCAGATTGAGGAAGTGGTAGGTATCTTTGACATAGGAGGGTAACGCGTGAACTAAAGGTTGGAGATAGTGGTCGACGAAGGTGGAAATTCTTTCGGTCGGGAAGTTGCGGGAGGAGACTATAGGCCGCCCTGGGTTTTCTGGTTTGTGTATCTTGGGGAGGATATAGAAGTGGGGGGTGTTTGGGTGGGAAGGTGAAAGGAGGGAGATGTCACTGGGGGAGGAAAGCGATAATTTCCTCTTGGAATGCAGGATTGGGGTTAGCCGGAATATGTTTATAGGAAGAAGTGTGTGCGAGTAATCTGTTGGCTTCTTTTAGGTAATCAGTGGTGTTTAAGACTACCACTGTT